>VZRZ01008036.1:0-157483 GCA_013398175.1 Climacteris rufus
GCAGAATCAGGGATTATATCTTTCCAACCTCCCCAGTCCTGAATAAGCAAAACCAATAACATTTTAGCCTTAAAGACATATTTTTTAAATTTGCTTTTATGCTTTCATCATCCAATATATTGAAAATCTTTGATGGGTGAAGTTTCCATAGGAAAACCATCCTGCTCCAAAAGGCAGCTGTCCCTGTTGGGAGGGGGTATAAAAGTTTACATGGAGAAAAGAGCTGCTGCAGTCTTTGTCAAATGTCTGCTTCTTACCTGTAGTCCTGGTGTGTATGGTGTAAATATGTATTTAGGATTTCTGGATTTTAAGCAAATACTGCTGATTTAATGAACTGGAGAAGTTGTTATGGTTTATCATAGATGTCTATATTTCTAAGGAGGAGGATTAGCCCTACAGACTGTAAGTGCCCTTCAGAAATGTGTGTGCCAAGAAGCAAATGCATCAGGGGTGTGACAACATATATGGGTGGCAGTTGTGGAGTAAAATACCATTTTTTGTTGAAGAAGCACTGTTGCACATGGCTTCAATATACCCAAAGGCATGAGTCCATGTGACTGGTTAATAATCCACAAAATTATGTCAGGAAAAGGATCTCCGTGTGGAATTATTACTGAATCATAGAATGGTTTGGGTAGGAAGGGAACTTGAAGTCCATCTCATTCCAACCCCTGCCATGGGCAGGGACACCTTCCACTGTCCCAGGCTGCTTCAAGCCCCGTCCAACCTGGCCTTGGACACTTCCAGGGATGGGGCAGCCACAGCTTCTCTGGGCACCCTGTGCCAGGGCCTCCCCACCCTCACAGGCAAGAATTTATTCCCAATATCCAATCTAAATCTCCCCTCTTTCAGTTTAAATACATTTCCCCTTGTTCTGTCACTCCATCCTATTGCAAAAAGTCCCTCTCCATCTCTCTTGTATTAGAAAACTGTTTTCTACTCAGTATAGTTATACAATTAGAGCTTTAAAACAAACTTTTTAAAAAGTCATTCAAAGAGCAAAAAATTCAAAGCCTCCATTCCCTGGGGATTTGGATCCAGCAAGAGTTCCCAGGGAAGCAGAAAAGCAGTGCTTTGGGATGAAATGCCAGAGCATCCCAGGGAGATCTTAGTGGGAATGCAGCAGGGTCCATGGTGCAGAGCCTTCCCTTTGCTGGCCATCCCAGGGTCCTGCTCTGTCTCATTGAGTTCTTGAACAAAACCTTTAAAAAGCTCCATCAGATACCAAAGTGTTTTAATTTACCTTCTGACCACTAAATTCTTATGCAAAAACAAATACATTCTCCTCCCATTTTGCTAATGGGATCAATGAGCAAGAGAGGAAAAAAAAATACAAAGAAAGAAATCTCATTAATTGAATTACTTCTGTGAGGAAAAACTCAGTAAAATACTCAGTGGTCTGTCACAAACATGTGACAAGACTGAGGACAAATTCTCCATGCTCTGCCACCCAGCCCAGCCTCATTCCAGTAAAATAAAGCTACCTGCATCAGCCAGACTGAAGAATGGGTCTTTTTATAGCAGAAACCATAGGGCTTCCCAGATAAGAGATTTGAAAACTATTATCACATATTGCCTTGGAAAATAGAAATAGGTAACTAAGAGGTGCCTTGATTTACCTTTATTTATACACAGGGCATTTTTCTAAACCTCAGACTTTTTTTCACAGTGTTTTTATTTTCTTAAGATTATTTTAGGATAAAAATTCCATATATTTGGCAATCATTCCAATCTGAATTCTTGCAGGAATGTAATGTATTACCAGTCCTTCCAGATACAGTGAGTGATAAATATTTGCCCCTGGATTAGGTTATTAGAAGATTATTTGCTTTAAAAAAAAAACATGTAAGGAGCTGGTTTTACAACTCCTTGCTGCAAGGACAGTGGGGTTGCTTGAGTGAGTAAAGACCATTCATATCATGAGATGCATAAAAAGTTCAGTCTGTATAATGTTTTTGTTTTGTTTTGCAAATATTGAAAATAGAAGGTTTCCTATTTCTAAAAGCACCTAGCCAGTCTGAAGGAAGATAGTTATGAAATAGCATTAATAATAGCTGCTGTAGATAGGGCATGTTTGATTATATTAATATAAATATACCACTATAATTTATTGCATTTAACTTTTTTGTATAACTATGGGGTGTAATTGCAGGGGCTATTTATTTAGGGGGAAATGGTAATATAAATGAAACCTTTCTAAATTGCATGGAAAAGGGATGCACAGACCTCTTTGTAATGCCAACACACTCAAGAGTGCCATGAGTTTAGGGTCATGGACTTTAGGGTCCCAGATAAGCTAAACTCTGATAGTCTCCTAAGAGATATTCCAGAGAAACTGATTCATTCATGCAAAGGCAGACACAAAAAATCCTCTGTGTCTACAGTTTAAAGGAATTCAATAAAATAAATGTTAATCCTGGGTTCAAATTTTGAATAATGGGGCCTGTGCTGTCTGTTCTGTTTACAATGGCTTGTGCTCTGTGAATACATATCAAATGGTGTAATATATTTTTATTACATAGAGTTAATGGTTAATACAAAGTGACATCTATAAATAAATAAATACTATACATGTATATTGTGATTTTGTTAATCTGACTATTAATGAAATGTGATTATGATAAATGACTTGGCGTGAGCTATTTTTTCATATAAAATTAAAGTTTAAAAAAGTCTGTTTCACTTCATTATTGCAAAAGTCAAGCCTGGGGTGTCATTGCAATGATGTGATCTGATTAGTCCCTCCCCATTTTTGGAAAACAGCTGCAAAGTCTGCTGTAATAGAGTATTACTTTGTTGAAATATAAGTAGAATAACTGGACAATCTGAATACATAATGCCTTTGACTAGTCTTGACATAAATGTTTAGTCTTAGTACACATGGCCCTACCTGAATTTGGTTATTCCTTGACATCTTGAGCAGGTTTCAGAGTTGGTTTCAAGGTTGGGGGGATTCCCTCTTCCTGGTCCCTGTACAACCCTCCCCATGCAGAGTTCCCCCAGAAAGGTCTTAGGTTGAAGGCTCTTCCTAAACACCACCCAAGTGGCAAATCCTGCAAAGAGAGTAACTTCTGGTTCTCAGCAGAGGAGCAGAGTCTTTTGGTTGTCTATGTGAAGTCCAAACTGTAGTCCCCAAATGTGCCTTTCTGCTGACTTACAGGAATTAATTATTAATAGTTTAATAATTAATAATGAATTTTAATAACAACAGAGAATCACAGAATAGTTTGGATTGGAATGGGCCTTAAAGCTCATCTTGTTCCACCCCACTGCCATGGGCAGAGACACCTTCCACTGGACCAGATCCCTTCTTCTCCCAGCCTGGATTTGTACTTGGAAATACCCTGATCCATGTGCAAGACCTTGCATTTGACCTTGTACTTCATGTTGTTGGCCTGGACCATCCTCTGGGTGACATCCCTTCCCTCCTGCCATCCCTTCCCTCCTTCCATCCCTTCCCTCCTTCCATCCCTTCCCTCCTTCCATCCCTTCCCTCTGTGCTGACCACACCACACAGCTACACCACAGCTCCCATACCAGGTGTGGGTCAGCACTCCTTGAAATCAGCAACATTTCCAGCCTTCTCCCTGTGATCTCCAGACAGAGATTGGAGCTGAAGATTGAATTCCACTCCAGTGCACAGATTAGGCCTCTTAAGGGCTCTTTTGCTTCCCATACAGGTGTTAAATCTCCCCTGTAGAAAAGCAGTAGAGATCCCAGAAGAGCTGAAAATTCTTGGACATCAAATAATTTCTGATTTAACCAACACAATTACTTTGTGCTGTGTCTTTTATTCCCCCTTCTCCCCAATATTTTAAACAGCTCAGCATGTATTTTCCTCATCTTTCTGTGTGCATGCCCCGCTCCCTGCCAGGCACACACACACACATTAGCGTGTGTCTCTACAGATTAACACCCTGCTCCCAGAAAGGCTGGCAGGGCAGGGTGAGGTAAATCATTTATTCATGTTCAGCCTGTAGCCACTTTCAATATGCACTGAGAGCAAGGCTCCAAATGCAAAGCTTTCACTGTTGTCTTTGAAAGGACAAGCTGGAGACGTGCTGGCTCTGCAAACCTCAGAACTACAATCATGTTCTCACATGGGGGAAAGCATTTCCCAGAATCACAGATCCATCCTGGGCTCCAGGCTCAAACAAACAGTCCAAGGAAACCTGCTAACACAATGTGAGGGATTCTGGGAGGCTGCTCCCTCTGAATCCGTGGGAGGTTTTATTTTGCTCTGGTCTCCATTACAACTTTTTTTCATCCCTTAGGAAGGACCTAAATATTGTCTTTCACAGTACAAAGGCAAATGCAAAGGAATATTAATTCCTGGAAAGTTTTGCCTGGAGATTTAGCAGAGACAGAATAATTATCCTGGAAAATGCAAGGAAGTGTAGTTTCAAAGGACTTGCCATCCACATAGTTATATAACTTTCTTCTTTTGCCAGCATCATGCTAGAACCAAGCAAAAAGCCTCATGTCAACTTCTGCTCCCCTGACTTTGGGAGGAAAGCAGCTGCAATGCCAGGAACACAGTGGGCATATTCCCAGCATGGCGAGGCACCTCAGATAATGCAAATATTTATTTTAATCCTTTGGACTTAGTAGCACGTACAGTGCAGAAGAGGGGCCCAGGCAGAGCTGTAGGAGTCCCAGCACAAAATAAAGAGCTCATGTGTGTCCCTGGAAGTGCAAACACCAAACTTCTCCAAACTGGAGCAGCACAAGGAGGTAAATCTCAGCACAGCACCAGGGGCCCAAGAGGCCTCTGAAGGGCAAAGGTTGTGAGACATTTAGTGTGTTCTGGGACATGAGATAACATCCAGCTGACCTAAACTGATATCACATCCCCCTGTGTGGCTGCCCAGACTGCTTTCCAATGGGTGTGCCCAGATGTGCCATGGAAACATCACAGAAATACCCATTTTGATCAGAGGGCTGGAGCCCCTCTGCTCTGGGACAGGCTGGGAGAGCTGGGGGTGCTCACCTGGAGAAGAGAAGGATCCAGGGAGAGCTCAGAGCCCCTTCCAGTGCCCAAAGGGGCTCCAGGAGAGCTGGAGAGGGACTGGGGACAAGGGATGGAGGGACAGGACACAGGGAATGGCTCCCACTGTCAGAGGGCAGGGTTGGATGGGATATTGGGAAGGAATTCTTCCTTGTGAGGGTGGTGTCAGTTAAAAACCCTTGCCCCTTGTCCTGTCAGGATCTGCCTGTGTACAAAGTCCCTCTCCCTCCTTTTTACAAGCCCCCTCAAGATACAGAATAACCCAGAAACAAACAGCAAACCTGGCAGGACTCTGAGGCTCAGACTTGGTCCATGTTGAGCTTTTTCTGACCTTGGACAGAAGAGCAAGAGCCACAGTGGCACTTTCCTACACTAATATTTACAAAGGTCTACACTTTCTCAGGACTGCAAATTCTTGTTTTACTACTATGAGAAAAAAACCAAAAACACCAAGATTTAGAGGTTTTAATACATACAAAGTCATGATTTGTTAGTTTTTACAAGGCTGATTTTTCCTTCAACTTTTCTGATTTAAAGATTGCTTTCAGCACTTTATCATCTGTCCTCATTTAATCCATTTCAAATTTTATCCTTGCAGCATGAAACATTGCTGTTGATCTCATTAAGTGTCTTCTAATAATTGCGGGTTTTAAGAAAGCTGAAGACAAAAACTGACTGAAATTAAGCTTGAAATGAAAAAGAACATGAAAAAAAATGAGTAGGAGTATGGTAATTACATGCTTATGACTGTGACATTAGGCAAAAGAAAACAGAAGAGCAGATGGTATCTGAATCTAAAGAAAAATGTAAATGATGCTGAACTCACACCATCCCCTAAATAATGGTGTGTTGAGCAGCAGGTAGATGTTCCATATAAAGAAGGGCTGCCTGATAATTCAAGGACATACATCCAATACAGGAGGGACATATCAGCATCCTTTATTAGATGAGAAATCGCTTTATCAATTTCTGTGTACTGCAGGGCCTTTACCTCGCTTTCCTGGCCATCTCTACCATTGTGCTTGTCAATAAAGTCACATTAGTGCTGACATTTGTCACTTGTAGCCACACAAAACATCACCTTGTCCTGTGACCTTGGTAGCCTTGACACAGCCATTGCAGCCTGGGTGGGCAGCAGAGGATCTCCAGTTCAGTGGGAAAAATATAAATAACACTAAAAGCCAACAAAAATTAGCATCATCATTTTAGGACATGCTACCAGGAAGGCTGCTCAGCATCCTAATGAAAGTGCTTTGTGAATAAGTGTAATGGAAAGTGCAGGTTTCCCCAATTTCCCGTGTCTGTGTCTGAAAGGTCCAGAGGACACAGGTGGGAGCTCTGGCTGGCAAAGTGTGACTTAAAAGAATTTTTAAAGGGTAGAAACCAGGGCATGTGTGCAGTCCACAGGCTCTTCCCAGATATGAACTACTGGGGAGGTGTAAACACAGTTAATAAGTTTCTCAGGCATTGTTTTCTCACGTTGTTGTAATCCTGGAACCAGCAATGTGTGACCACTCTGCAGAGCCAGGCACTATTTGTTAAAGATATTTTTACTCATACTTTGTTCCCTCTTTGCAATGCAAAAGAAAGAAGAGGAAGGGAATTTATATCTATGCATTTTTCATATTTATATACTTCTATATTGGTAGCACCTATAAATATGTATGTGCTTTACAAATGTATTCCTCCAAAGGAATACTACAAAGGCAATGAAATCTATTATATTTTAAAAATTAGTCAATTAATTTTATTAAAAAATATTAGCATTTTGTAATTATAATTTTCACTTCTTCCACGTCAAGAGGACTCAAAGAATATTTTTGCCTAGCAGCAAACAATGAATATACATGGGTAGTGAGATCATCTCAGAAGAACTTGTAGTTACTTTAGATTGTTTTCTCCTCTGTTTTCTGGCCAGCTTTCAGACTTCTTACAGAGACTGATGCATATTCTTGTTATGGTAAAAATGAGCAGACTACATCGAATTGATTAAGTGACATAGATACTACCTGTGCCTTTCTAATTTTACTTTTCCTCCCCCCATAACCCAGATTCTGTGTGTTTTCCAAAATCTTCATCAATTTTAGAGTCTCCCAGGGGGAGGAAAATACCCAGGGTGGCCCCATAACTGCCCAGTCTCATTCACCTTGCTGAGATGAGCTTCCACTCCACGGCCAGAAGGAGCAAGACCCTTTTATATTTTGCATTATGCTCAAGATCTTCATTTCACCATCCCTTCCAAAGTATTTTCTCTTTCCCTGTCCACTCCATTTCCCACCAGCTATTCCCATGCCCCACAGATGGGCTGACAAGTTACTGCTTGTTATTCTGTGTATTTTGCTTGTTTTAATGGATGCAGGTGCACACACTGCTGTAATGCTTTCCCCAGGAGCCCACAGTTCTTAATCATCCTATTAAAGTGATTCTGTACTTGCCATCATTTTCACATTATCTGCTTTAACTGCACACACAGAGATGTTCAAATTATTTGTTGTAAACAGCTGATTGAATTTAGCTCTGTTTGCTTACAAATTACCCCCTGCCTGTTCACAGGGGTAGGGAGCTGCTGAGTCACTGGAGTTATTCAAGATATTTCAGATATTTGGGGCTGGAGGGGCTTACAGAGAGCTGATGTGACAAATAGTGACTGAAATGCAGGTGAGCATCTCAGCTGGGGGCAGGCCTGGTCTGCAGGAGGTTATCAGAGTTCTCCTCATTAATTTATGTGTGCTCAGAGCCTCCCTGCAGCAGCAGCACAGCAGGAACAGCCTCAGTGCTAAACCAGGCAGCAGTGGCTCTGTGGACAGAACACTGAGCTATTAAGCCATTAAAATGATATTATTGTCCCTGCTGTGGCCACATCCCCCTGTGCTGGCACTGCTGAGGGACCTCAAACCCTGTGTCCAGTTCTGGGCCCTTCATGGCCAGAAGGACACGGAGGGGCTGGAGGTGTCCAGGGAAGGGAAGGGAGCTGGGGAAGGGCTGAGGGAGCTGGGAAAGGGGCTCAGCCTGGAGCAAAGGAGGCTCAGGGGACCCTGCTGGCTCTGCAAAACTCCTGACAGGAGGGGCAGCCAGGGCTTCATCGGGCTCTGCTCCCAGGGAACAGGGAAAAGATGAGAGGAAACGGCCTCAAGTTCTACCAGATGAAATTTAGATTGGATGTTTCTAGTCTGGCTCATGCAAAGTCATGAGTTCAGCTCAAAAGTGATTAAATTATGCAAAAAATAGAGTTGAGGGAATTGATTTATTTAGCCATGGTTTCTCCAGATACCTGCAAACTTCTAATCTTCGACTTTCATTCAAAATTCTGAAGGTTTCAAAAAAACTATCAAAAGCTGAGATTCTTCAAGGGAGAGCTGTATAAATATCAATGTTGGCAGCATTTTATCAGAGCTCAGATTACATTTTTATTAGTATTTTGTTTACTGGAGCACCCACAATGTGCTGGACCTTTTATGAACATTCAGGCATGGATGGGGCATGAACTTTCATGAAGAAAATCATGAATCAGATAAAGATTAACTCCTGGAAAGTTTTGGGACACTGATAAGGAAGTCCATCAGATGCAGTGACAAAGGGGCTGGGTAATTTTATCTTGATATCAGTAGGCTTTGTATGGTATCAACAGATGAGAATGTGTTCTTGTTTCCTCTCTAAAATCTCTTCGCAACTTAGCATGAACCATGGCCAAATTCCCAAATATGTCACAGTAGCATTTTCACATTTTCAGATACAGAAGTCACAGGAGACTTTGGGATTTTCTTCAGCACAGTGAGGCTTTTGCTTTGTTTTCTTTTTCCTTTTTTTTTTTTTTTAAAATTTTTTTTTTTTTTTTTTTTGGTGGTGGGAGGGATGTTATAACCACTCTTTAACACCCTGAGTTCTTAGGCTCACTGAAATTCAACGAGATACAACCAGGAAAGCTGATAAACACCAGAGACTCCTACACTCTGCTCTGATTGTTGCTATATTAAGGCTACATTGGTACAATTTGGGGTTTCTAACGTGGAACAATTGGCAGCTCTGCAATGCTGATGCCCCCTGAGGGCTGCCTGTCCTCCCAATTGCTTCTGTCTCTGGAAAGCAAACCCAGGAACTGTGCACAACGTGCCCACACAAGGCACACAAACACACACCCCACGCGTGGTGTGGGTCACAGAGATTCGTTTCTACTTTATTTTTAACATCCTGATTTGCTCCTTCCTCCTCCTGCAGAGATTTTTTCTTTTTTCTTTCTAATAACAGGCATTTATTTTATTTTAAATTGGGAAAGGATTATTTCAACAGTTGATGTCAAATCACAAATATATTGAAGGGATGCTTCTTTGACATCCCATTTCCTACCCTGGGCTTTTACCAGCTCTCTTACAGGTTCCTTGGTGTGAAAAATACCCAGTCAGCTTTCTGCCAGATCCCACATTTCAGAGTAATTTTCTGTTGCATTAAGAACTAATTATAAACATTTGCTGAAATATAATTTGCCACCATCTGCTTCTGAACTCTCTGGCTTGGGCTGGGAATCTTGAAATATCACCACTTATGATGTTCTTTGTTGGTCACCTCAGTGGCTGCTTCAGAAACAAGGACTATTTGAAACTTCAGGAAAAGGCAAATTTATTCAGGAAGAATAGGGGAGTAGAAGATTTCAACTGGCATCTTTTCCATCCTTCAGTTTCTCCTTTGTACAAATGGTTCTGTTTCTCCCACCCCAATCTCACACTTTTTCTGGTCTCATTTCCCCAACACCAGACCCAAAAATCTGCCAAGTTCACTGCAGAAGACAGGGCTGAGTTCTAGGGAAGCTCTATTGATTTATATTTATATTACATCAATCATCCAGCAGACAAGGTCTTAATAATTCATCTGAAGACTGTGATAATCTGAAAAGTACTCCCTGGAGACCTGTACTGCTTTAAGAATGATACATTGCTCCAGAAGCTGAGATGGAAATTCATCAATTAATTTCTATGAACACTGTCACTAGTGAAAAGCTGATTTTAAAATACTGGGTTTTCTTTAAGTCGTGCATGTTCTGCACATAATGCTGAGGGTGGCATGGTTGTTGACATCAGTAACCTAATTTACAGTGACTCAGAGTCATTAAACTGGTCCTTGATGATTTTTTTAGGGCAAAAGTCACATAAAGTTTGCAAGGGAAACCAGATAAATATCTCTGAAGAATAACTCTCAAAGTTCTAGCACTCAAGGAACTTGTTTCAGCGTTTTAAAATGATCATATAGCAACAAACAGTAGCAAAGCTATTTAGAATTAAACTGAATAAGCAGATTTAACAGCTTATGTCTTTCTGGTGGAGCTGTTGATTGATAGTCTTGGTCCTTCAGTGCAACCATTGGGGGCTGAAATGTTCCCAGAAATCATTATGCTCATTACAGTGCCTCCAGCTGCCCCTCATTAGCCAAATATAGAAAAATAAGGCAGATAAAGGGTAGACATAGAAACAGAATCTATTTTTCCCTTCACTTCCCACTCCTCTCCCAATTATACTGTAAATTCTGCTTGAGGACAACCTTGGAGTGAGGAGGAGCTGATCCCTGAGCTGAGTCAGAGCTGTGGCCAAACCAAATTAATGACTCCATCCACCTGTGAGTTAAGAGAGCTCACAAAACCATCCCAAACAGGAATGTGATTTTAACACCTTTTACACTGAGGCCATGGAACCAAATCCAGACCCCTGTGGTAAGAAACAGATCTCAGATTTAAATCCCCCTGGTCTGGTTAAGTGAGATTATGCTGCCATTGATCCTTATTAACCCACGTATTGAATTGCTGTCACATCTAAACCACAAAAAGTAATTCAATTTTTCATATTTTCACTTGCTGACAGTAAGGCTGGATGAATATTTTATCTTTAAATGACAGTTTACTCTGAATGCTCTGTTTTTTTGCTTTTGAGATGACACAGAGTTAATAAGAATGATTGTGCTGTTGACAAAAGTGATGTATTGAATTCTAGAAAGCAGCTGCTGCAAATTAAGGGAGAGTTAATGACTAGAATAATTAAAATATCAGGTGTTTGAGATTACTGTGTGTAATAATAGGTGGGAATTGTTGCTTCTTTCTCTAAACATCACCAATGTTTCAGAATACACAGTGCAATGCTCTTTTGTAGGATTTTGCTGGGGAAAAAACACTTTCAGAAGTGTTGCTATACCATGAGAGCCCAAATGCTCTCTCCAGAGGGGATGCTGGCACTCCAGCCATGCTCCAGTGGCCTTCTATGATAAAGGCTGCACCTTCCCCTGGGAAGGAGAGGAAAGTGCTTGAAAGGTTCTGAAGATCAGTTCAGTAAAGAGCAGAAACCTGTGGGATATTGGTTAATCCCGCCTGTGCACACCACCAGACACAGGGGAGGGAAAGATGGATTTAACATCTGTGAAGGTGGCACTCCAGCAGGTGAACAAAGGCACTCACATACCTGAAAAGGCAGATTGAGTATTAAAAACATGTACTTGTAAAGCACCTTTGTGTTCACTGCCCGCACGTTTTCTTACAAGCTTTCCCAAATCCAATTATCATTTTTTTTACTCATAAAAGTATTCATTTTACACCACTTTACCCTAAAAATTGCCAAGCCAATATGGTCCCTCTGAAATTTATGAAATGAGTAAAAATATCCTTTACCTGCCTAAGGAACAGATCCTGAGCATGAGAACATTGTTTAAAATATTCATGTGGAGAAGTCATTTCCATCAAAATTAAACTGAGTCACTCATCAGGTTAAGAGGACAGAGAAGCCACAAAAGTGATCAACAAATTGTCCTACAAATATCAATGTGGACTTGGTGGGATTGTAAGTCTCACCGATCTATAAAGTGACTATGGAGGCTACAAAATGGTGATTTTATCAGTGGAAGGTGGCAGAGAATGGTTATTTAGTGACGAGATTGCATTCACTGTGATGGCTTCAGTGAATGTAAATTTTGCTGCTAAAAAGATCTTGTTATATTGTTACAGTGAGATACAAAAATGTCATCTGAACTTTAATGAAATTCAAAAAGAAATTAAAGACTAGTAAGCACTTGAGTGTATAGAAATTATTTAAACTTGGAATATTAAGGTGATATCAGAATAAAACACCAAAACTTCTAGAAGTTAATCATCTGAAGCCAAAAGGATTCATAGCTGTTTATTAAGGACTGAAAAAAGCCAAGAAAATTGTTTTTCACTACAATAGCACAGAGCAGCACAGGCAAAACTGGTCCTAAAAGTATCCATGAAATCACCTGTAAAAATCACTGATCCTCTCCCTGTGTGTGCAGCTGCTGCAGCAGGAGAGGAAAAAGGCTCTGAAAAGTTCTCTCCTCAGTGGGTATGAAGCAGAGCTGCTCTGGGCTCTGGCTGGAGGCTGGGAGGTGTGCACAGAGGTTGTCCTGCAGCACGAGGTGATGCCACCACAATTTGTAGAACTTCTAGGTGTGCTTATGGCTGCTGCCTAAATTCACACAGGGACTGGTTATAGAGATTAAAGGCAAAAATGCTCCAAGCTTGGGCACTTTCAGACCCACAGCAAAAGTATCACATGCCAGTTTTTAAAGGTTATCTAGTGAAAGTCACTGGTGTGAAACCACTTGTGCTCTGTTTCAAGTTCATCTCTGTTTTGGTGTTTCTCATAAAGGTCAACCACCTGCCTCAGCATGAGAAAAGAGACAAGTAAATCTGTCTGGGCCACTCCATCACTGACTGCTGAAATCCACACTTTGGGGAGCTGTCCCAAATTCAGTGAAAATAATGAGCTGAAGTTAGAGGAAAAAACCCACAACTATACATCGATAAAAGAAGGGAAAGTAGCTGGTGACAGGAGCTGAAAATATGTGACAGGCTTAAAATATCCAATGAAAAAATGTGTTTCTTAACCAGCATAGACAATGACTTCATCCACATTCATTTTCATCAATTTTTTACCCACACAGAGCTCAACCTCCTGGTGAAAGTCATATTCAGAAACTCCTACGAGTCTTCTGGTGGCAGCAGATTAAATTTGGATTAGAGATTACCAAATGACACTAATACCAACATGTGTAAGCAGGTATAGTTACAGTAGATTCCCAACATGATTCACCCATCCCTGGAAGTGTCCAAGGACAGGTTGGACGGGGCTTGGAGCAACCTGGGATAGTGGAAGGTGTCCCTGCCCATGGCAGGGGGTGGGACAAGATCCTTCCAACCCAAATCATTTGTGATTTGCAGGGCTCTCTTTGAGAGGCTACTGCACTTGCAGTTATTAGAATGGGTGACAAACCCAAGATGATAATTAAAGCAGTAAAAATGAATAGCTGGATAACCTGACATGGATAGTTAAGGAGAAGCCAGGCAGCTCCCACTGTGTTTTCTGGTTGTCAGGGCTCTGTATGGGAGCAGATGACTGATGGCTGGCATTATCAAGGGGAATGGGATATCTCCTGTTTTAACCTTTCATTTGTTTAACCTTTACTGTGTGGGTGAGGTGCAGCTGAGTTTCTTATTACTTGTATTTTTCTCTTTTATAGCAGGGATGATCAAGATTTAGCAAAGTTCTCATAAGTACCTGTTCAAACGGATTGTAATTGTAGAAGGGCTGTATCCACCCTCAAGTCTTATTTCCTGGCATTTCTGCAGGGTTGCCTATTTTCCTACAACACTAAAAGGATAAGAGATTAAAAGCACAGAATTTAGAAAAAACTACCTGTTCTAAAGAGGTGGAAAAGGCAGATAAATAGAAAACACTGATATCCATTTTTATTGGTTTGTGGTTTGGATCTGTCTGAAGGTCAAATAATGGTGCTGTGTGTTTCAAAGGAAAGGAACATTTTAACTCCCAAGTGCATAACTATAACAGTAAATAGGGGACACATCAGTTTGGTGTTATTATATCCAGGGCAGGCATAAAGATCTTAGGACAAGATATTCACACACTGGTAAAATTCCTTTAAGCTTGAGTGTTTTCCAGTGCTGGACAATCAAAAAAGAATTGCACAGACAAGTACACTTGACAGCTATTAGGCCATTTATTTAGGAATGCCTGGACTAAAATGGAGTAAGGTCACCTGCATTAGTCCCAGTTCTGCTGTGCCCAAACACATGTAAGCACTAGTGACAGCCAGGAAAGAACACCAAAGCCACTGTCCCCAGCATCTGAGGCCTTCAGCAGTCAGAGTCCATCCAATCCGAGTTTACCAGCTGTCCAAGAATTCCCCATCAAATCCACTTCTTGTTTAATTTCTCATTGAGAGAACCTCACTTCTGAGAACAAAGCACGGGAAGCTCAAGGTTTGTGAAGTTAAACTCTAACACCATTATCTCAAGGTAGAAAGAACTGACCTGCCAGGACTAAGATAGTGGTTTCCACCTTCAATCCAACTTAAACTGGGCTGCTCTGTTCCTCATCTGCCTGGGCATTCCAACCATCCTCAGCAAGATGACTGGGAAGCCTTTGTGGGACTCCAGAGAGAATTCACCCAAAAACTCCACTACTCACAACACAAAAAATCTTGTGTGGTTGTGATCTATTGTGGTGGTAAAAAGAATCTACATATGCTAATGAATGAATCAAATTAAAATGCAAACAAATTGTCTGCTGTCTTTACTCCATATTCCAAAATGATTTCACATTGCTGCCTGCACAAAGACATCATTAATCCCTTCTCACCTGTCAAGAAAAAATATCTCTTCTTGACAGACTGCTGTTATATTTGCTATACAAAAATATACACCATATAGAATGTTGTAAGGGTGGTGAAGAGGGTGAAATAAGTAAACTATAATTCCAAATTATGGAATGATTGGATGAGTTGTTTACTTCTATTGCTTAATTTAAATGATACTGACTTGGAGGTGTTCCATAATTTCAGTCACAGAGAATTAAATATGCACTCTTCTGTTTTCTTTGAGCCCTGGCTGCCAAATATATTGCTGTCATTTAATGGTGTCTGCAGAACAAGCATGGGCTAGAATTGTCTAAGACATTTAAGAATACAACTATTTACTATGCAAGGGCTCACGATTATGTTATTCATTCTGCCGTCTTTTGCCTTTTATGTGTTTCCTACAATCCTTGACAATAAAAGAAAATAATTAACACAGATGGCACGTGGTATTCTTTACAGTAAGTTTTCTACTCATGCTTTATTTTTTCTTCAGTTTTCAGTGATATGTTGCTGATTGTGTTTTCCAGGAATTGTATCAAATTGGCAAAAATTCTTTAAAACAGAATTATATTTGGAAGTGTATGCTGAAGTCTTTCTACCAAGCATATTAAGAGATGTTTATTTAGCCACAGACTGGCTAAAATCACGCAGCTGACCCTGTTTCTTTTGATATAATTAAGGCTATAATGGAGCAAAGTTGCATTTTCATCTGACACTTTGTCCGGTGTTAGTTAATTCTTTCCTAGATGTGGTCTGCATCTCTCCTGAACCTCAATCCTGCCCTGCTGTACAATTTTATTACTCAAAAGCCAATAATAAAGCACAAACCCTGCTCCCATAGAGGGGTAAGGCAAGGAAAACAGCAGCAGCTGCAGCAGCAAAATGATCAGGCCATGCAGAGGAACACAGAATCCCTCGCATGCCATAGGAGACAGTGGCATGAGATGTGCAAGAGCACAAAAGGCACTTAAAGTCAGACCAAAAATCAAGAAAAAAGATGCTATCAGTGGATTTGTGAATTAAGCACCTCTCAGTGACTAAGCCTCTCCTCTCATACACGTGATACAACTGGCTGTACCCTCAGGAAAAGCTTTGGTCAGGGAAGAACTGCCACACCACAGTGCTGGAGTGCTCCTGATCCCACAAGCTTTTTGTCAGGTTTAGTTCACAGAGTAAAAATGCAGCCCTAAAAAGCCAGAGGAGAAAACACTCCTGGCACTCAACTCTGGAACCATAAAACATCCTTGAATCGAAACAACCCAAGCAGGAAATCAAAGGTGGGTTATTCACTGCAGGTTTTTTTCTTGAAACACAATGCTTGTCAAAAGGGGAACTTTCGGGGAAAGAGGGACTGAAATTTTCACCCAAATTTTAATCACATTAAATAGAAGTTATCACCTCTCAGCTTTCCTCCTATCAGATAATAAAACATAGTGTCAAAACTTTTTTGAGTTGCAAAAATATACCGATTTTATACTTTAGATACAACATTTTTCAATTTTTCATTCAGAACACTTCTTCTTTATAAGTATCTCTTTGTTGTTGCTGGTTTTATCCTTCCTTTTCTATTTTTAAAGAAAACAGATTTACAGAGGATTAAATAACCCAACAAGCAAAACATTTCATTTCAGGTTAACTCAAAACACCTTCCTCCATTCTCCCTGTCTCTCCCTTCAACCTGGGGCTTCTTCTGGTTCGACTTGAACTCCATTTCTGATTTTTTTCCGCCAAAATGAGAACCCCCCACCATCCATCCATCTCCACTAACAGAAAGGCCTCGTGCAGAGAAAAATGCATGAAGAGATGGGCTATGTAACTCTCACTACGACTACAGCCAGGCTGAGAGAAGCAGAGCTGGGGCCGCGCTCTATCGCCGCCGCTGCTGCCAGTGCCGCGCCCTGTGCCGCAGCCGGCGCGCCGACAGGCTGATGGGCTGCTTCCCAAACTTCTTCATGATCTCCTTGATCCTCGCCAGGTTGGTCTTGGAGATGGTGAAGTCGCACTGGGTGGCACCCATGTCGTAGCCGACCTCGCAGGTCTTGGTGGCGGCGGTGTAGCCCTCGGCCTTGACGCCCACCACGTACTCGCCCGGGTTGAGCAGGCGCCAGTAATCTCCATCGGCTCCTGGGGGGAAAAACAGGGCTTTCAGGACAATTGGTCCTTCCTCCTTGAGGAAAGTATTGTTTTTAAAGTCACAGGATCATTGAGGTTGGGAAAGATCTCTGAGATCGTCAAGTCCAACCACTAGACCAGCACCATCACCATGCTCACCACTAAACCATGTTCTCACGTGCCTTATCCACACCTTTTTTGAACAATTCCAGGGATGGGGACTCCACCACTGCCCTGGGCAGCCTGTTTCAGTTCTTGAAAACCCTTTCCATGAAGAAATTCATCCTAGTACCAAATCTAAACCTCCCCTGATGCAACTCGAGTCCATTAAATGAGGACACAGAACAAGCTGAGTTGGAAGGGGCCCATGACGATCACCCAACTCCCAGCCCTGCACCATCCTCAAGAGAAGTCCTTGGCCACAGCTAAGGTGACACCACAGGCAGGAACCCTCCATCCTCACACCAGGAGGGTGTCCAAGGTGCTGTCACACATACCCCTCCTCATCCTGCCAATCCTAGAGGAAAACACATCTTGATCATATTTTCCAAGTGATGAAAAAAGGCTTCAGTCTGGCTTTGAGATTTTTGGGAATTGGAAGGGCCTGAGGCAAAGGCTGGTGATTCCCATGGGCTATAAAAGACCTTTCCCAAACTAATTCTAAGTGAGGGATCCACAGGAGCCCAGTGGAGTACCCACATCACACGACCCTGACCAGACTGCCAGGATTCACACAGTTTTTGGTGTATTTAGCAGGCAAAGTGTGTGAATACATAATATCAACGCACTTTGAGATGTAAGTAAATATCCCCTTCTGTAAGGCCTTACAAGGAATTCTATTACACTGATTTTCCTACAAAGTATAATTCACCAGTGTACTTAACCACTTGGTTTTCTGCAAATGTACAAATACAGCTCCTGTAATCAACTAAACTGCTTATAAAGATGTATTTTAACACCTCATTCAATTAGGCCTTTTTTATTTCTTCTTTTTCCCCATAAATGATTTCAGATATACCAATTTTATGTACCTATATGTACATAAGGGTGGTTTTAGGTTTCTTTTAAATATGATTTTAACTGTGTATTCTTAGCGGTGAACTGAAAAGTGAAAAACTAATATCTAAAATTAGTCTTGCACTCTGCCCTGGGAAAACCCACTGTGACTGAAAGTACATTTTCAAATATGCAATTCCATATATAAATAGAAATGGAACATCTCCTGCATGAGGAGGGGTTGGGGTTTTTTAGCACTGATGAGACCTGACAGCCTTACTAACACCATCCTTGGCTCACTGGCAATGCAGAGTGTAGCAAAAAATAAACATGATTTGCACAAAAATATTATATTTGGGGAAGCATCAGACTGGACAGCCTCTGTTTAAAGAAATACTATTTTAATTTAGGGTTTGGTAAAATAGAAAAACATGCTTGCAAGTAGGAGTTGTTAAACAGCAATACTGACTACACCCTGATACTGCAGGCTCTGAGTGTGCCAGAATTGCACCTGATCAGGTTCTCACATCCCAACTTGCTCAGGTTTTTCTTTCAGCCAATGTGGCCACATTTGAGATGATAACAAAGTCCAAATTTTCTGTTTCTCAGGATTCAGGCCTTTTTTAGGAAGAGCTCTAAGAGCTCTTTATTCAGTTCTCCCTCACCACTGGGTCCATTGGACCCTGAACAAAAGGACAAACCATAAATCTGCCCAGGCTCCTTGTATTTATCCCCAAGGGCTCGTTTTTAGCTGTAGATGCTGTGGCAATGCCACAGGGCAGAGAAAAGGCTCTGGCTCACCCAGTGTGTGGCTGTGAGCACAGCCCTGCTCCAAGCCTGGCTTTAGCCCTGGGAGTGCAAAACTGACCCACATTTTTCTGACACATTTAACAGGCAGTTCATCACAACCCCACACAGGGCCCGAAATAAACCTACACATTCACACCCCACTGGGAATTTATTACAAAGCTGGATATTAAGCCTTCAGCAGGATGCACTTTCCCTCCTTTCCATTTACAAGGAAGCAGACAGGAGAATTTCTGTCAGCTGTCAGTGCCCAGAATTTAATACCAGGCTAAAAGGTTGGGTTTTTTTGAAAATCAGATTAAATCCAGTAGGTAAAAAAAAAAAATTCAGAACAGATGGCAAAAAGAAACACAATTAAAAATCCAGATAAATTTAGTAAATAATAGGTTTGCTGAAATAATAGGTTCCAGTGGGAGCAGGCTGGAGGCAGACTACATCCATATCCACCTACTGGGCCTGGAAAGGGATTGCCATGTCTGCTTAGATAAAATAACAATGCATTAAAAGACAAAGATAGCATTACTATAAGTTAAATGTGTCCGATTACTCCATAAATGCTACAATTAAGAGAAATATTCTTTGAGCCTAATAGACAGGTCTTAGTTACAATTGAGCAATTGTAAAAGTGCAAAAACAATTTTTACACTTAAATGTACCAAATTGTACTAATTTAAATATGTTATAAAAATCTATCTAGCCCTCCATTACCTACAAAAGACCATGAGGAAAAAAAGGTGTATCTTTTCATTCAACTGAATTATTTTCCAAATGTTTTCTCATGGAGTACAGTCCATATCTGACTGTAACAACATGTAATCACTCAGACTTAATCAATAGTTACATCTGCATCAAGAGAAAATGGAATAATTTCCCACAAAGCTTTTGCTCTTGGAATCAATAACTTCAATTAGCCTATTAATAGTGTTAGCTGAATATCAGCATCCCTCCCATTCCATAAGAGATATTGCATGTCCAAGGGAAAGTAAAAACAATGTGCTTTTTCTTGGCCCACAGGAAGAACCAAAGAAATTTTCTGAAGCACCTAAATGTTATTAGAGGGCTTTTACGGACAACTTTTGTCTGGCTCTATAGGGCAGTTGACCACATTAATGTATCAGTGAAACAGTAGAGCTCAGCTCACTTGAAACAAAACTTATGTGAATAGAGATAGTGGCCATAACTCTTCTCCTGCTTGGCCTATTTTTACATCAAGGCAACTCAGAGGTTTAAATGGATACATTTTTCATTTTAAAAGGTGTAAATGAAAGAAGACTGCTGACAATTTGCCTTCTTTCTCTGGAGTTATACATGTCATTTTAGCTTTTTGGCTCCAACATAAATCCTCTGGTTTCAGGGACTAATGAGACGTGTATTGTTATCTGGGTAATATGAAACAAGATAGAACATTTATGTTCCCATCTCCACGGTGATTCCAGAGTGTGAGCTTAACTGTCTCATTAAAGAGAAAAATTAAAGGGAATGAAATAAGTACTTTTATTTTTACTAACAAGTGCAGATGGCCTTGAGCCAGAGAGGCTGAGCAGTAAGTCAAGATGTAAATAGCTGCAAGATTCCCCCAGTGTTACAAGGTGGATTTTGTGATCCTGCACATTTATTGCACTTTATTTTTCTTTCACATGACAATCCAGAGTACAGAGCTGGAGAGTAATCACATATTGCATTAGCTCAGCCTCAACCAGGGCAATACATTAATTCCGTTAACAAAGTAATACAACCCACACTTTATGGCAGACTTTCAGGACTGTCAAGGCTTCCAGGACAAGAAAAAACAGCTGATTACTTTAATTCTCACTGTCATTTCCCAGTGGCCCCATTTTGAAATATTTAAGGCAGAATCATTATTGCCTAATTAAATATCTGTCATTCAATGCTTTCTTTTACAATGGAGACACAGTAGCACTGAAATTAATCATAAATTAAGTTAGATATTCCAAGATTCGTTATTGGCTCAGATCACCTCCTGTGGCAAATGTAAAAGATTTGGAAGTCACAAAGCTCCATGATATTCCATAGCCTGCAATCACTTTATGTGTCAAAGCATGGCACTCTGCACCTCCATGGCAAAGCACATGAAAGTGGAAGCAAATGAAGGATGCAGAACACCAGGAAAGACATAAAAATACATACAATTAGTGTTCAAAAAAATACATGGATGCAGTACTTAGCAACATGGTTTAGTAGGGTTTTTTTTTTAAACCACAAATCTGTTCTTTTGCACTGATATTTTAATTATTTTTTTAATTTTATTTTTTACCTGTGCGAATGTCATGGTTAACACCTTCTACTGAGATAACAGCATTTGGGATTCCCTTCCCATGCACATCTTTCACGATGCCTTTGATGCCACGATGGACCTGTGGAGAGAACAAAAAAAAAAGCAAGTAAATATTGCACAGCAATGCACAGCAGTATTACCAAGAACTCACAATGAATCATTAATTCCACACGTGAATGACAAGTTTTATACTCCTACTTTATGGCTCACAAAATAGTGAAATATCATTGTTAACCTCATATCAGCCCCCCAGGCTTGTGAATCAGTTTATGAATTTTGTTAGGATACCTGAGGCATCAAAATCAAGATAAAGATGAAAAGAACAGATAAAGCAACAGACACAATGTTTTGGGGTTTTTTTTCTAGCAGCCCTTTTTGGCAAGCTTGGCTTTTTTATTGCCCTAAGAAAAACTAGCCTGCCTGAAGTGGTATGTCTATCAAAAATGCCAATCACCATGTAATTAGCCATGCAGGAAAAATAGCAGAAACCTGAATCTCTCCATCTGAAAGGAGTCAGACTTGTGTTGAGTACCTGCTCCATAAAAACGATCAGGGACTCGCGGTTGTTCTCCCACTCCTCGGGCAGCTCGCTCTCGTGGGGATACTTGTCACAGCCAACATAGATGGACAGCTCAAAGCAGTTTGTGTGCAGGTAGCTGAAGTCATTTATGCCTGTCAATAGGGGGGAAAAAGGAAACCATTTAATATCCGTTTTAATTTATTGATCAGATCAAATCTTTTCATGTTGCAACTTCTATAAACACAAACTGGGGGTTTATCCAGCTGGCTTGGTCTGCAGAATTCGCAGGGCAGAAGGTTTTTAGAAGTGCCACAGGTCCTGCAGCAAAGCACCAGAGAGTTCAAGGCCAGGTTGGACGGGGCTTGGAGCAACCTGGGATAGTGGAAGGTGTCCCTGTCCAGGGCAGGGGGTGGAACTGGATGAGCTTTAAGGTGCTTTCCAGCCCAAATAATTCTGGGGTTCTATTGATGGAGAAGATGGGGACAAAACCAGGAAGATGCTAGGAAAGGTCTCTACAGCAAAAAGATTTGCTTTGCCTTTAAGAAAGCACTAAGCATGCCTAATCCTGGACACTTTCCCATGGAGGGGCTCTCACATATGAGTGCCCTGGGTAGAGATGGAATTGTCTACATCAGGTTGCATGGATGTGCAGCTCTTAACCCAATTTATACAACCCTAAATGCAGGGACACAGAGCAATGTGCTCACAGGGACTGTTACGTAAAAGCAATTTACCAGAGCAGTTGGTGAAATAGTTCCTTAGTCTGTTTTCCCCCATGAGTAATCTAACAGATAGAAAAGCCAGAAAAATCGAAGTAGTAACAAGTATTTTATGTTTTATATGGTGCCTGTTAGTTTGTAAGGAATGAAAGGGTCTCTTTTCTCCACATTATGGTGTTGCACGAGACTGGAGCCTGCAGTGTTGCTCTGCAATAGGGATTTTCATTAGAGATATGTCCTAATCAAGCCCCAGGAGCTTCAGTGCTTCCAATCTCTGAGGAGCTGCAGTTTAATTCTCCATTACAGAGACCACTGTCAGCTTTGCAAATGTCCTGAGCACTGAGGAAGATGATCTTTAGATACAGATCTCAAACATTTCCATTCTCCTGGTTTCTCTCCTGTTTCTCACAATTATTTTTTCCCACTCATTAGTTCTTCACAATCACACAGATAGCAAGATACAGAACATGAACACTAGATGAAGAAATTCTGTGAGCTTCCTTTCTTATTCCACCTGCATTTCTAATAAGAATATATTTTAAAATAGGTTTGTTAATGATCAGCAATTATGTTTTAAATGGCAAAGATTAGCATGAGTTGCATACACTGAGTGCTTCTGGCTGAGAAGAGTTAAACCAAAATCCCTGGTCCTGTCCAATTATCACAGAGCAGTAGTCAAGTATTTAACGAGCCCTCAGTGCCTTCTGGAAGCAGAGCAGGAGGATTATATAATACAGATGTTAAACTTTTCACTTTTGTTGATGGGGAAAGCCTAAATATCATCCAGTGGCATATGCTACTCTGCACAAGCTCCCCTCCCTTTGAGAAACAGCCACAATTATTTTTCCCTCACACACTGTATCACATCCTGATTAATCTGCTGTGAAATGTTTTGCCATACACAGTAATTGCTCAGTTTCAATACATGTATTTAAGAAAATGGCTTAATGGTGCCAAGAGCAACTCTTTCATAGTGTCTGAACATGCACATCCAGCCTCGAAAACACTGGAAATAAAATTAAATCCACCTCTTTTTTGCCTTGTGCAGTTTCTTCACCCAGTGAAGAAACTTTGTATGTGAAATTGCTGAAGAACTTGCATTCCCTGTAGTCCAAAATATTTTCAGGAAATAACATGGCTGGGTTTTAAAGGAACACAATGGATCTGGATATCTGTGGTGCACATACTTCTCTAGGGACTGAAAAGAAATTAGAAGAATCCCATATAAATTCTCCCACTTAAAGGTTTCCTTGCAGGATCACTGCAAGGAAGCAGATGGAGGAGGAGAGAGGGGATCACAGCTTCAAGGTGTGGAACAGTGAGGAGATGCCACCCACAGCAAAGGATGGCTGGGAGAGCTTCTGCAAGCACTTTATTGCAATTCTTACTATAATGTAAGAGAGCAGGATATAAATCATAATTAGAACATCATCACGCAATAAAACAAATCAAATGAAACAAATCCAATATGTAATTGGTCCTAAGAAATCAGGGTAATATTCAGCATCTATATTGTCCATCTTTACTTAATGTAACTCAGTATGACAGCTGTTAGTGACATGGCCAATGTCATCTTTTCTGGATTGATTCATAATCATGTTTCTTGTGGCACTTAGGAAAATTAAACTCACAAATTAGATAATTAAGTGGTCAAGTTATCTTTCAAAGTATGCTTTGAAATGTATGCTTTCAAAGTATGCAGAAATGCACAGAAATGTACTGTCAGATCTAAGAGTTCAGTCTTTCTCCCCAAATTCACCCAACACTTTTTAACCTCTTGAAAAAATATTTGAAAAGTTAATTCTTGACTGCAGCCTTTAAAGGCTGGCCAGTACTAACTCCACATGGGCCAACATAAAAGCCACAAAAGCCATGCCCAAAATCCAGAAATGTTTATGCAGTGGAAGTGCCTGCAGGTTCCAAACATGAGCCAGTTCCAGCAAAACCTGGGCTGCACAGGCACTGGCCTGCATCTGCTTGCCATTGCTGCTGCAGTTCTTCATGCTGTCAGTCCAGTGGTGGCAGATACCTGTCTCATTTCTTAATTTCAGACAATGTGCTGTTTGAAAACACAAAGTTTTTGAGCAGAACTGTGACGAACCAGCAGAGTGTCTAATTCCGAGCCTGCTCCAAGTGTACACCCAGAGAGACAAATGTGCCTAATGCTGTTAAAAATGTGCTTCTAATGGGGCTTTCCTGGAAATCAAGGTTTTGGCTGCACCACAGGACATGGTTTCCCCTCATGCTCCTTAACAGGGTGACAGGCTTGGGTGTCTGGAGATTGATCCAGCCTGTAATTTATCCTGGCAGCAGAAATGCCTGTGGAGCCCATGCAAAGTTTAACTGTAAGGATGTCCAGGTCTGTTAAAATAGAACAGTAGCAGGCAAGCAATAGCTTTTTATGGCATGTTATTACAACTGCAAGTGAACTTGAGTGGGGGCTGATCTGTGGCTGAGTCCAGGGAGCAGGAGGTTGAAATCAGGATTTCCTTATCTGAGGGCCACTGGAATCTCTCCCTGAAGCCACTGCTTCAGCTCTCACACTGGTTCTGATGCTTGGCAGCAGTTTTCTTCTTGTCACCTTGAGAGATGGCAAAGGCTGGCAGGGTCCCCCCTGCTCGTGGGTTTGGACTGGGTTGGTTTTTTCCTGACAAACTGGCTGGAGCGTCCAGAATTCTTAAAACTAACATTCTGCATGTGCACTTTTGGAAAAGTGGGTTGTAAAGGAAACAGTCACCAGGTATTTATGACAGTAATGACACCTGGTATGTGATGACACGAACTGACCTTCAGATGAGGAAATGTTCCTCTCAGGGCACACATTTTACCACCACTGCCTCTGCAGCACACACCAGGCAGTGACGGCTGTATCACAATTCGCAATTTTTGGAGCTTCTACCAGCACTTACTTCCAGCCACGGTGTGCCAGGAGGCCCCATTCACAGTGCCATCCTCCTTCTGGAAATCCTCAGTGTGGCAGGCTCTCCTCCTGGCATCCGTCATGAGCCGGTGCGTGGAGGCGTAGGAATACGCCAGCCAGCGGAACACATGGTCATCCGGGGTGGGCGTGTAATCCTGGGTCTTCCACAGGGACCTCACCATGTCATAGGGATATGCCACCACCAGCTCTCCCCCCTGCAGGTTGCCACCCAGCACAAAAGGGATTTTTTCCATCCATGCTATGATCGCCCGTGTCTCAACCGCCACCTGGGAGAAACAGAAAGAGCAGCTCTGATTCCGCTTGGGAAAATCAATAATCCTGTTTCAAAGGTGGACCGGGCACAGGAGGCCTACTGGGAGTTCCTGAGCATGAGCAGACAGCAGAAGAGATGTGGCCAAGGAGAAGGCAGGTCACAGACATCCCACAAGGGCTAACAAAACCTTCATGGAGGTGATTTATGGAACAGGAACATCTATGTGAGTGAGGCTAAGAGCAGGAACTGACAGAGGTACCAGGTGGTGACACTTCTCCCCCTGCCAGGGGCTGTGTTTCCAAAATAAGGGATTTTAAACGTGGAAATAATGGTCACAAACCAAAAAACAAGAAGTTTCACCTCAAGAAGGAAGAACTTCTTTTCCTGGAGGGTACAGAGCCCTGGAGCAGCTGCCCAGGGAGGGTATGGAGTTCCCTCTCTGGAGACATTCCAAACCCACTTGGACACTTTCCTGTGTCACCTGATCCAGGTGACCCTGCCTTGGCAGAGGGTTTGACTGGATGATCTCCTTTCAACTGCAACTATTCTGTGATTCTGTGATTCTAAAGAACTAAAAACTGCCACAGTGAAGCTGCTATTAATAGTTGCCATTATATTTAAAAGGTCAGGCAAAAATTAAATTTCTGGCACTACGATCAAATAAACTGCTTCAAAATAAGCCACTGCATTGCTTCTGCATATGCCTGATCTGTTTCTGTGTTATTTCAGATAGGAATATATTTCAAATAAGAGCAAGTAAGAAAAACCCAGAAGAAAACTGTGAGTTTTCAAAGAGCTCATCTACACCACAGAACTTGCGAGAAGCCTGATCCACATGGCTGAGCTCATGGAATGCTTCTCCTTGTCCACCATGCTGCCTAAAAGTTGTGTATTGAGTCCTCCAGGTTCTTGCAATAGCTGAGGGAAAAGAGAATCCTCTGGGAAACAGTTCCTTCCTCAAGACCTGCCTCTAAAACCTGGGGGTGAAAGGTCCTTTTGTGGTGCATTTTTATTTCCACTGACACACTGGGAAGTGTTGACAGGAAGCTTAGATCAGGTATGGAGCTTCACTCCCAAGTTACTCATTTCTTGAGAAATGCAAATCTCACTCCCTGAGCACATCCCAGCCCTTGTGTCCCCTCTCCTGTCCTTACTCACAGTGGCATTTTCAGACAGGTACCAGTCAGGGATTGGGATGTGATGGTTTGGAACTTTCCTTTTACTCTTCTTCTGATCTTCTGACTCCCAGAGCAGAGAGTTTAAGTCAGGGAAGTTGTTGTTGATGTCAATGCCATCCTGAGTCCATCGTCCCAAAGACCAGCCCCCTAATTCTGAACCCTTAGATTAAAAAAAAAGACAGAAAAAGGAAGAAAATAAATATAAATTTTCATCCAGAATACAACAACCTGTGAGCCCTTGCAAAATGTCTGGAGACGTGCCAGAGGTAATTCTATGAAGAGAAAAGGAAGACTAATTTTTTAATTAGCTGAAATAAATAATTGGCATTTTTTGCAAATTTTGTATGAAATCTTGAATGAGGTGAAGCAAAACCCAAGAAAAGCTATTTGAGGTTATATATTTCAATGGAAATAGCACATATTCCCTTCCAGGACTATGACTATGACTTTTCTGTTCCAGTCTTCTGCAGACTACTTTGGAAGATTTTCCAGAGCTTTTGACCAGCCCCTACAATTTTTCCTCCTGGTGTCTGTCTTCTTCCAGACTGAATTATTACGATGCCCAACACATTGTGCTCTCCTTAAAGGCACACTATTAAATTTCAGCTGTGGAGGAATGCAAATTTTCACGTGCTGAGCTTGGTTTCTTGTGAGAAACACACGGCACGAATTTTCCATTTTCCATAATGGTGTTCCCATCAATGTATGCACCTCAGGATGGTTTGTTCTGGCAGTCTTTGTGACCCTTCTTTCCATGTATATTTTCCTCACATAAAATACTGTTTCTTCCAGCGTTTTCCTAAGATGTTTCGGTCTGTGGTTACTTTGATGTGCTTTTTTTTGAATTTTTGAATTTTGATCGCTTGTAAAACATGATCTTTGAAACAAATAATGACAAAGGGAGCATTTTTGATTCATCTACTGGAAAGAAAATAATTCATTGATAAGTGCAAAATCCAATTACCGCTTTATATGCCTTGTCATATCCATCTGGGTTAACTGAGGGCAGGAGGTGGATCCTGGTGTCCTCAATGAGATGCACAATGCGTGGGTTCCCTGCCAGGTACTCCTGGCACATGAACTGCATTAGCAGAAGGATCAGCTCTCGGCCCAGCACTTCATTCCCATGAGCTCCTGCAATGTAGTGGAATTCTGGCTCCCCTGTTGAAAAGAAACATGGAGCAGGGTTGTGGTCAGAGCAGCAAATCAAAGATCTATCAGATGGCATCAATGTCAATCAGCAGCACTTCACTTCAGGGAAGTTGGAGAAATGTCTTAACTGCACAAATGAGAGGTGAAAATGTAACTTTGGAGAAATAAATTGCTTTCAGTTGCTATTTCAGAAGAACAGGCTATCAGTGATATCTACAGCCACTGTGTAAAACCTCCAAAATTATGTTTAAATAAACATAGTTTCAATTATACTCACAATTTCAGCATATTAGAGGAAGATACTTAAAGTTCTGACAGTCTAAAAATCACACTGCTAGCAGGTCTTTGAGACAAAAGAGAATTTTCCTAACACTCAGTTTAAGCACCTATCAGGGTATTCATGCACAGGGCAAAGCACAAAATTCCTTTATTCCACCAGCTGCCCCAGGCACAATCACAGTGAGATTTTTCTTCTCCACAGAAGAACCAGAGACTGAATGAGTTTCTATCCTGAATAATTATATAATATTAGGGAATTGTACCCCAGCCCGCTCCAGTGAAAGATGCTTTGGAGGTTTGACTTATCCTTGCCTGCAAGGCATTCACCCCACATAAAAAAGGTAAATTTCTATCCAAAGCTACATCAATCCCCACCACTAAAATCCATCCCCAAGCACTAAAATTCACTTTTCTTTTATTATTGTAAAGAATTTGATTCCACATACAGAAAGTCTTCTGTTTGTGCTCACCCTCCTCTTCCCAATTTAGAAATACAGGGCTGAGGTTCCTCCCACATACATTTGAAATCTTTGCTGCCATGAATACAATTCCATCAGTGATAATTAGTGCAGATAGCGAGAAAGAGGAGGGGGAAAAGCCAAATCCCAACACCCCTCAACAGTTAATATTAAATCCTAACCAACTTCGTGTTCTCCTGGGTTGTCAGAAATCTCGACAGCGTACAGCTTCAGTCCTTGGTTGCTTTTTCCAATATTGTAAATTCTTGTGATATTTGGGCACATCTTATTCACAGTTTTCATCAACTGCCAAAAACAAAAACCAAAAAACATATTTAGACAATGCAGCATCTAAATAGATCCACTATGAGTTGGTTCATTCTAAATTGGATGTGGTACAAACTGTAAGTAAAAGCTTTATGGTTAGTTCACAAATTTATAGCTCTGTTATCTCATTTTTAAAACATTATGCAATGGAGAGTAATTAAAATAATGGAGAGTGATTAAAATAGTCACACTCTGTGACACACAATAGGTAAGGGACTTCAGTTGACCCAGGGTGCCAGTGCACAATAATGTATTTATTTTGCAGGTTGCCACATTCTCTCCAATGGAAATATAATTTTTTTCACTCTGCCAGTGAGGAGATATTGCATTAAAAGCAGTTTTATTTTACCTAAAGGCTAAAACTGTACTGTATAAATAATGTTACTGACTCAGACCTGTGTATACTAATTTCTCTCCTCACACCTTCTTCAGATCAAAGGCAACTCTGCTGGCTGATGTATCCCTGCATCCCCGCAGCTCCACAAGATGAGAAATAGGGAAGGTGAGCCTGTTGTCTCAGAGCTGCCTCTGAAACCAAGCAGAGAAACTTCTGCCTCTGAAACTTCCACGAAGCAGAAGCTTTCCCAACGTGCCTGGCACTCCGGTGCTTGCAGGATACCAAGAACACCAATTTAGAAAAGTGGTTGAAAGTATGTAAATGCTCATTAACAGTGAGAAAAATGCCCAGAACCAAGTTCAAAGTACATTACATTCAGTGGAAATATTTGTTTTGGCCTCAGTAAACTCCCCATCATCTCTTCAATTGCAAACATGTGATTATTAGTCTGTTTTCAAAGAACTTTTCCTGAATTAGAGCCTCTGTAGTAACCTTTACTGTGACTCTTTTGGTACCATGTAATGCAATGGAGTTAATTGTTTATGGAAATACAACGCTGAGAATTAATATATTTCATATTGGATCTCATACCCAATTCCTAAAAATGTTCACCTGTGATCTGGGTTTGTTATTTCAAAGACAAAGTTGTACTCAAATGTCCATATCAAACCATTTAACAGCTCCCTAAACCACATGAATACATATAAATATATACATGTAAGTGAACACACATAAATATATACATATAAATGGACACACATAAATATTATGGGCTGTAAACTATCCTGACATCTGCACACAAGATACAGCAAGTGTTCCCATTGACTGGAAGAATATTGAATGTTCTTTAACAAGAAAAAACCTGGAACTATAAATTTCATCTTCCTAACCAGAGAGCTTTATTAAAATAATCTGACACTGAGAAAATCCCTCCCTCTCACAAATATTCAACTTATTGCGATGGAATGTAATGCTTCCAAAACATGGCCCAGGGAAAACCATCTCCTCTTCCTTCAGTATTAATAATAAATAACTTCAAAGACCAGTGACTTTCTAAGATGGTTGGGGGTTAAGTAGCTATGAAAAGTGACAACAATGCATATTTTGGGGTTTTTGTTTGTTTGTTTGAGTTTTTTAATAACAAGTTGACTCCGGCAATTATTATTCCATTTTGCACTGAAGTTTTAAGAATGGTTTTGGGAATTTAAGACTTGTGGCACTACAATCCACAATCTTCTGCCTACCTGCAACTAGAATCCAATGAGCTCTAAACAAATTAACTATTTTGACACAGAGGAAATCAGGAATTGGGAGAGCACAAAACCTCTCAGCCACAGTCACAAATTCTCCACTTGTATGAAGATTATAAAAATATTCTGGTTTAGAGCTGTGGGGTTTTTTTCCCCAAGATATTTCTAACCTGACCAACCTGTCTTTCTGCAATGACAACCTAAAATCCACTTTATTTTATTGTTCTTGACAGTAATTATGCCAATTGAGCTTCTACTTGTCTAATCTTTGTGCTAAGGAATATAGGCCATGAAATCTCTACCAAAATAAATGTGTGACTCAGTACACAATTGCTCAATAAAAACCAGTGGTGATTCATGCAGTATAAATACACTGAAAATCCAGCACACAGCAAGTGATTCACACACATCAAGTCCAAACATATTATCTTTATATTTGAAGAGAAAGCGGGCAGAAATATTTCTTCAGGACAACCCACACTTGTGTCTGTGGTGATGTGAAGCAAGATTAAAAACAATAACAAAGTCAAGAACAAGGTTGGCTGTTTGAAGTTAAAGGAACAAAGATTAACCAGGCAGGTAGATTTAAATTATAATAAAAGGATTTTTTTTTGGGTGTTTTTATGGTGAATTTTTGGTGATCTTTACAACTGTGAATATGGAATTGGACTCTAGTTTATTCTGATTATCTCAAACCACTAAAATAGATGAAAAAATCATTGCCTAAATCAGAATCAACTCTGAAAGGAGAAATCATCTTGTCATTCACAACTCAAATACACATGGAACAAAAGAAGTGGCACATTACATGTAAATACTCCCTCTGTCATGTAGTGTCACCTCTTTCAGGTTATTTTATGTACAAATTAAAACTTGGGGATTTAGATTGCCGTTCTTAATATATTAAAACAGGGGAAAATATTTTGAAAACATATTGCAGACAGAGTTCAATAATATTTTTAAGAGGTGGAATTCCGATTCCATAGGAGCTGAAAAGCCTGCACCCATCCACCCTCCATCACACACCAGCCTCTTTGCCTACCTGCCTCATTTCCTTGTAGTTGTGATGCTTGAAGTCCAGATTATCTGTGGTTGTCATTTCATTTCTTCTGTGGTAATAATTATTTGGGTCTGAGAAAAGAAGTAAAAGAGTTTTCACATGCTTATGAATTTCAAATATAGAGGTGCTTTGCCACGGTGCATGTAAGGAATGTGGAAATCTGAATTACACTGTCCCATGTGTACTTAAACCAGGTTTTCAAAAGCAAAACTGAGAGAAACAACTCATTTTAAGTATTTCTAATTACTGCAAAAATCCATTCATACAGATCCAAACAAAAGCAAGGAGAATCAACTTTCCAGACAGCTCCTCTGCACAAAAAATCTCAACTTCAAGAGAAAAGCAGAAGGGTAGCCTTAGGCTGCAGAGGGGAGAAAAAGTCATTGGGAAATGATGAGTCAGAAGCAAGATAAAAGAGTGGAAGATAAATGAAAATAGAGGAAAAAGCCACAGAAATGTTTTGTGTCCACTCGATTAATTTACTATTGCAAGGAATTTGAGTTTTTTTGATTAATATTTTCAAAGTCTATGCACCGCTTGCATAATATGGTAAGGATCTCCTGTGCATATTAAACATTCCTAATCATCTTCCAAAACCATTTTTGTGTGGAGGTCAGAGGTATTTGTTACTTACAAATTAACATATTCACTTATTTATGGGTATTATTTATAGCTTGTGTATTCTGAAGTATCAAAGGAGAATAAGCAGATAGAAAAAAATCTTTTGTCTCCTTGACATTCCAGGCCCTTCACGTGGAAAAAAAAAACAGGCCAAGACTGTTATGGCTGAGTTCCTGATAGATGTGCTTCTAGCCTAATCTATTAGGACTTATTTTCAGAGGACAAACAAGTCTATTTGGAAAACATCAGACACATTCCTTAACTTGCCATATCTGGGATGTCTGGAATTTTGAGTAATCATTTGTCAAGCCAATGGTTGTCAGGCTTTTATGAAAAACTGTTCCCCTTCACATAAAATCATCTTCATTGGCTAAAATTATTGGGGAAAAGACTGAAATAGGAAAGTCTAAGTATCATTCTGTCTCATTGCGACACAACAAAAAGACACTGTCTCCAGAGAAGAAAACTGGTATAAACAGTACCACATGTCAGTTGTGACTTTTTTTGAAGGAAGAAGAACAATTCTTAGCAGGAAGAATATGTAGTTACCATCCCACAGCCACAAACACTTCATGAAATTATGGAAAACTCCTAACACTGCAAAATACTTTATAACAATGTTTTTAAGCTTCATATTTCTGACATTAAAACCACTAAATATTCCCATAAAATTCTAACAGGTTTTGGGTCTTTTGAACTATTTAAGTTATTTATGAATTGAAACATGCAAGTTCCATTAAGCTTCACAGTAATGTGACCCATGCTTGTCTCCACTTCCATTTCCTAATCTACAGCAGAGAAACTGGAAGGTCAGTTGAAGGCAAATATGACAGAAAAATGACCAAAAAAAATCTTGTCTCATCAAAACCCATGTTAATTTGTAGAAATTATTCATTAATATATTGATGGCTGAGAAATGGAAGTCATAAAAAACCCCCACTTCTTCTCAAAAGAGACAATGTGTTTAATGCCCCACAGAATATCTTCATAATTGCAAAAATATCCCCCTGTTGTAAAAATATAAAAATAAACATCATAAAACTGCCGGGATGTTGAAGGTTTTCTCTATCACCATGAGCCAAAATATACAGCAACTGATTTTTTTCCCTGATACTTTAATCCCGTTCCTTTCAAAGTCTGGCACTTTTTCCATACATCAAACAGCAATATCATGGGAATGCTGTAGAGTTGGTGGAAACTTTAAGAAATTGTACAGTGAGAATGATTGTATCTCTGGCCCTCCCTCAACAACAGAGCACAATCTGACAGCTCCTCAGGGAATTAACACTCATATTTTGCCAGGCTCTGCTGTAGTCTGCTTGGATCACTGGATTTCTGCTGCAGCAGGAATACAGGTTAGAACATTAAAAGCAAAAATGTATAAAGGCATATGAGGCTTGTGCACAGCTGGATGGGTCCACTTTGTCAAAAATTATTTTCTTTAATAAAACAGAGAATAAGAGACTGAAAAACTCAAATCACAGAAGAATTAGAATAGAAATATGCCCATTTATTCATAGAAATTCTGCAGAAAATCTCTTTTTCTTCCAAGGAGAAAAGATACTGCAAAAATATGGCACTCACATTTAAACAGAGGAATATATTCATTTTTCATCTTTACATCATCAGTAGATTTTATGAAGTTTGCTGGTAGAGGCACCTTGCTCCCTTCATCCTTTTATTCTTTGTAAAGATGAAGAAGTGGTTAAAGCTTTAATCCTAGATTCATAAATCCATAGAATGGCCGGGTTTGGAAGGGACCTTAAAGCCCAGTGCCCCCCCTGCCATGGGCAGGGACACTTTCCACTGTCCCAGGCTGCTCCAAGCCCCATCCAACCTGGCCTTGGACACTTCCAGGGATGGGGCAGCCACAGCTTCTCTGGGCACCCTGTGCCAGGGCCTCCCCACCCTCACAGGGAACAATTTCTTCCTAATATCCAATCTAAACCTACTCTCTCTCAGTTTGAAGCCGTTTCCTCTTATCCTGTCACGCCAGGCCCTTGTCCAAAGTCTCTCTCCATGTTTCTTGTTGGCTCCATCTCTCTCCATGTTTCTTGTTGGCTCCTTCAGGCACTGTAAGGCCACAGTGAGCTCACCCCAAAGCTTCTCCTCCCCAGGCTGAACAATCCCAGCTCTCCCAGCCTTCCCTCCCAGCAGAGCTGCTCCATCCCTCTGCTCATCCTGGTGCCTCCCCTGGACTCCCTCCCACAGCTCCATGTCCTTCCTGGGACCCCAGGGCTGGATGCAGAACCCCAGGTGGGTCAATGCCCAACTGCTTTGCAGCTCGGGAGCTCTGAGAACTGCCCATAAAAAGTGCCAGAAAGGACCAATTGCTCAGCAGTTCACAAAAAAGAGATTTTCAGCTATTACAGCTCTACCTCAATGAGTGAAACCCTGATGCTTCCAGTGGGTTTCAGCTTCTCAGAAGTGGTGCTCCGAATGTAGGACACAATGAAGCCAATCCCAGTGATTCAGAGAAGTTTTTAATAAAAAGAATATTCTGGCATAAATCCTTTAGACTGCCTTAAAAACCTCAACGTGCTATTTTGCAAATGGTTGGGGTTTTTTTAATTTCCATGTAATTTAAGTGAATTTGACTTGTCTTCACAGAATTGAACATGTCACAGACAGCACATGTGTAATCTTGAAATAAATCCACTGGCAGCCACATCAGGTGATCCTAAGTTTTCTTCCACATGATCTATTTCATGGCAGTCTCATGAGCATTGCTCATGAGCATTACCATCACATATTAAATCAGCAATGAAAAAATCAGCAATTAAGAAAACAGCAATGAAATAATATTTTTCAACTATGAGTTGATTATTTTCTTTTTTTACTCTCAGGAGTGTTTTGCTGGATTTAGAACTGCTGTGGCCATGACCATTTACAATGAAATATACTTGTGGGAAGTCCCATTTTATCAAAAATTGAGCACAATTCTAGACCTGACCAGGTAGCCTGGCACTAAGGGAAGAGAAATAAAAATAAGACTGAACACACTGCCAAACACAGTGCTCCATTACTGAGTTGTTAAAGTTCATTTTTTATCTTGGGTTGAAAGTAATGGCATAATCTTGGTACCAATGACAGCTTTCTATGTAAGAACTATTAAAAATTAAATTTCATCACAAATTTCTTCCATTAAAATAATTGCTTCTTGCCTCGAATACTCTACAATATAAATAAATGCATGAAGAACTCAACTAATTTTCTCTGTCCAATTTCTGGGTACTTTTGATCATATGCAATTTCTTTTTGACCTTCCTTAGGTTTGAGAAAGAAGAGCCAAGGAAAGTACATCCATCCCTCTGAGGCAATTGCAAAAGATTGTGTGTGCCAGTCTCCATCTATGTAAATACCAGCATTTTTGGAAAGTGGAGAGGGAATTAAATGCTTGTGTTTTTGTCCTCTTTTTGCCCTGTGAGAAATGGCAGTGCTGATTGTTGCTATAGGTAGGATTTTCTGGCATCTTTCCTCCACAGGTAAATGTCTTTCCCTTAGTGAAACAGCAAATCCCTTCTGTTGCCCAAATAACAGCACTGACACAGTTGTATAACACAGATTTTCTTTTTTTAGAGCTGCTGTGACAGTCTAGAAAAGGTGGTTGTTCCCAACTAGCCTACAATACACCAAAAATGTATGTTATGGGTAAGATAAAAACATTTCACTGATAAAAATTACGAGTATCTTATATAATACTGATTAGATAAGCAGTAACTTCTCTGTTCCCATTAACTAAACAGATTTTCTCAAGATTTGTCCAATTTTTAGTGCACCCAGCACAGGCAGCAGGTTTTATGGACAGAGCCCTACCCACAGGAACGGGTCCTGGCTGTCTTTGACCATTTCCATCTCATTCTGCCAGTGCTAACAAGCTCTCCTAGAATATTAACACCTTATTCAGGTTCTTTCTTTATCTTCTATCCTTTCTCCTTATTCCTTTATCATCCTTCCTTGTGAGCCTGCTTGATGGAAAGTTGATACAGAGCACAGACTGAATGCAAATGGCTTAAGTTATTCAGGGATTAATAAAGACATAAACCCTAAAATTACAAGTCTAGAAGGAAGATAAGAAATTCAGTAATGAAAAATTACTTGCTTTCCTTCCACCCTCATTTATTTCTTGGGATATTTCTCTGTGCCCTGTGTCTTTGGGCTTTGGAAAAGGTAGAGGTATGTGAATTAACAGAGCTCCACCTCCTGATATTGATGAATTTGGGATAATTTTTTATTTTTATGAAAAAAGAAAAGGTGTCAGAAAAGAGCCCTTGATCTCCAGTGCCACAGTCAATAGAGAGTGTGAGAGCAGCACTGGCAAAGTCGCTGCTCCCACGGCCAAACCATCCTGATATCCAACTTGGAACGAGCAACATGACACCAATAAAGGGTAAGGAATCCACTTAGAGGAAGATGCAAAAAAAGTCCTGTCCTACAGGAAGAAAATGTGCATGGAAAGGCCTCTGCAACCTGAGGAACAGCTTTGTTTGGGGCGCCTTGCGTGCGATGAACAAAACGAGGAGAAAGAAATGCCAGTTCTTTCTGAGCTAAAAAGATGGGTCAGCACTTATCAAAACCTATTAGTTCTTCAGTCCAATTACATTTTGAATGAACACACCCCATTCCCATTGTGTTTCTCAATGAATGATTCTGGTATTTTCTTTCAGGGATATACTGAATCAGCCACTGCGGGCAATTAACTCCATAAATGACTAACAGGAGGATGCACTGATGCTGTTTGCATGTGAATCCAAGATCTGTGAAAAGCTGGAAGAGCACTGAGCATGACATTGGTGGAAGTCTGGCTGTGTTCCCACCTTCACCCACTGACACAGCCCCCTGAAGCTGAAGGGTAACAAATACCAACACTGCAAAGCAGATTTTGGCCCTGGACGTGTGTAAACCCAACAACAATCCAGGGTAAAAAGTTGCTGCACTTAGTAAAAACCACCTTTCCAAATGCTGACATTTTTGCTTAAGGTATAGCTCTAGGGAACAGAAAAGGATAATGAGAATTTCCCTACAAATTGTCCTCCCAAATGGTTTGGGTGTCATTGTTATTCTCTGGAGACCTCTGTGTGTGTCCTGTGTGCCAGAAAAATCATAGTGCTAAAGAAAGATTCCTTTTCCTTCAGCCAGGAATTTGGGATGGATCCTTTCAAGAGCTGAGGGGAAATACTGGCTCTGGAATTGCCCACTACTATTGGAAACAAGCAACCCACAGAGGTGGAGTGTTTTAAACCCACAGCTAAAGGAAGTCAGAATCCTGCTGAAAATACGGAAATTCACATGCACAAAGCACCCTTGGCTATCAAGTTCAAGTTGTATTTTTTACCCAGTGAAAGCAGCTGTCCTCATGCTGCTGAATTTCAGTGCTTCATGGTCACACACCCACAGACTAAATTTTACGGCAATATTTGCCCCACACTCCTCTTTGGCAGAGAATTATCCCTTCCATGCCTCAAATTCTTTTTTTTTTTCCCCTTGAGTATTTAACAATCTAAAGGACAAAAATCAGGCTATCCCTGCTTGGCATGTGAAGACTCCACATCACCAGAGTGGAGGCAGCAAGTCTCTCAACACAGGGAGGAATAGTTAAAGCAGTAATTAAAAGCTCTGGAAAGGTAGTGCTCTAGTATTTCTTAAAACACTATTCATAGACCTCTGCAAAAAAAAAAATCCCCAAGGAGCCAGAATATGAGATCGAAGAAAACGAACAACAAAAAACAAACAAACAAGCAAACAAACAAAAACCCAACAAACCAAAACAAATAAAAAACACCAAACAAGCAAACAAAAACAACACCAAAAAACCAAAAACAAACAAAAAACCAAACCAAAACAAACAACAAAACAAACAAACAAAAAAACAAACACACAAAAAAATAAAGAAGATGAGAGGTGTGGCATATGTAGTGAGCAACCTAGAAAAGGGTTGAGAAAAGAGGATTTAAAAATATTTATATACATACACAAATGAAGACATAAATCCACCACAAGTCTCTTTACAATGTGCTTAGCAGAATCANACACACAAAAAAATAAAGAAGATGAGAGGTGTGGCATACGTAGTCAGCAACCTAGAAAAGGGTTGAGAAAAGAGGATTTTAAAATATTTATATACATACACACACAAATGAAGACATAAATCCACCACAAGTCTCTTTACAATGTGCTTAGCAGAATCACAGCTTTGCCAGAATTTGCAGTATTGAATGCCTTTTTTTTTAAGTGGCCTTGAATAGTATAGGCCAATTTCCCTTTGCTTTTGACTTACAGAGATTTAATAACTGGATTTAATAACACCTGAAATTTGCTAGAAACTCCTTCCACTCCTAACTCCCTTCCTTCACCCCATAAGCTAAGCATTTGATTTGCCTTCAAAATATTTCAGGGAAGTCCTATGGCCTATATAATGAAAACAATTTTAAAAATTAAAAATTAGGCTATGTAAGTATAATTGTTCTTTCTTGCTTTAGAAGCTGAGGACATCTGCAAGTGACAGTCCCAATACATAATCCTATTGCCTCCATAGCACATGTGCACTCAGGAAGATTTATTGCATTGCATTTAAACCCAAACAACAAGGAAAATATTGCTGGATCATCCATGCAATCTTGTTTTATTAATAAAGCCACTTACAGGTACTATGGGGTTGCGTTTGAAGAGTTATCCTGATACTGCCTGCGACTGTGGACAGATATTTTTGTTTCTTGTTGCGTAACTCTACTCACCAACACCAAAAGCAAAGACATCCAAAGGAAATGACATTTCTGCATCTTGGCACAGCAGCCATCAGTTGAGGGAGACTCTTACCCGGCAAGGGGCAGCCCAGGATTTCCAGCCTCATGCAGATGCTGCCCTCCTCGAACCAGGAGCGGGGGTTGATGCGGATGTAGCGCGCGACCAGCGGCACCGGCAGCATGTTGAGCACCGGGATCTCCTTCTCCCTGTTCCCTTCAAAAATCTGTGCAGCCCAAGCAGAGGAAAGTGGCCACATCAGTGCTTCAAAGTGTCTCTTAGCAGTTCTGGTTACAGAAATACAAAATCACTTCTCAGTGCCAAGCTGCTGGTGGCTCAGGCCAGAACTGCTCTTCCAGGAGTGCATTCTCCCCCCGCTGTTTCTCCTGGAGCTGGAGCTCCACACCCTCTCTGGCAAAAGGCATGGGATGTGTTCAGGGACCAGCAGAGTGATGCTAACCCTGGCACGGGCCATGCAACAGGAATGTATCTCACCAGAGGCAAGCCCACTGCCAGGTGGTGTTCACATCCACAGGCAGACACGGATGGACTTGCCAGAACTGGGTCCCTCTCTGTACCAGGGAATTTGCTCTTACAATCAGTGGGACCACTGAGATGCTGGCTTTAAGTTGTACACTGACTAATCTGTGGCCAGACCCTGTCTTCCCACCTCTGCTCTTCTTCATAAAACCTGTTTCATTCCACTCACCACATCTCCAGATTCATTTCTGACAGCAGTCCATGCATGGCTGTCATTGCTCACCAACACTCTGTAAGAGGTCACCCAGTTACTCCTTGAAAAAGACAGAGAATAAATAAGTTATTTTTCATAACTTAGAATGACTCCACATTATTTAATGTAATCAAGCTTGTAAGGCTGCTAGCCATGGAAATCCCATTTGTCAAAGTCATGCAAATCTAGATTCAACAGACAATTCAAAAAGCCTAGCAGATAGAAGCAAAATCCTGGTGAGATAATATTTTGGGATTCCAGGAGGTGAGAGACTTGCTGTTCTCCTTTCCTTTTATATGCAGAGTTTGGGATAAATGGCTTATCTAGAACAGATTTATGCAGCATTCAAAGATCATCTTTTCAGCTGCAGAACATTTATTAGTTCTGCTGTTATTATCAGAGAGGATGGAAAAAAAGTAATAAATCCTCTAGGATGAAACATCTGTGAATTTTAACAAGCACAATCTGCATTTCTTTCAATACAATACCAGAGCCTGCAGTTATTCTTGTATTTATTAGCAAGAGATAGGGACAGAGAGACAATTCTGTCTCTGCACAGCAGAGTCCAACTGATCACAGTGCATTCCTACAATATCCAGACCAACCCTCAGTAGGCTGATCTTTCTAATGGCCCATTATCTGATTTACAGCAAAATCCTCTTTCATCTAAAGAAGTCAAATACTTCAGTTATGCCTTGTTTGGATCCAGTTAAAGAAGAGTATGAGGAGAAGTAAAATGCTGATTCCTATACTGTGGAGTTAAAGCTATGGGGTTTTACACTGCTTGGGCATTACCCATGGAGATGTGTATACAGGTATGGAAAAAGGATGGAGAAGGTAATGCCTGACTGTTCTCTCATATCTGTTACTCAGAAAGTGCAGCAGTAATTTATTTTTTCCCCAAACACCTTGGTTTCAGCAGGCAGTGAGTTGGAGGAGAGTTGTGGCTTGGAGGTACGTTTGTACCATGAAGTCAGTCCAGGATAATTAAATTCTGCATTATGGATACAAACTGATCCTGTGCAACCAGCAGGGCTTTAGAGCTGTCCTTCAACACAGGTTCTTAACTAAGCTACAGTCACATGGCCGGGAGTGAAACCAGGGTAAGGAAAGCTTTTGGGACTGGAGAGAAGAAAAGGGGCCATTTGGGCAGTTATGAGAAGCATCAGAACATAAAAACTGGAGGTCAGGAATACCTGGAAGGACAGACAAACCTAAGAAAAACTTCCCCTTGTGTCCCCTTTCCTCTACAAATACAAGTTTGGTTTGTTTTTTTCTTTTTTTTTCTTTTAAAACCAATTAATAATATTAACTAACTACCTATGAACACACATACATACACATAGATTCCACTGTGCTTGTGTTTAAAGGGACAAGCCAGCTTTCAAGTGCTCACTAAAGAGAGTCAGGCTTCTAGTGAAGAGCAAAAAAGGGGCAAGGATGGAACAAGAGCACAACCATCAGCCCCAGGATCAGCCCCAGTTCACCAAAACTTGTACAAAACAGGCAACAGAGTTTTTGGGTTTTTTTTACACACCTAAAACAAAAGGTGAAGTAAATGTTAAGTGAGATTTGAGAAATCAATTCTGTACTTGGATACTAATTCCCCTCTCCCCCCCAAGTAAAAAATGAGGTATCTTGTGATTTTGAAAAAAAAAAAAAAAGACTGAACAAACCCAGCTCTGTTTTAGACACTAAACCAGTCCTTTGAAAATCGTTCACCAGCCTCCTTCAATGAACAGATTTTGCCATTCATGTTAGATTAAATGGAAAAATGTTGACTGTTGCCAAGCAGACTGAACTTTTTGTTATTGTAATGAAAGGAAGGGTACATCTATCACTTGTAATGCACACAACTTTAGTATTTGGTAAACAACTGTAACAAGTTAGCAGCACTCTGAAAACACCAATTGTCTGCCTGTCAGTGGAAGGGCTCCTGGGATAGCAGATTTGCTGGAGAGCTGAGAAGTGCCGTGCTGGCACCTCTAGTATTTGGCTGTAAAATGATAAATGACACACAACAAAATAAACAGTGACTCCAGCATTCTGGGTAAGTTTCTACTGACTCTTGCAAAGAACTTTACTTTCTTCCCTCAATTCCTCTGAAAGAAGGTAGGTTTGGATTAGATATGGGGAAGAAATTCCTCCCTATGAGGGTGGGGAGGCCCTGGCACAGGGTGCCCAGAGAAGCTGTGGCTGCCCCATCCCTGGAAGTGTCCAGGGCCAGGTTGGACGGGGCTTGGAGCCACCTGGGACAGTGGAAGGTGTCCCTGCCCATGGCAGGGGGTGGAATGGGATGAGATTTAAGGTCCCTTCCAATCCAAACCATTCTGTGATTGTATCAAATGGCCAACAGCAAAACTCCAGAAAGAAGAATATAACTTTTTCTGAATGAAAAGAAGACCTTGAGAGCAAAACTCCTGGGTTTGAATAACATTGGTGGTGGCAGTATACATATTCAATGCACATAAAATTATACTGGGGAGTTTTGTTGGTTTCTTAAATTTGCTTCCTTGTTTTGTTGGGGTTTTTGTGGGGGTTTTGCATTATTGGTTTTCTAATATTCTTGGCTGTCTCTCAAAATCAGGCTACAGGACCAAAAGAAGCAATGTCACAAACCAAGTAGCATCATTGCTTCTGAAATATTACAGAACTTTTGTCACTTCAACTGCACAAATCAGATTAGGAGGGCAAGCACAATACATTCATATTCATTGGTCAACATCTGAAAAAGAAATTCAAGCAGAGAATTGCAGTCACATATAACCACAGCAACAATGGACAGACTGTAACAGAATTTTGTAAGAAAATCATGGCATATATAGAAAGCTTTAAAAGAACAAAATTATTTTACTGGCATAAGAAAATATTGCTGTCCCAGTAACATTTCCAAGCTGGGACTTTTATTTAAGGTATTTTGATTTTCTCACTCCCTACCACTACAAAGGTTCAAACTTTTCCCAAAGGAAAACATATGCAAGTAGTCCTGCACATTTTCCATCTTGAGTGGCAACAAGTAACGTGCTTTTGAGATGCAGAATGCAATTAAAATCCAAATGGGACTTCATTCAGTCTTGGATATTTGCAACATAGAAGGACCTCAAAGGGTCATGGGATGAGGTAAATCAGTGCAATGTATGAAGGTACACACCATACATTATTAACTGTGCTTGCCTGTAAGGAATAAGAAGAATAAAAACATCCTGGGTGAGCAGATCCTTCTCCCACTGGCACCACACGCAAAACTGCCCCAGGGACTTAAATTCTTCCCCTTTTTTCCCCCAAAGCCATAAGAAAACCAGCTTCTGATGATATTAAGAAGGCTCTACATTCAGACTCCCCTCATAAATGGAACTTTCTGTCTAAAAGTCACATTCCCATGGTGGGGAAGGGGAACTCTGTGTGTGTTCTTGTGGTCAGAAGATCTGGAAAAAAATTATTGCTCAGGGCTTCTAATCAGGCAGCTGAGTATCCTTAAATCCCAGATACTTCTACAGCTCCAGACCAGCAGAAGAACATTCCACACACTAAATCTTCATGAGAGCTGCAGTTTTTCCACATATGTGGCACAGGAGGTCTGCTAATCTCAGGAAGCAGATGGATGTGTTGCATATGCTCCAGCCTGTTTAGAGCAAGGACAGCCCTTCCTGGAACTGAGGAGTTTAATACATACGTGGTTTGTTCATGCAGGCACAGAAATCTAGAGCTTTTTTGTGGAAATCCATCAGGGAAACACGACAGCCAATGCAAAGCCTTGTGCTGGAAAAAGTATTGGGGGATGTGGTCTGTGTGATTACCTGGTGACACCAAGATCCATCTCCTCGGGTTTGGGATCTGCAGACAGGGATTTCTGTCACATCCAATCTTTTTGGGGCCCATCAGCACTGAACAATAAAGCTGTCTAAGGAAGGCTGAAAGAAAGCTGTAATGTTTTCCAACACAACCCTGCTGTTGTTTAAGAGAAGCTCTTCTGCTTTCACTCTATAAAATCTCTGAGGACTTACCATTGCACTCCTAAGAGATAAGTACAGATATTTGTTGGTTTTAGAGAGCTGAGGAGACATAATTCAGGGGGAGTCCTATGCCAGCTTTCAGAAAAGGGTGCATTAATTATCGAGCTCTTTCTTGGCAGAAGGCAAGGCAATGCAGCAGCTATTGCGTGACAATTCACGAGTGCTCGAGGTTACCTCCAGTTCATCACCCTCTACCACAAAATGCCCCTTCTGCCTCACAAATTTCCCCAGTGCTAGAAAAGGATCACGAGGTACCGATCTGACAGGGATCCTTTTGGATTCAGGTGCATCCTGGTAATAATTCTTTTTAAAATTTATGCCAGCCTCATCTCTTCAGAAGCAGCCCATCTGAAAAATCTCAGTATCCACTGCCAACATTAATCAATTCCTTTCAGAGGAAGTAAATGCAAAATTCAAAATATGATTTAAATTCACTTAATGTGGTGGATTTTTGGATTATTAGCAATTATTTGGTTTTTATCTGTAATGCACTGGCTTCAGACAAGGCTTATTTGAACATCTTCAATTTCAAATTCAGCTTCTTATGATGCATGGAAATGTCCTGCTTTTCCATTTTCATCCAGAAAAAAAAAGAAACTGAGGGATTAAGTGACTTGGCCAAGGACAGAGAATAAACCTGAATCAAAGCAGAGAATTAAAAGCAGATCTCCTACAGCCTTGGCAGGTTCCTGTCCCAATCATCAGCTTTTCCTTATCTAACCACAGCATCAGGCTACTGAGCATAGAGAAAGACACCATGGCAGCAGCAGAACAACAAAACATCTTCCAGCCTTGCCTTCCCTGATACAATTTCCTGACTTTTCTTTATGTGTGCCGGACACGAGGCTGAATCCCAACTCAGCAGAACACACAGTGAGTGCAGAATGGGAAGCAGTGGAGGGATGCCAGGCTTTTTCCTGCCCAGGCTCCAGCAGGCAGTGGATCAGCTGAGACTTGGCAATATTTGGGTACGGCGTGATTTTGTTTGAATGGCATCTGCTGCATTTAATATTTTAAGGCCAAGCTTCTCAATCACGGAAAGCTCAACAAGCAACAAGTGAAATAAATCCAATACTTTGATCCTCATCTCTCTTTTCCACATCAAGGAAGCCCCACGTGATTTGAGATAAACAAGAAGCATTGGCAGCTGCTGGTGGGCACAAGCTCAAACCCAGAGTGGCAGAGATGGGCCATGGAGATGACTGAAGGGCTGGAGCACCTCTCCTTTCAGGAAAGGCTGAGAGAATTGTTCAGCCTGAGGCAGAGAAGGCTCTGGACTGACCTTAGAGCCCCTTCCAGTGCCTGAAGGGGCTCCAGGAGAGCTGGACAGGGACTTGGGACAAGGGCCTGGAGGGACAGGACACAGGGAATGGCTTCCCACTGCCAGAGGGCAGGGTTAGGTGGGATATTGGGAAGGAATTGTTCTCTGTGAGGGTGGGGAGGCCCTGGCACAGGGTGCCCAGAGAAGCTGTGGCTGCCCCATCCCTGGAAGTCTCCAAGGCCAGGTTGGATGGGGCTTGGAGCAACCTGGGATAGTGGAAGGTGTCCATGGCAGGGGGTTGGAACAGGATGGGCTTTAATGTCCTTTCTAACCCAAACTATTCCATGATTCTCTGATATTCTTAGGATGAGACCAGCAAACACCAGCAGAGCTCACATGAGCATCATCTACAATGGACCTGGCTCCAGCTGAGCATTTTATTTTTCTGCTGTCATGCTCATCTGATTTATCTGCAATAAAACCCTCTAAAATTAATATAAAATAGACCCAGTCAGGCAAATAAATGTGCATCCTCCAGTAATATATAAATTGAAAAGCCAAAATACTTGAAACAGCAAAATCTATGCACCAAAAAAATGCTGGAGAAGCCTTATACTGAATGGTACCCATGCAACAGAATCAGCATGCTGGCAATTAATGGCTTTCTACTTGAAAAATTAATTTGTACTCTCATGCAATTAAATGTAAACCCATTAATATTAATATTCTATAATAACATTTATGCTGATAAAATTTTACATCACCCACTGCCAAACAGTTCCCAAACAAGCCAAGTTAAAAAATGCCCAGGCTAACCACAGGTAGCCCAGCAAGTTTCACAAACTAATTAAAATAAATATGATTTAAGAGATGAAGATTGACTAGCAAGCACGAGTATTTTTTTTAATAATTGAAATCTTTGAATGTTTAATTTTTAAGATTGCTTCTAGCTGACTTAAATGAATGTACTGCTGTGAAACCCAGCTCTTTGGAGGCCCTATGAGGAAAAGCTCAGAGCCAGAATTTCACTTGCTCAAAATGAATTCAGCACAGATTTTTCAAAGCTCTTCTCAATAAGAAGGAGTTGCGGCTGGAAATAAATTTTCAACCCAACATCTGCAACCCACAGACAGATTTCACAAGACTTTTATGGCTTTCTGACCTTCCTAGAAAATCCAGTGCCAGCTGTGGGTATTTCTTTTTGCTGTGGCACATTCAGAGAGCAATGCCTGAAGGTCCCAGGGTAAGGGATATCCTCTGCCCCAAAGATTTTGGTCTTAACACCCACCATTTTGGTCCACCCTTTGCAACAAGATCTGCATGAGTTTGAGATTCTTCCTACACCAGACCTTCCCCTTTCATCTCTTCTGTATCTGCTAAACACAACCAAGCTGTGATGCCTTTTCTTCTGAACTTCCTTTTGTGACATTTTTAACTTTCCATGCTTTTTTGTGTCTATCTCACCTTTGTAAATCAGTCGTGTATTTGAGGAGAAAAATCCAGACTTTGTAGGCACTGCCTCACTACGTGAATATTAAAGTTAAGAAAAATTTAAAAGCCTGACAGTAACCAGCAAACAATCACTGTGGGCACAGCTGAGAGAATATTTAAAGCCATGCTGAAGGGTCTCACTGCTACCAAGCTCACAGAGATGTGGCCAAATGGGAGCAGAAGGGACAGGAGTTTGGGAAGGGCACGACTGGAGGGACAAGGAGCCTGCTGTCCCCAGCATGACCCCCACAGAACCATTCTTATTGCAACGAGTCACAATGCACATGCCAAATACACAAATCCAGGCTGTGATGAGTAAGGGTGAGTAATCTGCTGCAGCAGATGCCTGTATTCATTTGATGCAGCCCTTTCCAAAAGGCTTCAGCTCATTTGATTTCAAGTCCCTTCTAGGGAGGTTAAAAAGCTTTTCTTCCTCTTCTGAGCATCCCCAGGGAGCCTCACCGTGCAGGGCAGGCTCTGTGCACAGCCCAGCATCTTTGCTGGTGCCCAGGGAGCAGGCAGGAGCTGTCCCTGGGCTGGCAGTGACCTGCTCCCTCCCAGCACTCTGAGTCTCCCAGGCTCGGGCAGAAGAGCCCCGTGACCAAGCAGACCCAAAACACAACAGCATCAGCGCTGACATTTCTGTCAAACAAACTTGTGAAAGTGTAAATACGTGTCTGGGTGTGCTGTCAGCACTCCACCCACACAGGATCACCCAAGCTGGCCACGAAGCACTTCCCCAGAGCAGGGGGTGGATGGGGAGAGCTGGTGGGCAGCGACAAACCGTGAGCCCAAATCCTGTGCAGGGCACAAGAACTGAGCTGGGAGATTAAGAGGGCACAGGGATTGAAGTTAAACAAAGACATGGAGAGCACTGGAGGCTGCAGCTGCCAAAGGCTGGCTCAGTTTTGCAACAACTGAAAGCCCCTGAGAAGGATCCACCAAGCCACAGCCAACAGAAAACAAAACTTATTAAGTAAAGCCACCATAAACATTAGTATAACATATAACTGGTGACATTACTATATCAAGGGAGCTGTTCCTGCCATGAATTCAGGTTGTTTTATAATTCCCATCAATACACTTGATATGATTTCTATGGATTTGGAACAATTCACTCCATGAGTCTGACTTGGGGAAAGCTGTAATAATCTCTGCAGTTCTGTCACCCAATCAGGGCAAATAACAGTTTGCACTGATTTAATGCACCAGAACAATTCGAGTCTGCACACAGCAGCTGCTTGTTTTGTTACAAGATTTGGATAAAACATTGAGACATATCCACTGAACTTGTTGTTGAAGTTTCACCAGGGTGTGTTTTCACAGCCTTTGCGTGGGGATAGGAGGAACTGCTTCAAAAGTCACTGCCAAATTTATCTATTGTACTTGTGAGCTGGACAGGATTTAGGGTTTATTTTCTGCTGCTCTCAAAAGCAGTATTTGAGACTCTGCTGAGCTTTGACCCTTCATGAGTACAGTGCAAAATCCTATTTTCTTAGGTTGTAGTAATAGCAAAAATATCCACTGTAAATATCCCCTACACTTTCCTGAATGCTGCCACAGTGACACTGGAAGGATTCTCACTGCCCTTTCTACTATTATTATTGGGATACTGAAGATGCTGATGTGATTATCTCTTCATGAAGCCAATGTTACTACTGAGACCACGACCTTAATACCAGGAATGGCTGATAAGGACCTGGCAGTGTTGTTTTAATGGTTGGACTTGATGATCTCAGAGGTCTTTTCCAACCTTAATGATTCTGTGACTCTGATTTTTACTCCCTTGCAAGCAATGCAATTACCACCTTGCCATGCAGGCTGCTTAAAAAACAAATCTCAGCTTCTGATGCCAGTGTGTATAGCAATACATTGAAATGTGGGGCAACACATTCATTTTATGACTAAAGAAAGAGCAGAATGCTGTACCACCAGAATTAGAAGCAAGCAAACTGCACTGACCTAAATTTATCCTCAACTCTATCTCTGGAAGGTACCCAGCTTGTGACAGACCTACCATTCCCTAAGGACAGTTTGTCAAAAGGGCTGCTGGGGGATCGTGGAGAGCTACACTGCACACAGGGAAGGCTGAGGTCAAGGGTATATTATTAAAAAAATAGCAAATTTATTCCCCTTTTCAATCACAAGAATCCTGTCTTTAGCAAGAGCATGATCAGACACAATCAAATCTGCTGGATGTTTGTTATTTGCTATCCCTACAGAGCAGCACAAGGAAATCAAACAAGTGACACAGCAGGGAGTGTGCAATGGTGTCTACAGCAGCTTCTAGTCAAAATGCTGCTTCAACACCAATGAAAACAAGGCAGCAGCTTAAAAATGTGTCAGTTTAGAACCAGACAATACATACAAGTCATTCCTTCCAGCCACAAATGCCACTGATTTGGTGTCTCCTCAAAACTTTTAAGAGCTATTGCAATTTTGCAAGACATAGGGACTAACTACTACCCAAATCAGACTTAAAAAATTCCTCCCCTTTTTCTTTTCTTGAAGACAAATATCTTCCATAAAAATAAAAAATTCCAATATTCTCATGAAGCTGAAAGGCCTTAAAGAGAATACACTTGAAAAAAACAAGACTATTTTAAATTTTTTTTCTAAAAATTTCAAAATTTTGCTTTGGAATTCCAGCATTTCCAGGATTATTTCCTCCATGCTTTTCTTATTGTTGTCATTTTGTCATTGCACGGCATGCAGCGATGGTGCATAATTTAACATGACTGAAAGGTTAATTTTTAGAAAATGCATCATCACAAATATATCTTACTTACTGCAACAATACATCCTCTTCTGAAACCCAAAACATCCTCTGCACTCACAGAGCCTGAAACTTCACATTACTGTCAGCACACACTGACTCTATTTTGACATGTGGGTTTTCTCTTGATACAAAAGATGATGCTGAATTATCAAAAGATAGTTTGGTTTGTGGGAAACAAGTTTCCTCTGTTTTCTAGATTCCTGCCAAACTGCTAAGAGTGATTAATATTTTCTTTCCCTCTGTCAAGAAAGTGCATATTTTAAACTATCACATCATTGCTTCAAATACATGGCACAGTTCCACAGTGATGCTTCCAGTGTCCCACTCAACAGCCTTGAACAGTTGTTTAAAGATATTTGGTTCCTAAAATTGAAAGATGTTTTGGCAGCAATGTGAGGAATTACATATATTTCTCCCCCAAATATTCAGCCATACAAAGAAACTGATATTCTGCCCACTTTCAAGGCACTGGATTTTATTCCAATTAACCAGCATTTGAGGCACTCCTGACTTCTGGATATCTTCAGTGCAAAAATCAAAAAGAAGTCCTGGTTGCTGCAGCTGGGCCCTGCTTTTTCTGTGAAATTCATCATCTGGAGATCTTCAGGATTATCTAAGCAGATTTGCCCATTTATGGTGGTCAAAGAGCACTTTTCCATGATTTCCTATTTCCCAGGAATGACTGAGATGCCTGAACAGCACCAGCCCTTGAGCCCATGTTGTTACTTTGACTGATAAAAGGAAGGACTCCTCAAATCCAGGAGATTTTGTTCAAAGCCTGTTTGTGCTTGTTACAGACACAAAAAAGAAGAGCAGAAAGATTTGATTCCATGTGACCATCACCGAATTCACAGCCAGGCAGTTGGTGCAAAAAAATGTGGCTCAGAATTGTTTTTTCCTCAAAAAGGAAATGATTAAACAATCCAAGTATTCATTACAAACCAGGCTCTGTTTCCTTCTCTCCTGTTGGGTCATCTGTGTTTCCAAGAGCTGTTTCTGCAACTCAACCTCTTCCTCCTCTCATGTCTCAAGCACAAGAGCCTGGGATGGGCAAGAGGAGCCAGAACCCACCAGGGGAGACAGACAGGGAACAGTGGGAGAGGAAGGACTGAGGAGAAGCAGCTCAGAAAGTTGCAACCCCGAGCATTCTGGTGTTCTTTGCATCGTATCAAGTGTAACTTTCAGTCCATCATTGCCTATAAAGCCCAAAAAAAACCCCAATAAGCAAAGCTGGATGTGAACAGACCGTGTCTGGTTGGAGTGGCCAGCAGAAAACCAGGCTACAGGTGCCAGAGCTGCTCCAAAGGAGGAGAAGGATGAATCCACCAGCAGTGAAAGAGCTCTGGCTGCAGAGCAAAGGCCAGACTGCTGAGAACCCCAGTGCTGCAGCCCTGCAGTGAAGGGCAAAGCTGTCTGATACAGCATTCAGCAGGGTGTCCTTGCCTGCCCTCCCTTGGCATTTTTCATGTCCTTATTAAGTCAGCAGCAAGAAGCTACAGGGACCAGGACAGGTACAAATCAGATCCAGGCAAGAGCTCACACAGGACTTTCAGTGAGAACATTTTTTCATTTTGCTAAAGTTTCTTGCTCAATAAAAGGAGTTGCTTTTTTGGTTCTTTATCTCTATTACATAATAATGGTGGTGAACAGAGCATATCCCAGCATCATGGAATCACAGAATGGTTTGGGTTAGAAAGGATTTAAAGCCCATCCAGTTCCACCCCCTGCCATGGGCAGGGACACCTTCCACTATCCCAGGTTGCTCCAAGCCCCATCCAACCTGGCCTTGGACACTTCCAGGGATGGGGCAGCCACAGCTTCTCTGGGCACCCTGTGCCAGGACCTCCCCATCCTCACAGGAAAGAATTTCTTCCTAATATCTCATATAAACCTCCCCTCCTTCAGTGCCTTGATTCCTTATTTTGACTTTTCATTTTTAATGTATAATGCTGGGAAAGTCTCCAAGGCTTTGGACTAAATAAAAATCTTACCTTGGCTTCCCTGCTTGGCAGGTTTTCATTGCTAATACAACACAGATCTGAGAGGTGGTTTTTTTGTCTCTCCTACCTACAGTGAGATTATCCTCCAACATATGTTTCCATCAGTCATGAAAGCACTCTCTTTATGTCACATAACCTCATAAAGCTGGGAAACTGCCTCAGGTAACAGAATGGCATCTTTTTGTACAAACTTTCCTATCACAAACAACCCCTTTGGATACCATCACAGTCAGCAGCTGAGGGGAAGGGAAGGAAGCTGATGAGCCCCCTTTGTTTTTAGGGCCCAGCGGAGGAAAACAGGCACAAAGGAACCTGCCCACCTCTACAAGCCCTACCCCACTCTTTCTGCTTTTCTGGCCCTTCCTGGGACTATTTCTCCCCCCTGCCCTGGTCCTTGCAGGGGGCACAGCTCAGTCCTACAGGACGTGTTTTCAGGAGACGTGAACCTGCCCCACAGTGCAGCTGCTCCAGCTGACACCATCTCTGCCCCCACCAGGCAGAAATGGGCCTGTTTCTCCTCAAATCCCAGCAGCAATCCAGGAGGAGCCTGATCCTGCTCTTCCTGCAGACCCTCAGGGTTCTGCCCACCAGCTTTTTATGGGGAAAGAGGGCAAAAGTAAAATTCCCTGCCCATAGCAGGGGGTTGGAACTGGATGACCTTTAACGTCCATTCCAACCCAAACCTGTCTCTGATTCTATGTTTCTATGATTCAAAAAAAAAACCCCAAAACCCAACAAAACCCCCCAAGATGACAGTGAACATCTGCTATAAATAGAGTGTCAAGTTTTGCTGTAAACTCCCAGCAGAGCTGAACTAAAAATAACAACACGACAGGATGAAGCAGTGCAGCTCTGGTGTCGAGAGGAACAGCAATGTCAAGAGGATGAATAAAGAAAAGAACAAGGCTTTGCTACAGTAATTATCTACCTACCACAGAACAATGTGGATTAAATATAGAAACCTTATTGCCAAATAAGCTCCTACTCCCACAGCCACGTTAAATGAAATTTAAAAAAAAAAGAAAAAAAAGAAAACCAGAGAAAATTAAACTGTTGAAAGAAAAATAGTCTTTTTCTTAGACATAGTGGCATTTTTTGCTGGTGTGCCTTTAATTACATTTCACATTCATTTTCTAAGTGAGAGTCCTGACCAGAATGGATCTGTCAGAGTGGCTGTGCATCTCCTGCACTCTTGGGCAAAAGGTCCAGCAGCACAAGGGGGATTATTTGCTCACACAATGCTGTGAGACTCAATGAGAAAATAAAAGACTCAACAAACTCTGTAAAGATCAGGAAAAAAACCCCAAATTATCACCTCCAGTTCCTGTTCCTGCCATCTGATTGCTGTATCCTTCATATATGCTCACCAACAGTCACAAAGGAGTAAATGCACACAAATCTGTGCAAAGCAATTCTCAGTGCCATACACATTCCCTAGCACAAGCAGCAGCCAGAAAGCTCAAAAATAGTATAATTATATATATAAAATATACAAATATATGATATTTCTATATATGTATATATATTATATATGTGTGTATATATAATACATAAATACATAATTAATTGTATATTACATTCAATAAACCAAATTATAAATATTTACATATAAAGATAAAATACATACTTATAAATAATACATTTATGTGTACATACAGATATAAAGGTTGTTGTAACTGCTCATGTAAAAATCATGTTATCTGGAATTGCAGCAATTACTTGCTGATTGCCTAGGGATTAGGACATCTCAAAGACCAGTGGCTTTTCTAAACTAAATAAAAAAGGCCCAAAACTATTACCTAAGCGAATCAAGTTAAATACTGAACACGAACAAGGAAGTCTAACACAAGCAAATTTGACAAGGTGAGTGTAAAGGCCCAGATGTAGATAATGACTACAGAAATTTGCTACCTTTAAACTTTTATTTTATGTCATATATAATTAATTTGCCTTTTCCTCCATTCAATTACTTGATGTCTCACAGCATTTCCCTTCTTTCTTTTTTTTTTTTTTTCCCTGAAGAACCAAAGCATACCAGGACAAGAGTTCCTTGGTCTGAAAGCTCAGAATCCCCTGGAGAAAAGGCAGGGTGTACTTACGACCAGAGGGAGTTTCTTCCCTGTGTGATGACTCCAGTGAACTTTGTCAGCCTCCGAGCATCTACTTCAATCCACTGATAGGGGTCATTTCTTCCTGCACACCAAGCACCATCATAAAAATCATTTTCGTTAACACCTGCCTGAAAAGAAGGCAAAGCTGACTATAAATCAGAGCTAAGAAGCTGAAGGTCTTTCATGGGGAAAAGAAAGGAACACATCAGTCCCCCCTCTTGCTCCTCTGGCATCAGTTTGAGACCCTTGAGGCCCTCACCAAAATATTTCCTTACTCAAAGTGAGGAGGGAAATTCTGCAAAGTCCCTTTAAAAACTAAGATTCTTGACACAAAAAAAAAAATCAGATAGAATAAACACAGCTGCAGACTGTGTGGCCTGACAGCCCTTATCCAGAACAAATTATCCACCCAAAAATCCATCTCTAGCCCATGTAAATGGTCAGTGATCAGACAATCTCTTTTCCCCTGGAGGCAGAAAAGGACAGTGTTGGGCATAAGGAAACAGGAATACAACTTCCCACCAGTACCAGAATTACTAATTTTCATAGCTAGGGTGGCAAAGGTTAAAAATTCAGGAATGTCTGGCTGTAGCCCAACTTGAGTACCAATCTATATCCCAATTTATGCTGGGAAAGCCACCACAACCAGCCTTCTCAGCATTTTTAAAGAAACAGCTGAAGGTATTTTGGGTAAGCTGTATTCCAAATAAATCTGAACTAGAATTTAATGAAACAGAGAATCTGAGGCCTTCCGAGATTTATTTTCCTGCTAAAGCCCATGAGATGTTTGGCACAAGGCTGGACACTGCCACAAAGAGCACAAAAGCTTTGCCATGTGGTCCTCTGAGGCTACAAGTATTTTTGTGATATTTCATCCATGGTTTATGTGGATTTATCACTGTCAGCCATGCAATTCCAAGAATGGATATCCCTAAATATTTCCCAAATGAAAATGAAGAGGTTTGCAGGCTGTTTCTACCCAAAGGACACAGGGTGGATCTAACTCAGAGAGGATGCAGTGGTGAATCCCTGTTCCCAGTGTGATTCTGATGGGATCTGAAAGAAGTGCTGCAAAACACAGACACTGATTTAATTCCTAAAACTTCTCATTTTCTCAGGTATTCAGGTCTGAGATAAGGCAGCTTAAAAATTATTTGTTTTCCTCCATCTACCAAAATTCAATTAAGCCACCTACTTTTATGCATTGGCTTTGATATTTTAAAGCCAACGTTGTATAAGTCAAAGCACAAGACACAAAGTCTATTAGCAATGGGAGAGAAATTCTTCAAGGAGAGCAAAACAATGGGAAAACATGAGAATACAAATATGATCACTGACCTGAGTTACAACCCTTTGCAAGAAAAGGTCTCAATGCATTTTTAAATAAGATGGATTTTGAAGTAGCCTCAGGCTCTAAAACCAACGCTTGCCAGGGAGTGTTAGGATCTACAGAGCACCTTGAACCAGCATCCTGCTAATCCCCTTCACCCTGGGAAATTCCAGCAGTTCCTGCACACCAAGCACCCCCATCTCCCATTGCTTCAGCTGGGATCCCTTATTCTTATTCATATTTCCCATTGGAGTGATGCTCATCAGGCAACAGACCTCTCCTCCACATCACAATGAGAAGAGGAAAGCAGAAGAAAGAAAAAAAGTACTTATTTAAAAAAAAAACAAACCTCCCACCTAAATTACATCTTAGTCTCCATGGTTTCAACTGGATTTAAATAAAGTTAAGCTTAAGTTGCATATCAAATATAGGGAGTCTGAGTTATTCACAGCTTAAAATACTCTGGCCTTAAACAGGGGCAAAGATACCATAAAAAGAAAAAAAAAAAAGAAAAAAGAAAAGAAAAAAGGATTCCATTAGCCATGCTGCTACTTCTTCCTTGACTTATTTTCTGGCATCAGCTGCTCTGAAACTAAAAAAAAAGGATTCCATTAGGTAAAAAGAAGCAGGTGTCTGTGTCTAATCAGGCCAGCATAGTGCTTGAAAAAGAGGAGTCTAATCAAAGAGAAGTTCTTTTCAGAAACGTTTCTGAAGGGAAAAAAAACTCAATAAATTTATGTTACAACTTCTCAAGTTTCAAGCCTGTATTTTTTTCTGAAGGTGCTTAATTTGCCCTGTGGCCACTTCAAAAAACTGTCTCTATAAAATCAACAAACTTATACAAACATTTAGTAATTAGAATCCCCATTACATTTCTTTGGGAAAAAAGTTCATTTTTGAAAAATGGAAACAATTATCACCAAATATTCTATCAAATTATCTAGATCAAGATACCTTTCCTCAAGAAGATGTTTACTTCAATTTTTTAAATCTATATTGAATTACTGGAAAGAACAGATTGAAGTTATGACATGGATACTTAAAATCTCTTCATAAGCAGGAGACTGGAGGACCTAATAAAAATTGGAAGCCAGGGCTAAGTCTTGAGCAAATCCTTTTTCCCTTCACAGAATATTCAAGAATAACCCAGTTTGTGTTTCACTTGCAGCCAAATGCAAAAATATTTCTCAATATGCAGTGTCTTATGAAAAAATACCTTTTGTAGGGAGGAAAAGAGAATTTTTTCTGTCACTCAGAAATAAGTTATGCCCAAGTGTGAAAGTTAAAAATTGTAATTCAGCTAAACCAAATCAGCTGCTTGTTATGTACCCAGAAACTGGGATGCAGGTTACAATCCTTTACAAATATTATGATTTTGGATTTTAATTCAAGTTTCTCTTCCAAATCACATGTGTGCAAGGCAGAATAAACAGTTGCTCATATTATCACTGTTCCAAAGGCTTTATTCTATAACGAGGAGAAAGATGATACTACCAAAATGTATTCAAATAAAGAAAGAAACACCATTCTTCTGCTACCAGTCAGCTGAAGTAGCAGTAAAAATATACCAAATATCAAACCACCTCTGCTTAAATTCTTTTCCATTCTCAGCAGAATGATCAAAAAAAATTATTTTACCATCGGAAGCTTGGGAAGGGGAAAAAAAAAGCATTACTCATCACAGGTATTCAGAGCAAACACTGCCAGTAGGGAAGAACTAAAACACACAGGCTGAAAGTAGATCTTCACTAATTTTCCTTTTCCTTGTGTTTTGTTAATGCAGCTTTTCCAAGGGAACTAAATCTGGAGAGACAAGCATGGCATCATGGAATGGTTTGGGTGAGAAGGGACCTTAAAACCCATCCAGCCCCACCCCTGCCATGGGCAGGGACACCTCCCACTGTCCCAGGTGCTCCAAGCCCCATCCAACCTGACCTTGGGCACTTCCAGGGATGGGGCAGCCACAGCTTCTCTGGGCACCCTGTGCCAGGGCCTCCCCACCCTCCCAGGGAACAATTCCTTCCCAATATCCCATCTAACCCTGCCCTCTGGCAGTGGGAAGCCATTCCCCCTTTTTCTGTTGCTCCATCCCTTGTCCAAAGTCCCTGTCCAGCTCTCCTGGAGCCCCTTCAGGCACTGGAAGGTCTCCCTCATACATAAATACACGTGTTTGCAGACACATGATTGCATTACTTGGCTAATCCTCAGTGTTTGGATTTCTCCAGCCAGGAAAACGAGAAAGGGAAAGAAACATAGTTTGACTAATTATTTCAGGTCTGAGCCACTCTTAATTATCGTGTAAGTGACAAATACTAATGAATTTTATCCCCGAAGGCAGAGTGCCTCAATTAATATTATTTTATGCCACAATTTTTCCTGAGAATGTTAAATTACTCCTGGTTGTGCCACTATTGCAGTTGCAGGCTGGATCTCCAAAATATGGGGCTCTACTAACATTGCTCCTGCCCTTGAGAAATCCCAGCTTAATGACCACATTCATGCAGGGCTGGGAACAAAATTATGTCCCACACAGTGTAAGAGCACAAGAGAGGCAGATCCTACGAGGTCTTACCCAATTCTAAGCCTGTCCTTCAGAATAAAGCACACACTGACTGATTCATTTCATGTGCTTCAAATAATTTAAATAGGAAAAAAAAAAAAAAACCAAACCAAACCAAACCAAACCAACCCCCAAAAGCTTTTGAAAAACTTCATTATTCTGCAAGTTCCCTGTGAACTGAGGTAGTGCCAGCTACCTGGGGAGAGCCCTGAGTTCCTCAGCTGACTTTGCATCAGGTGATGAGGTTGGGCAGAGTAGAGGATTTTGTCTTACTTTGGGGAGGAACACCACAGTCACATGAAAATTGTGACAGCTCTGTGCTGACACCCAGATCACTGGCCAAGGGCAGCAGCCCATGAAAGTGCATGTCCCCATAACCACAGCACAGTCACAGAATTCAGGGGCACCTCAGTCTCTTGGAGTCTCTCTGGGCTGGGGCACAACTCTGAACAGCAGGAAAACACAGCAGCTTAAATCCCAGTGCCTTTTGCCTTTTCCCAGCGTGCTGCAACCTCCTCTGCTGAGCAGCAAAGAGAAACCACCAGGGAGCTCATTACCCACCTGGAACATCAGCCACCTGCAGTACCTGGCCTTGCTTAGAAGCAAATTCCCTCTGAATACGACTGAAACTCAGAAATCTTGATGCAGAGTGAAATGAAGCCCTAAAACCCAAGTGACAGGGTGGCTGAAACCTGAGTGACAGGGACCTGCAGATTCCAAGGGGCTCTGAAAAAAGTTTCAGAGCTGTCCATTTTTATCTAATCCCAAAGAAAACTGTCTAAAGAAAAATAAATGCAAACCCACACTTTTAACTACAGCCATAGAAGTAACTCTAAGTGGTCAGGGGGGTTAGGGAATTACTGTAACTGTATTTGCAGTAGGGGAAAAAGCTTTGGATCATACTTGATTTAATTCCAAGCCCTGGGAACTTTCAGGAAGTGGTGAGTGGCACTTTGCTTCTGCTTTGCTTCCCAGCAAAAGATTGTGCCCTGGACTTCTGCTGGAGACTCTGGACTATATTCAGAGGAAACATCATCCATAGGTAAGACTCTATTTATTATATATATAGTATATATTTATTTGTCACCTCTCTATTTATTTTAACATAGAGTTGCTGGTGTTGACAGGACTAGACGGACTCCTGGTGTAAACCAGTGCGGTCTTGTGTTTAAATAAATTGAAATTCAACAGCAGCATGAAAAAGAAGTAGCCAGAACCAACAGAGAACTCAGAGTTTGCGTCACAGTCCTTGGTCTTATGCCACCATATAAACAAAACTGTAATAAGATAACAAAGCATTCATCTAGAACCCCCCTGAATATCATCTGCATTCCATTTTTGTGGTCGTGAGGGTTTTATTCCTAGCAGAGAATATCGAGTAAAGAAGCAAAGTACCTCAGTGGGATCCCAAAAGACATTAAATCTGCAGACTGCAGGTGAGACGTCCCATGGAATGCCACCCACTGTACCTGCACACCAGACTGGAAAGGAATCCTCTCCCTCCCACCTCTGTGCTGGATTCCTGCCTCCCACCCCCAGCTGCCTTTTCCATTCCTGTGGCCACACAGCAAAGTGGTTTCCTGGGCTTTCTGACCGACTTCAACACATTCAAACAAACAATGAAAACACCAGGAGGGACAGGCAGGTATTTTTCCCCCAGAGAAGCTCAGAGAGCTGTTTGTGCAGAGGCACAGGGGGATTTTAACCAAGGGTGGTCCCTCTTCCAGCAGCTCCCACCACCACACTGCACTGGGCACCATCCCTCCTAATTCCCCCAACCAACAAACCCCTCCAGCTGGAGAGAACAACAAATGAAGGAGTCTGATAATAAAGACAAACAATTAAATAAACTTTAGAGATTTTTCACTGTTGGCTGGGTGCTGATATCCTGTTTATGACTGTGAGTTTTAAATGTTGTACTTCATCATGCAAAGTAACACTTTTAGTGTGGGAAGACTGCAATTCAGAGAGCAGCATTAATAAAGTGGAAAACAGAAACACAAGAAATGGGAAAATGGAATTTGGTCCTGCAAAGCACCTAAACACATTTTTAACCTTAAATCAAAGAAGCTAAACAAGTTTCTATGTTAGTGACTTCTAAACTGAAGCATTTTTGGGGTAGTATAATCACTGCTCCTGAAAAACTGCCTTAGGGAAAGGGTTTCACTCGAAACCACACTTTCAATTAATCATTGCCATTAACTACAAGCAAACAACAAAGAAAAAGCAACTTGCTGTGAGAGCTTCCTTCCAGGCTGATTGTTAAGGGAGCTGGGATGATTTCCTGGTGCTGGGAAGGGAGCTGCCTCCACCTCTGCTTTCTCACAGAGCTCTGCCTGCATTTGCACACCGAGTTTGGAGATTTTTCTAACTAACCCACGAACCTAAAGGTTATCCATCAAAATTACTCACTCCTACAATGCCAGTGCTTCCCCTTCATTGGAATTACATGAGCTGACAAAGCAGTCAGAACCAATAACTGTCCACTGGTTCTCTTTATTCAGCAGCACAACCTGCAGCCATTCTCCCACTTAGGAGCAAAATTGATGTTACCTGAATATTGAGCCTTCCCCGGTGGGCCCCGAGGCCGTAGCGCTTTGCTGTGGAGGCATGGAGCTGGAAGTCAGTAATTTTTAATGTCTCTAGACCAAGCGGAGGGCAATCTGCAAAACAAAAGATTGATTAAATGTTAATTAAACAGAAAAAAAAAAAAAGCCCCAACACAAAACAAACAAGTGTTCAAAGTTTCTGGATTTCAGTAGTGTCGAGCTGGCTGGGATCCTCCCTGGGATAAATGAGCACAGCAGTGCTGAGGTCAATGAGGAATGGCAGCTCTCAGAAAATCAATGAGGCAATGCAGATTTACACTGTTTTCAGGGGCTCAGATAGTTATTGCTGCTCGCTCTGTGCTTCAGTTTTTCACGGATATGCACAGTATTTCCTGTCAAGTGCTTTTCAGTACAAAACACCAGTAAAACGCCCTTTTATTCTTCTTTTTGGTGTTTTCATCTCTTGCTCTCATTGTTTCCCCCCCTCCCTGTACTCTTTCCAAGCCACTGTATGAAGTTGTGTTTGTAATTAAAATCTGTTCTGGAAGCTTCACTCACAGTCTCTCCCCTTGCACAACAGCATCTGTTAGAGAGGCCTGGGAGGCTGGAGAGCAGAGCTCTGCAGAGGTGGTGACTAAGCACCAAGAGAGCAAATTTGAACCAAGGGCCACCTCTCTAAGTCCCAAAATCTGCAAAGCCTTGAGGACAGAAAAGCAGATGCCATGACTTGAGCAAACCCGTGCCAGGAGCTCTGGCTTTGGAAGGTAAGAGGTTGGGGAAAGTCTGTTTTGTGATTAACAGAAAAATGTTTTGCTTTTTAATCCCTCACCAAAATGTCATGAGGTTATCAAAGCATCACAGAACCATTTAGGCTGGGAATGACTGAGACCAAGTGTTCCCCCAGCACGGCCATGTTCACCATTATCGTCCCCAAATGCCACATCCACCCCTCTGTTAAATCCCTCAGGGGTGGAGATTCCAACCCTGCCCTGGAGCAGCTGTGCCAGGGCTGGGGAATGGGCCTGACAAGGCTGTGTCCAATGTTCAGGATGCTTTTTGCATTATTGTGCACAAACTGGCAAGACATGAGGCTTCCCACCCTCCTCCTGAGTTCAGAACAAACTAGAATCCCTCAGAAAAAATGTTACATGCTGTCAAATCACACTGCTGTTCCTTTGTTCATCCTTAGGAAAGTTCTCACACAAATCCAGGGCCAAATGTCTCCTTCAGAGGCAATAAAGACAAATGCTAAAAATTAATGTATTTTCTAAAGTACCAACAGTGATCTTAGTCTTACATAAGGGCTAAAATGTAGACAGCTCCTCATTTCAAAGAGCTTCCAATTCAATTATCCAAGGCAGAAAAGAGACAGGATGCATAAGGAAAGCCAGAGGAAGGAATAGCTGGGAGGATTTTGGTTTCATTGGCTGATTGTTTTAATTGCATTTCCTTATAGAGTGTTTAATCTTTCATCATTCTCCAACTGGAAGAAGTCTCAGGCTCTGACAGGTCTCCATTGGGAGTAAATTCCATAGCAGGGAACTGCCTGCCTTTCTTTAACAAGTTTGGTCCTCAAGACAGGTTTGGAAATCAGTCTCATGGAATCAATGCTTTTGCACTTTGGTGTATTTTCCTCTCTGAATAATCTCACCATTCCCAGGCACTCAAAAGTTACCCAGAACTACCTGTGCCAGGTTTGAGCTGAAAATAAAAGCAAGCTGCTTTTGCATGCTCAGTTCATAAAACACCATTTAATTCAATGTTTATGCTGCACCTAACAAAGCCAAGGACCAATCTACAGGTACTGCTGGGAGTTATTAAATAAAAGTTGAAAAGTCTCTCCTGTGCTGTGTTTCACAACCTCTTCTCTGGTACCAAACTGCAGCAAAGTTTGCTGGAGCCACCCCAGACGTCACATCCCTGCTCCACAGGATGCACAGGCACAGTCCCTATCCACCACTGCTCTCTGCTGTGCAGAGCCCTGTTTTGAAGAATCCTGTAGGAAATTCACTATTTTTGAGCCTGGCAGCTGCCTGTCAGAGCAGGCTGAGCTTCCCTGCAGTGACATTCACCTGCCGTGTGTGTATGAGAGGCAGGTTTGGTTTTATTCAGACTGAAATGTTGTTAATTCACTACAAGGCTGCAAAATTCCTAGGTTGCCTGTGGCTTTAGGCTGCAAGATGGGTATTTACAAGCTGAAAAAACTCATAGTTTGGTGTTCGTTATCTCTGTTTCTAGACAAACTGAAGCTTAATATTGGACCAAAAATGTTCATATGGATCTCAGACAAAGGCACTTGACTGCTCTTTATTTTTCAGGGATTAATTACTTGTGCTGTCTGTGAATGCACCAGATGAACAGGGCAGTATCAGGGAATGCTGAGTTTAGCAGGAGCTGTCAGTGAGACCCAGGTTAGGCTGTGTGAGCAGCAGGGGCTGGGACAGGCAGAACAGGTCACTCTGATGGCAGCTGTGCAATCACTGTTCACATCACTCTGTCCTTCCCCAGTCTGCTCAAGCCTTACAATGTTTCAAGTGAAATCCTTAGGATTTTTACCACCAATTCAATGGTACCCTGGAATTTATTTTTTACAGTTATCCATATAAATTAGTAGGAGAACACCTAACCTGCTTTCTCTAGACTTTAAGCTGTGACTTCACCAACTCACCAAATCACATAAAGATTTTTTTTTCTTTTACCCTGGTAAGAAAAACCCTGAATATTTTGCTCCAATACTTGACTGAAAAGGAATGAAAATAATTTCTTCCACTGTTGGCTCCTCTTTCTCCAGTAACCATCCCAAACTGGGAGCAGAGCAGCAGGATTCTCCTTCCAAGACCTTTAGATGTTTCCATCTGTGCAGCTCTGCACAGGGATTATATTCTTGGAATCATCAAGCCTATTGTTTGAAGCAGCTTGGATGTATGGAATTTGTGCAGTTTTCCACAGGAGGAGAACATTGATTCTACTTTTAAATAAAATTATGTCTTCTATTTATAGCCATAATATATGAATAGTAATACTTTAGGAGTAATAATGTTGTCCACATGCGTATGAATTCCACCATCAATGAAAGGATGAAAACAGGATCATGTAGACCAAATTTTCAGGATGGCCTCTTCTGATTAACTAAAATTTACTCATTATAATAAAACAAAATCTGGTTGAAGTTGCTAATTCACTACTGGAAAAGAAAAAAAAATCCCAAGTCATACTGTGAACTTAATTTTGGATAAATTGTTTTGTTGAGGTGTGTGTCCCCTGCTTCTTAAAGCTCCTGCAGATAACCAGGACAACCCAGTTTTGAAAAACTTACAGGAAAAGAAACTGATTTATGGCATTCATAAAGATTGTGCTTTTGAAAGTATTGCTTTAATATGTTTTATTTAACTTGAAGAAATCTTTCATATAACAATGAAAATTGCCACCCAATCAAGAAGACTGTCTTAAATGATTTTGTATTCTCTATACCAGTTTGAAAAAAATCCTTGGGGAAGCTACAGAAATTGGACAGCAAGAATGATCAGAGAATGTGTGAATCTATTGCATAATAGATTCGGCTGGAAATGCCCCAGTTATGAGGTTGTTTCTTTAACCAGCTGAAAAATTAATCATTATAACATACAGGGAATGCAACTGTGGCTTTGAAAGACATTGAAATACACACACTGTGTGCATGAGGACTTACTAACCAAGTGCCCCTACAGCATTCCTGGTTTAGAGAGACAAAAAGCAAACATTAAAGTTGCAGGTGCAGGGAAGAGGCTGTTGTGGACATTTCTTTTTTTCCTGGCCCATATCCAGCCATGATTTTGTCTGTGATTTGCAGCCATGGATAGGTACTCACTCTAGAAACAAACAATTAATGAGATGTTTGGATCAAATTAATTAATTCCAAGGTGTAAAAAGAGACAGGGCTTGGATTCAGACTTGATAATATATGTTTCTTGAAGTGTGTTCTTGTGAGGTTTTAATTTCAGAATAGCTTTCCAAGCAGCAGTGCTCAATGGCCATATCTCAACGTTCATTATTGTCAATTATGCTTCTCCTGGGTGGTTTTATCCCAGCACCTCGACCTGTCCCTTAAAATCAGCAGGAAAAACACTCAGGAATTACCTCAGCTACAACCTCATCCCTTGAAATCTGAATTTACCACTTGTTTTAGTCTGGTCTGTAGTGAGATCCATACCTGATCCTCATGATGGCTTTGCCCTACTCATGCAGCATCTTCCACTGAACCTCTGGTCAAACAAACACCTTCTGAAAAGCCAGCTTGGTTATCTTCACTCCTGCTATAAAATTGCAGCTGCTGTGCTGGAATTGTAGCTGTTCTGTATAATACAGCTGCATTATCAGGCATCCTCAGAAACACAGTTCCACAAGACAAATGCAAGAGGAGGGCAAGGAAAACACTTGTGTTCATCTCTGTTGCCTACATTATTCATCTATTTTAGTTCCTTTTGGTCTAAATAAAGAATGCCAGATAAACCCAGATTGCCTTGATAGCTCTTGTACATAATAAAGATGCATTTAGGAAATCATTCTGTCCTCCTCTTCCAGAGGCAAAATAGACAAACAATTCTTTTATTTAAAGAGTATTTTCCATCAGTTTAGGAATATGTTCAGTTTTTCAAACGGAAGGACAGAGAGAAGCATCATGTTTCCTCTTCAGTTATATTTTCACAGCCATACCTACAATCCTCTTTAATTCCTGCAAGTCTCTGCTTGTCTAACTCCTCATGCACAGGGATACTGGGATCTGGAAATGCAGAAATACCAGCTCTGTGCAGCCTGACAGTCTCCCTTCCCAGAGCAGATACAGGATTTAGGTCTTGCTTAAGCAAAACACTTCAATGTGCAGTTAAGATGGAAACCTGTGAAGTTACTGGTATAGGTAAATTAAGCACACAAATAAGTGTATACTTGGTGGGAATTAAAACTTTAATGCTCATTATACTATTCACTCTGTTCTTAGGTCTTTATGGTCTTGCACAAAAATTCTTAATGAGGCCAATATCATAAATTTTGCCCTAACAGCTAAATATAGAGGTTTTCCTATGAAAACTGTGGTTGATAATTCATCTTCCAGCAGCAGAAACTTTTAATGGGAACTCTGGCAGTCTCATTTCTGTGGCTGAAGTAACACTTCGGTCACAGGTATGCAAAGAACTTTTAATACTGCAATGCACCTGCAAGGTGAAATAAGAGTAAAAGCATATTTGTGATGACCTGCATCTTGCTGAAAGTATCTTCTGATGGCTTTTCTGTGATGGATAGCCCTTGTAGGGGCTGAGTTAAACAGAATAAAGTTTTCTATTTTTTAACAATTTGTTATATTTCTGTTTTGTTTATATTGGGACATTTGTGGGGGTGAACATGGTCTCTAAATTTTGCTGTTTTGATGATGTGATCATGGAAGTGTGAAATTCCCACAGATGTCCATGAGTCACACTCTACAGCTGTCATGGCCCAGCTTTTCCCTGGAAACAGGTCCATGGATTTCAGTCTGAGAGGTTTTCTGACTCTGTTCACATCTGAAGTGTTGCTAACATCAATTACAAGTTTCTTTTCCTGCCTGAATTCAGGTCTCCAGGCCTCAGATTATTTGAAGCAGCATCTTGAGGCAGGTGAAAGTTCCTCCAGCACACACATTTTGCTTTCATTTACTGTTTCTGAAAAACCCATTCCCAGAGCACGAAGAGGGCAAAGTGCACTTACAACAAATTCCCTGCATAGAAGTTAAAATACTGAATTATAGTCCCAGATCAAAGATCAAATAAAGAATTAAGGAGATGCCAAAATAACCTATCCTAAGACCACATTAATTATTGGCTAATGTTGCATTGAAGCTGTATATTTTTCTAGGAGAGGCAACAAACACTGCATTGAGGTCTAAGACCTTGGGGACTTCTCTCAGAAGGAAATATTTATCACAGCACTTCCACATACACTTATGATTGCTGTTGAAGATTTTAAAAAAAAGGCACAAAGACTTTAAGTTAGAAGCCCCAAAACCCAACTCTGTTAGAGGTCTGACCAAAAGCCTCCTTAAATCCTGAGGAAATTTTTATGGAGTGTCAGGGAGAGCAAACCCTGAGTGAGGCTTCAGCAACTGTTCCCCATTTGATGTCTGAGAGCTGATTTTGATAGCCAGATGTGTCTCTTGTTTGCAAACATCTCCTCCAGGGGCATCTGGGCCTCTGGGCCAAGGAACTGTGTTTTGGCAGCTTCTTCCCCTTTAGGAAGGGACCTGCTTTTTAATCCTACGTGGTTTGGTAGGACCTCCTGCCAGGAGTCTCACCAGAATCACAGAATGGTTTGGGTTGGAAAGGAACTTAAAGTTCATCTTGTTCTACCCCCTGCCATGGGCAGGGACACCTTCCACTGTCCCAGGTTGCTCCAAGCCCCATCCAACCTGGCCTTGGACACTTCCAGGGATGGGGCAGCCACAGCTTCTCTGGGCACCCTGTGCCAGGGCCTCCCCACCCTCACAGGGAACAATTTCTTTCTTATTTCCAACCCTGCCCTCTGGCAGTTTATATGCCAGATGATTTGCTGCAATATTCTCTCATGCTTCAAAAACTGAACCAGCTCTTCAGGAGAGGAGGTTGTTACAGAGAGGGCAGAGGGTGCTCCCAGCTGATGGCACAAGACCAGTCCTGCACAGGAAAGTGTCCCTGGAGTCCCAGGCAGGGGACAAGAGTGAAAGTCCTGAGGCAGCTCCAAGGCCACCCATGGTGCAGACACCAAACCTTTCCACCCTTTCTCTGTGCCACCAAAACACTGTGGGCCAGCTGGCAGAACTGGGCACAAAACTTACCTGAAGTAATTTTTAGTAGAGACTCTAAGCAAGGGTAAAAGTGTCTCTTCTCCTGCTTCCAAGGCTGAGGAAAATCCAGCAATAAAGCCAAATAAAGAATAAATTAAGAATTATCTGGGTTCTTTAAGTCAGGTCTGACATGAAACCAAATGTTTCTGAGATTCAGAAAAGACACTTTTTCATTGCTTTTCACATTTTTGCTCTTTCACAAGCCCAGGTTGTGGCTGGCTCTTGATGCAACAAAACATTTAGCAGGAAGAGCTTCTATTATTCCTGGCACAGCTGGAAGCAGGAGTTTCCAGAGAGCCTAGGAGTTTTCTGGCCAAGCCTTCAGACTCAAGAGGCTCATCTAAACTCCAGGCACCACATTCATCCTCTGAGCTGCCCACTGCTGCCACCAGCCTGGGAGAGGATGGGATTTGTGACATGGCCAGTGCTTGTGGCACAAGGTACCCTCCCATTTGTACCCACACCTGAAAAGTTCTCCACTCTTGGCAGAGAGAGAGTATTTAATTTAATCAATCTGAAGAAAACATTTGATCTTGAATGGCAAAAAAAAAATCGAGCCTGAAAAATAACATATCAATTCTTAACTTTTTATTATGAGCTTTGATAAAGGCTGGACTCTGTGCTGTTAATTTTAAAATGTCTCCTCTGATGTTTTATTTCTGAAGCCCAGGGTGAAGACTTTCTGTAATTCCAGCTAAAGCCACAAAACTGAGTACAGCCATCAAAAATGAGAACCATCTTCTTTTTTCCAGACCCAAACAGACTTAGCCAAAAAATGGAGAACAAAACTGAGACAGACCACTTGCACAATGGCTGGGTATAGGACAAAAATTACCATGAAAAACACATCTTCGTGATATAGCTGAAAATATCAGATCACTGAGGTGTGCTGCAAGAGCAAAGATTCTACACTAAGGGCACTAATTGTAGCCATTAAAAATAAACACTGAAACTTGGAATACCATTAACAAGTACAAAACCAAGACAGAAAATAGCTATGACCTTAAGATACAACCCTGGTTCAATAAATGAGACATCTCAAAAATGCTCAAGTTTAACCATATTAGCAATTCCATTTGAGTGCATTTTACCAAAAATAGTATAAATACATAAAAAGTTGTATAAAACTGGCTTGTGGTGCAATTATTTCCCTCCCCCTCTATGAGAGCTTTTATACAGCAGGAAATATATCCAATATATCCATAGTTGGTATAGCACATCCACTGGGGAGAGTGGCAGCATGGTCATGAAATTCCTTAAACATAAATAAGCTGGAAAGTATCCATAACTCCTGGTCCCAGAAGTTTATACACATTTATGGAGAGTTTTGAGGATTTTGCAGCACAGCCACCCTCTTAGAGCAAAACATGGATCCCAGAGGGCACAAAGGAAGGATCCAAGGAGGACACAGGAGAGGGGCTGTAAATGCCCCACCATGAGGATGAGAACTGCACACCTGGGGTTTCAGCAGGCCAAGGGGTGGCACACACATGAACAGCTCCAGCAGGTCTCTAGAAACACTTAATTCCTCTGGAATAAATGGCACTGCCCTGGTATCATCCACTTTCAGCCTCTCCCTCTGCCCAGCACACCCGTGGAGCCCACACACATCGAGCAGGGGAAACCTGAGAAGCTGTGAAGGTCTCATTAGCAGTGATGAGCCATTAAATTGTATCCCCACTACTACTGCTACCTCCAGTCCCAAGCACTGGATTTACACTTGAGAAAGACCGAAATCGGCCGCTTCCCAGTCAGTTCCACTTAATGTTATTCCAAGTTTAATCCAGTTAAGCTCCAGCACAGACAAAACTCTATTTTTTTACTTCTCAACAAGGCGGAAAATGAGTTGAAAATGATACTGAAACAGATGCATTAACTTCCTTTGATGAGGCAGCCCAAAGCCTAACACAAGTAAATCATGGATGTAGACAGAATCACTTGGCTCTTCAGTTTTGGGTTTCGTAGGCTGTTTTCTACCAGTTTAGCTTTCTGACTTAGCTCCTGATGGGAGCCAGAAAACTTCAGAGCCAGGCTGATGAAGTAGCATGAGCTGTGCCTTTAGGCAGCAGAGAGTCATTAGTCATCCTAGCTGAGAGTTGAAATGTCATCTTTCATGTTTTTTGTGATTAAAACTAAAAATACTAAAATTACCAACAAAATGCAGAGTAGCAGCAGCCTGTCTCTGCCTGAAGCTGGGTGACTAGGACAGGATCATCCTTCCTCTGCTGCCTTGGGAAAAACTCATCCTTGTCCATTTTAAATCTTCCCAAATGATGTCGTGCTCCTCAGAAGTGACATTAAAATTTGAGCCAACACACCTCCACGCACAACATCCTCAAAGATGGGCTGGGATTGCCAAGCCAACCCTCACCCCTCGAAATTCCGACTCCTTCTGCTCCAGCAGCACCAAGGGAGCATTTCTGGGAGCCACTGCTCCAGCCCCAGGTCAGTCTGAGCTGTCACCCTGCACAGGCTGCTCTGCCTCCCTGCCCAGCCCTCTGCCAGGCTGCACATCTGGGATAAATACTCGACCTATATAAAGAGCCTGTGACAGGAAATACCTAAAACCAATCCAACTTGGTATTAAAACCTTTTATAAAGTGTAAGGTCTGAGTTTTATGAAGACCTGGTGTGTCTGCTCTAGCAGGGAGTTTAGACATCTATACTGTCTTTTTTTCTAGCATCAAAACTGTTGTTATTATTTGATACGTAATAATAAAGAGAAATTAATAAACCCAAACACTTCTCATAAGGGATAGAATTTATTGTAGTGCCTGGAGCTGTTGCTAGGACAGCGATTTCAGAAGACATTTGTGTGATTACAACTGACCTGAACTCAAGCTTTGTGCTGCTTCCCAACCCTGAAAAAGGAATCAGTTTGTAACTCCTAGAGCAGAGGAAAAAAAAAAAAAAAAATTGGTTGGGTTGTCTGCTTTTCAGTTAATGATTCTTTTTAATTGGAATTAATTATTCTATTGATAGTCTGTGCATTCTTTTATGCACAGCTCTAAGACAGCACTAAAATATCAGAAGCAACATACGCATTTAAATGCCCAAAGAGTGGAAAACAGTTTCAGTGAAGGGATAAAAAATTGGCCAGGTGCACACAGAAAATAGCCAGAGGTTCTTTGGATATATCCAGAAGTGCAGAAAACCAAAAGATTTAGGAACTCATATAACAGAACTTTCCTCTTTCCTTTAAAGCCCACTATGTCCAAGCTGTTGCACCCTTGAGAAGCACCCTGAAAGCAGAGGACTTAAGTGGTCAAAGCATCAAGAAGCAACATTTCAAAAAACAACTGAATCTCTGAGATTTGAGAAAACCAAATCCATGCCTGGATTGAAATGTGACTACCCTCATTTATTAAAAAACAAAACCAAAAACAACCAAAAAACACACCCCAACCCAAACCTCAGAAATAAATAAAAAAGAATAGAGGAGTGGAACTGTAGGGGTGCATGGGAGATGCTCCCCTCGGAAAGAGGTCTCTGACTGGCATTTGGGCTCACTGAGGGGACACAAACCCCAGGGCAGCTCAGGAATCCCACTGGAAAATATGGAAAATTTAAGGATAGAGCCCAGCTTGCAAAGGAATCACTTATTCCCTAAAGTAATTTTAGAGAAAGGCATGGTTTTCAGAGAGCTCAGGAAGCACAGTCTGCAGCCAGGCTCTCCCTTTCCCACATCTTACCAGGTGTGATTCCCATGAGCTTTTTTTTGTTCATCTTCTCAAGGATTTCAGCTCTCAGGTGATTTTTTAGCTTTCATGTGTCCATTGTGAAGGTGGCGCTTGGACACACCAGAGCCTCTCTGTTCCACTTCCCCCTCTGTACCTGCCTTCAAACTAACCATGGAAAAGTCAGCTTAGGAAAATTTATTGAGGAAAACTAAAATAAATTTTAAAATGCCTCAAGCCAAAGCAAGCACCAGGATTCTGTGGATTTAAAAGCTTGGTTAATACCTTTTAAATTTTGAGCAGTCAGCATTTTCACAAGACTCTGAGCTTCCTGCCTGCAGAAAGAGAAATGTCAAAAATACCATGAGAAAGACATGGCCCTTGGTATCTCTGGGAGGATTGCAGGGAAGGACTGGAGCTTCAGCAGGGAAGTTCTTGGGAAGCTCCAGCTCCACACTATGGAGCAAAGGAGGTAAACCAGTTCAAGCAAGGTTCAGACAAATATCTCCGAGGGTGGGCACCTCTCCAACTCAAATGACTGAGTGTTCAGAGGTCCTTTCTCCCTATTCCAGCTTCCTATGGTCTTGCAGCCTTATGCAGCCCACAAAAGATTCCCAAAATTCATTCTGCCTAAACATCTTTTCTGCTTTGTTTAACAATTCAGCCCTGGTCCAGCAAAGACTCATAATCACGGGCTCCAAATTTAGCACACTGGAGGCTTCACTGCTTCAAAGCAAAGTGTGTCAGGAGCTCCAAATGAACTGGAATGTGAGTTATTAGTGATATAAAATTGAGGGCATTCCCGTCTGCCTGCTCAAGGCTGAAAGCCCAAAAATCCAAACCGAGGGCAATGCATTTCCCAGCATGTGCACCCAACGAGAACGCTCAGGAGGGCACTCAGATAAACCTTCATTTTCACCAGTTGTCCAGTGAGGTTTGACATCCTTTCCCTGGAGAAAAGTGCCCACATTGTCACCATCAGATTCATCTCCACTTTTCTCCTAATGTGAAAAGGGCAGGTCATGATTTGGGAGTAACTAACTCCAGTGCTGCCCTGGAGAGCCCTTCCTTCTTCCCATCCACAGGAGCCAGAAGTATTTCCTAAGCACAGGTATTCTGCACTTGAAAGGCCATGGAATAGGGAAAGCTTCAAGGCAAGCTTCCCTGAGCATAAAACTCCTCATTTTTCAACTTTCTAATTGGAAGGAAAAGAAATCTGCTTCAGGATTAATGAGCAGAAATATGGGAAGACTTGCAGAGGAAAAAGTTCTGTCCTATTTTCTCTCCACTTTTTCAAAGAACTCTGTGGCATATTATCTACATTAACTCCATAGTAGCGTTTTTTAATCATATTTTGAACAGCTTCCCATTGTATTCCTCTTGTAAGAGTGCAGGGGGTCTGCAAGTCTGACTGCCATTTGACTTGCATTCAAGCACCAAAAAAAGCCACATACACATTTGCAGTATTGAAGAAATCAGATGTGTATGCAGTATTTGGTATTCCATTTGCTACCCGCCTCAGACCCCTCAGCTCTCATTCCTGCAAGTTTGGCAGCTGAGGAGTTTATTCATTTTCTTCTCTAAATAATCTGTGGGATAAAACTGGGTCTGTCCTTTGGGGTAGGGTACTTGTCATCCACTTTGTGATGACAAATAGAATTCTGTTTCTGAAATGTTTTCTTAGAATCACAGAATCGGTAAGGTTGGAAAAGACCTCCCAGATTATCAAGTCCAACCTTTGACAGTACTTTTCCAATTAAGGGAAAGCAATTAAGGGGGAAAAAAGGAGAAAACTCACGTTGTCAAAGGTTGAAGTTCTGCTTTTAGGCAATCACATATGAAAGGCTGTTTGTCTGAAATGGAAGTTTCTGTTACCAGTCAGTGAAACATTTTGGGAAGGTTGAGATCTGGTCCTCTTGTCAGACATCCTCTGCCTTGTGCACTGGGAAAACTCATTACACTGTTGAAAATTATCTTGGAAAGGGAAAGGAAAGGAAGGTAAGGAAAACTCGGCCTTGCTCTGGGCTCTCCTGTCAAACACAACTCCCTTCAAGTGGGAGACTGTTTTGCTTTCACATGAGGAAAGAGCTAAAAGGCAAATCGGGACTATGTGGACTGCAGACCTTGTGAGCCAAAAAAACCTCTGAAGACAAGCAGGGACACTTGGGCTTCCCCTTCAGGTTCCCTTTTAGGTCCCAGCCTAGAGGACTAATCCTGTAGAGCCAAAATGAAGGAAAACAACAAGAAAACCACTGAATTAGTGATACATGGGAGAGTGAGGAAGAAATCATCTACAGGAAGCACTCAAGCCCTGTTGTCTAAGAAAATAAATCAGATTTAGGAAGGTCTATCAACCACTGTCAGGATGAGCTGTTGAGGTCCAAAAGAAAGAACAACCTGAATAGAGGGCTCTGGTGCTTTAGCCAACTGAGTCCCATCGTAGAACTTTCAAAACCCCCACATTTTTAAGTTTATAACTATAGAAATGCACATAATTCTTTACTATCAATGTAAAGAAGATCCAGGTCGTGTTGTTAGTTGAACATTGTCCTTGGGAATCATGTTCATTATAGGAAAAGAATGGTTTTGCCAGGTACATACCAGGTATATGCCAGGTACATTCAATAATTCACCAGCAGCCCCAGGCTGATATATAGTCACACAAGAAGTCTGCCTGGCAATTCATTAAAAAAAACTGAAAAAAACCCCACACAATATAAATCTGCAAGTAATTAACCACCACCACCACCCCACAAAGAAAAGCTCAATTAATCACTTTCCCTATTCACTTTGAAAGTAATATTTAAGAAACCACAGAGCAGATACACTGTGTAGCAGAAAGAATTAGAACAACATGTAACTATGAACTACGCTGAACTTGTGTACACAACTTTTACTGTGTTCCTGGCTTGGCCTGTTGGATGCAGCAGCAATTTGCAAACCCAGCATCCTGCTAACGCTGGTGTGACAGCAGGAGCAGAACTGTAATTTACAGGCCTGTACATTTACAGGTAAATAACCACAAAGAAACAGGAAGATTAACCCTGTATTGGTTCCTTTCCCTCCTGAATCAGCTCAACTCCAGCCATGAGGCACAGCTACTGGAAGTCACTGTGGTCCTTGCTGGCTTTTTTTCACTTTTCTGCAATGTCAAATCCCAGCAGTGCAGCCCCACAGAGCCCAGGCAGTGCTGGTTTGGGGGGAACTCGTGTCAGAAAAGGAAATCATTCACTCTGCCTGAGCCAAGAGTACAATGAGTTTCTCCAGCTCTTGCACAGTAGTATTTTCTCCTGTAATTCTTTAAAAGGCATTGTTATTAAACATGCTTCACAGTGTATTGGGGCTGGTTCCCATTTATAAGACAGGTCCTTTAAACACCCCTCCAGAATCAGAAAGTCACTCTAAAGCCTTTTTTTTTTGTTTAGAAAAATTATGCAAATCACTGAGGAAAGAAGGAATGAAACCCTTGTCTTTCCTAGTCTCCATTTAACCCATAATGATACAGTGCAAAGCCTTGCTTGCTAACAGCACTCTGTTACCCACCAGAAGGGAAGCATTTTATGTCCAAAAGAAGATTTTAGATATCTATCAGCAGACTCACCAGAATATCCTTTGCAATTCAACTCAAGCAGGGCTAGAGAGATTAACAGCTAAACTCAAGTACTCTCAGGATGCCTTAAGTGATCCCCACACACTTCCTCTGATGCCTTCGCAGGCACTCTGACTTCCTGAGTCACCATCTGGCATCTCTTCATTATTCCTGTTTTTCTCACCTTTTTTTCGTTGCCATTTTTAGCTATGGGTGGAAGAGAGAAACAGTTTTCTTTTTACACCTGTCAAGTTGATTTAGCACTGCCTGGTGAGTGCATGAAGAATAAAATGCCTTGCTCCTCTCTGATAGTGCTCCATCCCTTCCAGCACACAGCAGACATCCAGAAAACCCCGTTCTTGCCCACACTGGGATAATAAAACCACAGGGGAATGGAATCATAAAGGTTCCTTTGGCTGTGCTACAAGGAATTATAAATGTGCTTGCATCAGAAGTAATGAATTAACATTACAGTGTATTTTACTACTGGTTTAATGTAGGTGTTTCTCATTGCTTGATTAGATATGCAAAAACCCCACCAAACACCTTTTGAAGCTGAAATAGCCAGAGAAAGGCGTCCAGAGGAGCAAGGCTTGCCCCTGAGAGAGAGATGTGCTCAGTGAGCTGTGGCTCAGGAATCCTCATCAGGAAAACAGTCAGACAGCAGCAGTGGTAGAAACCCATCTTTGGGCTGGCCACAGTGCACTCTGAACATCCTCATTTCATTGTCCAGGCACTGAATTTAAAAGTGCATTTTAAAAGGCAAATAATTTTTATTACATCAGAGCTTTGCTTGTTCCCATTTTCCCAGCTCTGTACTCAGACAACCCATCATCTTTTGGTAGTTTGATTCTTACACAGACAGTGAATTGGGCAAGACTTAAAAATCCCAGCTCAGACACTGAAAATTCAAGAAATTACTTCTTCTGCACCACAGCTTCTACTTCCACTACTTCATCTTTCTGACAGATTCAAAGTTCACGTAGCTGACAGAAGTCTTCATTCCAAACCCAGAAGAAATAAGTGAGATTTGAGTGTGAACCATTGGACTGACCTGTCTAGCCAGCTCACTGAACAGATAATAACATTAAAGCCCAAGACTGAATTCAACTAATGAGTGTCTTGTAATATGCTGGCATTTCAGGAACAAGTCTAGGCTCAGGTTCAGACTATTAAAATCTATTCAGTGAAATCATCCCTTTTTTAAAGAGGTGTTTTTAAAGACACATTTTTCTCACCTTAAAAATTAGTTTGAATCCAGAGAAGGCTGCTGGGAGAATTATCGTTGAAAGCAGTTTTCTCTGGCATAATCAAATGTGTTTATTCCCATTTTTTTCCCTCCTGTTACATTATTCATTGAAGCCATGGGTAAGGAAAGATGCTAATCAAAGAGGTTTGGCCAATTTTGAGGGTATTGCTCATTATGCATTCTTAGTCATCCCTTGTTCTCTTTTGTTGTGACATTCTTTAAAGGATGGGCTCTTAAATGGAATGAGGAACATTTCATTATTCTACATATTTGTAGAAGTGCTGAGGAGAAAATAAAGGCTGCTAGATGAAAGAAAGCTCGTTAAAAGCCATGTTTTCATCTTTGCTTGTCACAGATGGCAATTAGGATGTGATACAGGTCATATTAAAATTCATGGCATATGCACCCAGGGCAAATAAGTTTATTCTTAAAAGCTCCTATTATAAGAAGTTTAAGCAAAAGCTGTAAAAGTAAAATGTATATTCTAGGTCACAGGAGTGCTCCACTTTGGGCTCTCAGAGAAGGAAACTCCAAGGTTTAAGAGAGAGGATACCAAGGGACTAGAAAAGAGCAGCACTGGTGGTTACCCAGCACACAAGAAATTCTGTGCTGTGTCTTGGTGACCTCTTCTGAAGTGCTTTCAGCTGTCAGTTCAATGCTTTATGTGTCACTCTCTCATTTCTTCTTTCTAGTGAGCAAATTCTCCATTCAAATGCCAGGAACGCCACAAACCTGTCATGTTTTTAACTTCACACACTCGTCAGATCTTCGCCCCCATTTCGCACCAGAATATCTCCAGTTTTTCCTGAATAACATCTCTGTGATTCAGCTTTCCCTCCTCATTCACTCATTGATGTCTCTCCAAGCTTTCATCATCTCCTATCTTGATAAACACCTCAATTAATGTACTATCAGTCTATTTTTATAAATTCAAATTCTTTCTGCAGGATAATTTTTCATGGTTGCTTCCAGTGGCCTCTCTTTGCCTTCCCTTACTGACTCCTACTCACACACGTCTCAATGAGGTCCTGACCCATCAAGAGATTCATTCTTATGCATTACACAAATTAAAAACAAATAACAATCAAAAAAACTTAAGAGTTACATTGTTGAACAGGTGGCAACACTGCAGAAAAATAAACAAATATAGGCAAATATAGGCCCTATATTCAGTGATGAATCTGAAGAATTTCCTTAAGGCTTGGGAAAGCACCAAATAAGATGAGACAAAGGAAATCATCGTTGCTAAATACAGATACAAGCTGGATTGTGTACAGACCAAACACTGGGAGATCTGTGAAATACAAAACAAATGTGCATTAAGCCCCACTCTGAGAACTGCCATGTAAATAAATATTACTCCTTTCTTCTCTAAATGCACTACAAATTGAGGTATAGCCAGAACAAGACCTACAAGTTTAAGTTTTGTAAATCAAGTCAAGGTAATCACAGACTTCATTGTGGCAGATTTGGGCCCAACAGGATCGAGAGTGGGAACTGCTCAGTCACAAGCCAGAGCAACATTAAAACTGAGGAGTGTTCGTGGGGACCTCAGCCCCAAAAATCTCTTGGTGATGAACTTCTGCCTGTAGTCAGACCCCCAAACTCTGAGGGGATCTGCCCCCAAGATGGTAGCTGAGGTATCATATGTCAGACTCTATTAAAAGCCTCATAAAAGAAAAACATTGATGTTAACAAGACTCCTTCCACTGATTTGAATGGGCTTTGGACAGAGGCCTATACAAACAAGGAAGGGATTAGAAAATGGAAATATATATATATACACAAAAAAACCTGTCAATCCAACTGTTTACCTTCCAAGGATGACCTAGTACCACTTAATTTATGAGGCATTTAAAGGGCAAGGAGACAAAATTTATATTTTTAACTATTACCTGAATCGAATATTTGCAAATATTGATTCTAATACTAAAAAAAAATCAAATTTATTTCTACATTAATATTTCACAGATTGCAAATATCTATATTCTCACCACCTTCAGTAATTAAATTGAGTGTGTGTCATCTGTTTTGTGCTGTGTCCTTCAGACTGCTCCGTTTGATTTCCAGTTTGGTTCCAAGCTGGGGCTGATCAGTACCAGCTGCTCAGCCAAAGGGCACACCACACATTCCCACTCCTCCTCTTTCTTCAGCCCAGCTCCCAGCCAGACTATTGTTTGTTACAACTAATTAATCCCTCATGTCCTGGCTGCCAGCGAGCCTCGCAAACCCCAAATTCTGGTATTTACTGCATGTCCAATAAAATAATTCCACTTCTGGATAGATGCATAAACACATATTGTACACATATATGCACAACACACATCCTTCTCCAGCCAGATTTAGAGTTACTATTCATTGATATCTGTTTGAAAACTGGTATTATTATTTCTAGTTGGCCCCTAACATCCAAATATGAGTAAATATAGGTATGTATTAGTTTTTAAACCTCTCTGTGAGAGGCCAGATTTTCAGATCTTCATTTCAAACTGATCCCTGGTGACATGGTGACATGGCACTAAGCATCAGAGTTACTGCCCTGGCAGGACCTGGCCCCTGCCAGCCTCTGGGTGAGGAGAAAGGAGAAATTTTAAATACTACAGCCAGAACATTTAACACTGCAGCCCAAACTGCCTGACACTTCCTGCTAAAACCCTCCTGTTTTCACTCCCATCTTTAACAAATGGTTCTCCTCACTGGGTGTTCTCCTCAGGGCTTATTGTGCCTACTGCAGTTAGAACAGTTCAGCTGCTCCAGGGAAATCCACTGCATTTTCCCATATAAATAAGTCCGTTTTCCCATATAAATAAATAAATAAATTTAATTTCCCATATAAATAACTCCACTTTGCTGAGTTGATGTCAATCACCCACATCCTGGATCAAGGAGAAGGAGTTTGGTGGAGGACATCAGTTGTTTCTTGTACCTCTGGGTATTCTTTTAAAAGCTCACAGGCTTTAAAATCTCTTATTGCACATGGCTGGTGAAAGCTTGGATGCTCAGCTGTGTCCAAAGAGCCCGAACTTGCTGTGGAAGGAGGGACTGAGCCAATTCCAGCTGCTCTTGGTGGTGCACCATGAGCCTCTGCCTCCCCTTGTGCTCAGTGCAGCAGGTGGAGAACGAGGAAGATGTCTGTATGTAAAGACAAATTAACTTTGCCCTCACAGCCTGGATGATATTCTCATCATTGTCATGTTTGGTGGAGTAAGTGTGCAGCCATGGTGCTGGAGAAATTGGGAAAAAGCCACCAGGGAAGGTGAAAGCAGAGCCTGAACACCAGAACATCCCACCAAAGGATGGAAATCTCTCTTGTCTCCACCAGGCTGAGGAAGAAAAAAACCTGCTACCTAATTAGGTAGTTTTAAAATCCAAGTGTTTCCCATGGTCATGAATTTATGGAATGGTTTGGGTTGGAATGGATTTTAAATGATCATCCAGCTCCACCCCCTGCCATGGGCAGGAACACCTTCCACTGTCCCAGGCTGCTCCAAGCCCCATCCAACCTGGCCTTGGACACTTCCAGGGATCCAGGGGCAGCCACAGCTTCTCTGGGCACCCTGTGCCAGGGCCTCCCCACCCTCACAGCCAAGAATCCATTCCCAATATCCCACCTAAACCTGTCCTCTGGCAGTGGGAAGTCATTCCCCCTTGTCCTGTCACCATCTGCCTGACTCAGTCTGTGGAAATGGAAAGCAGAGCCTTTTCTTCCTTTATTTAAAAAAATAAACAAACGACACATTGAAACCAGAACACTCTCAGATGATCTAATGTAGACTAAAATTACCAAACTGAGATAATAAACCAAATAACTCAGTCCTTGAGATGGGCCAGGTGCTCTCATCCCCTTGGGAAGCTGCTGCCTGATCCCTGAGGGGACAGGGACAGGGATGTCTCATGTCTCTGCTCCCCAAAGAAGCTGCACTTGCCATCATCCTTGACTTCTGCCTTGAGTTACCCTGACAGACCATGACACCTGCCCCAAAAATCGTTTACCAGATGTTAGAAATTACATTTTCTTATCACTATTTATTAGTATAAGAGCCCATGTGTTTGCTTCTCAAATGCTAATTACTTTCTGTTAGCGTTAACATTAAATTTAAAATATTTTATTTACAATCTACTGGATGTAACAGGACAAAGTTAAAGCCACTCTACCACCCTGATCCTCTGTTCTGCTGTACTGATGGCTCTAAATCACAAATTGTGTGCCATATGCTCCAATCATTAACATGATATTTTTTTGTGAAGTAAAGGGGAGTTCAGCTGTAAAGGAGTGGGATTTGGCCCCAAATTTTACAACTCTAAAGTTCATGGACCAAACTCACTCCTAAGTATCCCAAATCAGTGAAGCATCCACCAGACAGTCCAGGAACACAGAAAGGAATTACTCTTTCAGGGTGCTGCAATTAGGTGTTAATGAGCACAAGTGCATGTTAAAAGCAGAACAAGCGTCTGGAAACTTTAATAATTGAGTATTTTCCTCTAATAAAACGCATAAAGGAGTGGGATTTGGCCCCAAATTTTACAACTCTAAAGTTCATGGACCAAACTCACTCCTAAGTATCCCAAATCAGTGAAGCATCCACCAGACAGTCCAGGAACACAGAAAGGAATTACTCTTTCAGGGTGCTGCAATTAGGTGTTAATGAGCACAAGTGCATGTTAAAAGCAGAACAAGCGTCTGGAAACTTTAATAATTGAGTATTTTCCTCTAATAAAACGCAGAAAATAGAAAATGGAATTAAGGGTGGCCGTTTTATTATAAGGCGTTTTTGTTGCTGTTTAATATCTTTATTTTACGGGTCAATAATTTAATTGAGCTTGTTAGGGCTTAGTCTTTTCCAGGAAGACCTCTGTTTACATATCTTCCTCTGGAGGGCTTCAAAGTGAAATCTCAAAGAAATTCACAGTTTTATAAGTAAAATTAATTCAGAAACCTCTCTTAGATGAAAGTGACAAGGCATAAGGTGAGATGTCACTATACATAATCAGCTTTTAGTACGAAATCTGTCTCTGTTCTTTTGCTTATAGAACAGCAGCTTTCACAGCAAGCCAGTTGCCAAGTGGAATTAAGAATAATTAAGAAGGAAAAGTCCATATACTAGCCAGGGTACAACGGAATTAATACATTCTGACTGTGTAATAATCTCATTACTTGAAAGGCAAAGAGTTAAAAAGTTTGTAAAAGTTCTGCAGATCTGCTCTGCGGGGTATTAAAAATTAATGTGTTGTCATCATTATCACCACAATCATATTTATTGTTATTATTACCAAGACTGCCATTAACTGGATATTCATTAACGCTAAAAGTCACAGTCAGCGTGAGATTCAGCAGACTCCAAACTCCGGAGGAGGAGGTGGAAAGTTACCTGGTGGCGTTTCCAGAATGGATTTTCCCTTTTTGTTGTTTTTCTTCGGCTTTAACTCTTTCCTGCTCGGTTTGAACCCTGGGTGCTGCTCTGTCTCTGCAGCACGGATGGGTCCTTCCTCTCCAGGCTGCTCCGTGAAAGGGAAAAACTCTTCCCCGGGGTATGGAAAGGAGTAGTAATGATCCCTGTTGGTGATTTCCTGCAGGTAGTAATCCTGATCGTCCATGGGGACAGCCCGGGCCACATCCCCCAGGAATGCCAGCCCAAAGGCGCAGAGAGCCAGGCAGAGCTGCGAAGAACACGAACCTCTCCAGCCACGGGCAATCATCGCTTGTTGTGCTGGAGCCTCCTCTGCCAGTCCCGGGACTTTATTGGAGAGAGAGAGAGGGCAGCCCGGGTTTGGGAGCTGCTGAGCCCGTCCAGCAGCGGCAGAGGAAGGAGCCGGTGCCGGCTTCGCGGGAGCTGCGGGGAGGGGACAGCCGGACACTCGGACAGCCGGACACCCCGACACTCGGACAGACGACCACTCGGACAGCCAGACAGCCGGACACTCGGACACCCGGACAGCCGGACACTCCGAGACCCGGACACCCAGACACCCGGACAGCCGGCCCGGGGCAGGTGGATCCCGCCGGCCGCTCTCCTGCCCCGCTCCCGGCGCTGCCGCTCCCGGAGCCGCCGTCCCGCGGAGTTTCCGCTCAGTCCCCGGGCGGGCTCCTCGCTCCTCCTGCGCGCAGCTCATCCAAGAGAGCGCTTATTCCAAGGAAAGTCAACTTGGCAGGCAGCCTTCCCCTCCCAGCCCGGGTCCCGAGTGCTTCCCTCCCTCGGGAGCAGAGCCCGGGGCTGCCAGGGCTCAGTGCTGGCACTGCCACCCCGGGCACGCAGGACGAGACGTGGGACGCTGGCAAATAATCCTCATTCCATATAAATTATTCCCTTTTGTGGTAGTTTTTTTCTTCTTTCAGCTTTTACAAAGTAGGATCTATCGCCAGCACCAATCTCAGCCTTCCTTGTTTATATTAGTCTACATATACATGACATTAACAATACTATATAACTTATGGACATAAAACTAGATTTCAGTTTCTAGATAGAAAACTATATTTTAGTTTATATACAGCTGTATTAGTTTACAGTAACTTACAGTTTATTGTTTAAACAATACAGTTTAAATAATACAGTTTTAGATAAACTTACAGTTTGCAGTAGTTTGTTATTTTATAGCAACTTCCAATTAGTTGTCTATAACTAACACAACTCAACACATATCCTGTGCCAAGTTATAAGAACCTTCTCCTGGGGTTGATGGCAAGTCCCTGGGTTCAGTCCTGCTGAAAACCTGAAAGAGAATGGGTCACCTGTGGCCCTTTTTCTCACTTTTTTGGGATGATCCTGATATTTGTTCTCCCTGAAACATCTTCCCAACGGACCAGGATGTTCTGTGCTACTCACACACAACCCAGTGTTGTTAATGAAATCAATTTGTCTGAGAGTAAAATCTTGTCTTTCATCTTTTTCATATCTCTACAGTAACCTCCAGTGCTGAAGGAAATGAGCAACAGTTGGCTCACATGAAATGTGAATTCTTACTCCTGTGTTGAAAATACCAGCTTCTATTTTCATCATGTATATTGTATTTCTTGCCACAGTCCAGTCAGCTGGGAGAAAGTATTACATCTGTTTCCCCAGTCTTTATTCTGGCTTTGTGCTTGCATTTTTTGTGTGTTTCTCATAACTTTAATACCATAATAAGCATCTTTTCATGTCTTGGTACCTGCATCTTTTGATATATTTGGTTTCCAGACTGTGGGTGATCCTGTCCCCTATGTGCAATGATCATCCTTGTTTCTGAGCTCCTGTCTCAAAAGGAATTTAGTGATTATATTGTGTCTGTTGTCTTTCCTTTTAGAAAAATCCAACTGTGCTTAATTGTTTTTCTTTAAATCTGAAAGCTATGCACCTTTCTATTTTAAATACAGGAATTACAATTTTCTAAACCTAGAATAAAATATACTTTTTTACTGCTTTGCTGAATTTTATATCTCTCTATATATGCATATATGTATACATATATATATATATTTAATGAAAAGCTGCTTCCCTTCCAACTTTTCAGACCCTTTTATCTGTGATAGATGGCTTTGTCACCTCTGGGTGCAGTGTGGGAGCTAAGTCCCCCTGGATATGGTGTGTGGAGCGGGCTGGATATCCTGGAAATCCCCTCTTAGCAATTTCACAGATGTTCTTATTTTGTTTTCCTTTTCCAAAGTACTCAGTCCTCTCCTCCCTTGGTCCTAATTTCTGAGGGCAGAGAACAAGCTACAGAAAATTTGTTTAATTTTGCTGCCATTTGCAGCACAGCCAGTGTTCTGAAAATATTATGAACATTCACACACCTAGAGAAGTATTAGAAAAATAAACTTTTCCATGACATAGTTAAGGACTTGGGTTTTCGTAGCTGAAGGAGTTTTAACTGCAAATAATTATTTAACTCACTGTAGTGTTTAAAGAAGGACACAGACAAGTATTTACATTTTCAAGCATAACAAGAAGCATTTTCATAAAATACACATTCAAGTGTACTTTAATTAAGGACCTGAGGAAGGTGATTTGGACCTGAGGAACGAAATTTTAAGTATTTGCATTTTGCAGCTTTACATGTGTACATTTCAATCATGTATGTACACAAAGATCATGTGTTTTCTCTCCTATACAATACCTGTTCTATAAAGAGACAACTGTGTGGGCTTTTTTAAAAAATCATCTTCTTTATTATATAAGTGTCTCCTGCAGTCACCACAAATGTCAGTGCTCACCTGAAGAAAGATTTATTCATCCAAACACACCCATCAATATCTATTCCTGGGTAATAACCTGTGTAAATAACCAGCTCCCCTGTATTTCTCTCTCTAGGGTTTTCATGTTTTCTGTGGGTGTGGGTATGGATTCACAGCTGCCCCTTGCTCTGTTTTTGGGATCCACCCCTCTTTTTGGGATGTGCATGAGTTCAACCAGCTGGGACCACACAAAAGTCTGTCTTTAGGCAGAATTTTGTTCTGCTTCACCATAAGATGGTTTTACTACGTTTCTATCTAGAAAAAAATCAGCATTCTATCCAGATTTCAGCATTCTAGAGACATACAACTTACAGGAAAGGACATTATTCTTCTTAGAGGGGCATAGAAGTATTAAGATCACTGAAGGCTCAGATGTTTTGGGCCTAAGGGCTGTTCTTTTTCTTTGGCCTGTGAAGTATCACAATAGCTTGTAAAAACCTGCAGTGGATGTGGAAGGAGATAAAGCAAACTCCGATTTTTGCACAAAACAGCTGTAAATAGCATCATCCTCCCTCCTGAAATGATGCCAGCAGTAGTGTGTAAGTCATTCTGCACTTTGCTTTTAAATCTTTGTCCTGCTGAAGTGAAACACAACATGCTGTTATCTGCAAATGAGCAGGGTTTTCCCTCTCTGTTCCTAAGGAGGATTTATTTGGAAGATAATGATTTGCTCTCTAAACTGGGTTAACCCTTCTCCAGCCACTGATTTTGAGCCAATTTCAACACCACCTCTGGAAAAAGAGGCTCTCCCAGCTCTTCCTTACCCCTAGGAACATCCCTTCTAGGGGAGCTTAAGTTTGGGTATTTGGGGAAGTTTCTTCATGGAAAAGCTGGTCAAGCATTGGCACAGGGTGGCCAGAGCAGTGCTGGAGTCCCCATCCCTGGAGGGATTTAAGAGCCCTGTGGATGTGGCACTTGAGGCCAGGGGTTAAGGGTGGCCTTGGCAGTGCTGGGGAAATGCTTGGACTCGATGACCTTAAAGATCTTTTCCAACCTAAATGACTCTGGAAAGTGCAGATTCAGGAATGCATTTTCACTGAGGAGAGGTGAAGTTGTACCTGTAAGCACAGACCTTGTTGAGGATCTTAATTTGTGTTTATACTACAGAATAAGGGCTCACACATTTATGTTTAATTCAACTTCAAACAGCGTAGTGACTCCTGCAATTTCTCACTTGGAATGTGCATCTTCTTTTGATTGGAGCAAAGCTTTGTGGTTGGAAACAAAAGACAAAGAAAGAGGCATCTCTGTTTTCCTCACCATTCCAGGGTGACTTTCTGAGGTAGCACATAAGGTTTCTATATGCTTTGGCAACAAACTCGCTCTAAAAATAACTTTCCTCCTGAACACCAGTGAAGTTTCTGTTCCTTTGTACTTCAGCTCTGTAGTGAATCATGAAGCACAGAATGGAGCAAGAAAATAGAATTACGCTTTTTAAAATCATTTTCTTTGCCACATAAAGCATTTACCCCTGCTGTCAACAAGGTCAAGACATCTCAGAGGAAATGGAAACTGAAAATTGACATTGGGAAGTACAAAGTAAACTGCATTGAACATTTATGTGTCTCTGATGCTTGGTTCTTACATATATAACAAAGACAGGTCCTGAGGTTCTGCTTACCTGCATGCCCTGAGTGTATCCCTGGGGTATCCTGGCATTTAGAAGCCTGTTTGCATTTGTTGATAAGGCAGATCCTTAAGAGTGGTGCTTACCACAAAAAAAAAGGGCTGGAAACATAAACAAGTTCTTACATGGAGTCATTTTACTCAGTTTTAAGATACATTTAACTTTTAAGGGAATATAATTATTTTACCAGGTAAGGGATGCCAAATATACACTGAATCTTAATATTTGTCCCTGAGCATATCAAATAAATAAAGATACAAAACATTCTCCTGAGCAGGCTGCTGTTTCCTTTGGGCAAACAGATTGTAAAATAAACTGATGGCATTAATGCAGGCAATTATTTCCTTCAGCAGTTGTTTATTTTGACTGGTTAGAAAGGCAGTGGACATTTTGGCTGGGGAATTCAGCCCAGTGCATCCTCCCTAACTTTTCTCTTAAGAACATGACCTTCAGATAATCATTCAGCATATTGCCTTTATGCTTGTGTCTGAAGAAGGAGCTCAGATTGCCATGGAAACAAAAGTTCCTTGTTCTCTTCTACTTCCTTGTGCTGTGGTATCATTTTCATATATGAACCCTTTTCCGAGCCAGAAAAGGAATTGTGGGATTTTCTTGTTTTGAGAATCTCAACGTGATGGCTCAGTTCATGGCACAAATGCTCTGAATGTTGAGCAGAGACTGCACCCATCATCATTATTTGGGGATATTTAGATCAGATCCATCTGCATCAGTCCATTTCTGCTGGAGAAATGAAAATTCCCTACATACACTTTGCCGGAGTTTTCTTTACTTTTCCTTCTGTGCGAGAAGAAACACAATTTTAAGAAAGGCAAAGTTAACCAGTGACACAAACAAAGCCAAAAAGGAATTTCTGGCATTCTTGCAATGAATGTAATAGTTTTTTTGGTTTTGTGTTTTTTTTTTTATAATGGGAACTACATTTCTTCATGCCCCAGAATGCCTGTAGATTTTGTGTTGACAACACATTGCCCTGGCATTTGGCAGCCACTGCTGGACATAAGCCAGGAGGATTATCACTAGGAAAGGGACTGGAGAGGCTGCCTAGTGATTAAAAATTCTGTAATGCTAGCAGTACAAAAAGGAGAACTAATATTCTTTTTCTAATATTATTTGTATTTGTTGATTCATCAGCATTGAAAAGACAGTAGTTCTGTACTAGCCAATGGTTTAGAGTTGTCTGCACTGTTCAAAAACAGGCAAATTTAATGTGTAAATTTTATTTTCACTGTAAAACTGAGACAGCATTAACAGAGATGACTGGATGACAGTAGTTATGTGGAACAGTTGGAGAAAATGGGATGAAATGCCCCCGCTGTGCTCACAGGCTGAGGGTGATGTGTGTCTGGAACGTCCCTGTTTGGTTCACTTGGATGAAAACAGCCACTTCCAGCAAGTCCCCGTGGACACCATCTACCTGCCAACATTTGAATTTCAAAAAGTAACGACTCTCACATTTCAGTCTGGTATTTCCTGGACTGAAATTGCTGTACATGTGCCATGTGGAGTGTGAGCAGCATGTTTAACACATCCCAGGCAGCAGCAGGGAAATGCAGTGTGGAGTTGGTCTGAGACCAACTTAAAGGTCATTTTTTTCCTGGGATTTCTTCAGTATCACAGCCTAAGTGTAGCCTGAGAAGTCATGGATGAAAGTCCAGTGGGAACTGAAGATGGCACATAAATGTAGCATAACTTTGCTATGGTAAATGTGTTGGAGCTGGCAAATGCACCATTGGAGAGCAGTCCTTAAAAATTCTGTATTTAAGGATTGTGTTTTAAAGATGGAAGAGCAAGAAATTATTCCTTTCAGATACAAGCAGTATTCATTGCTGGGATTACTTTGGGTGAAAAATACTTAATGTAGTATTTTCATACAATAGCAATGTCTGTGCATAGCTTAGGTCCGAATCCAAACTGATTCCATTTAATTTAGTGAAGTTTATACCTAATGTTTGAATGTGGGAAGATCTAATTTTGTTTATCTTCATGATCACATATTTTTGACAACATGCTGGACATACCTTCCACGGTGCATTCACTTATGAAAACAGTGAAAATGCAAGAATTAATGAGAAAGGAAAGCAATGAAATGAGTTTTCACTTGTCACAGAGAAGGCATCAGAGATTCATGTCAGACTTACATTACCAGATATGCCAATATAATTTCACAGCTGTCTAATAAACTTGTTGGAACTGAACTTGTAGCCATTAAAAAGGGGCTTGTGCCAGCATGTTGGACAAAGCTATTTGAGAGGTGAAGGGATAGGATTTAAAGGCACTATGAAGCTTTAATGCTATGCAGATTCTTACTAATAACTTACAAAATTCCAGAGTTTGAAAGGCACTAATATATTTTTCCATGTAGGACTTGGCACTAATTTTGCCAAAAAAAGCCATTTCCAAAAGTCACAGAATAGCTGAGGTTCAAAGGCATCTTTGGGACATCAGCATCTCCATTTTTTAGATATTTTTGTATGTTTAAACTTCAAGATCTCAAAGACAGAATGTATTTCTCACAGTGTGGTTGTATGTCCCACTCACTAATAGGATCAACACTGTTAGTGATATTATTGGCTCCAAGAGAGTTATACCCTAAGGAGTGTCATTATCATGTAGGTTACTGAATTTGGTTTTGGAAATACTGAAATTTAGCCAAATACACCCTATAGTGCAGTTCAGATATGGTTTTGCTTCCGTCCTACTGGTTATGGCAAATATGGTCCAAGTAAAATACTTCGGCCTCACTTGAGGCCAGATAAGCTTGTCAGCAGAGTAGGGAGTAATTTCCAGAAGCATCCATCAGGACTTAAATGGCTTTATCTCAGAAATAATGATAATTTTTTTGATAGGAAACCACTTGTGACTAATAGTAAGAGCTGCTGTCTCCTTTGATCAGCACTAGACAGGGAGTTTCTTATTGCCTTTTTCTTGCTCTAACTGTGTTGATAACAAAACTGGTACGAAGCAATTTCAAAGTTTTCCTGGCATTTTAGGGTTGCTGTAATGTGCTTTTATTGCTTATAATCTTCTCTTTATCTCCTTCTTGTGGTCCCTAAACATTTGCCTTGGGAACGGCCTCCTATTCTTGATATTTTATGGTATTAAGCATAGTGTGTCAGGGGAGAGGCTGAACAAGAACCCAGGTTCTTCTCCAGGTATTACATAGTCAAGGAGGCTCCCAGTGTCACTTTCCCAGATTTCCATACAAGTATTGTCATGGAAACCTGACTCCACGCTTGTGATTGTGTCCCACCTTATTGCTCCTCTGTGTTTCTCAGTGACCACAGGCTCAGGGCTCCACTTCATGGAAGATTTCAGAAAATTTGCAGTGCTTTGGGAAGGAGATCAGCACACGTCCTGCAAGGCTGGCAACCTGGGGAATGGGACACCTGCAGAGCTGAGCCTCAAGGTTGGCCTGGTGTTTTTGTAGACCACAATTATCTTCCTCATCTTGTTTCACAGGTGGTTGGGAGCTATATTCACTAGGATGTGTTTTCTAAATATAAACAAGCACTTTCAAATGCATTTATCATTTGTATTTTATTCACTCCAGACAAAATCCCAGCAGAAACTCCCAAGAGGCTCCAGATCATTTGCAGGGAATGTTACCACAGGCCTTGTTGCTAGCAAATGAGGAAAAATGAAAACATGGCTCCTCTTTCTCCAGAGAACTCCAGCATGGACTCACATATTTTGGTTATTTAATGCTCAGTGACAGCTTTAGGTCTTAAGGGTACTTTACATGTATTTTAGATGAGATAACAGTCATGTGAGGTCACAATGTTTTATAAATCGTAGAAGTCACTTGTGAACAGTCCTTTGAAAACTGGTCCTAACAGAAATGCCACACCCTTCCTATACATCTGGATCATCTCCAACAAATTCAAACTGTTACAGAATCATCATATTTTCATCTTTACTCCCTCAAGCCCTGTGGAAGATAATTTATTTAGTAAGTTCTCTGGAAATGCCTGTCCCATTGTGTTGCCTTGTCACCAAGCTGTCTGTCTGCTCATTTTCCCAGCTGTCTGTCCATCTGCAGTGCCCTCGTCTCTAGTGATGCTGGAATTCCTGATGCATTTCATCTGAGCTGAATGGAAAAATCAAGATGGCAAAATAAATTCCCTTCATATGGTATGAAAATTGGCTGAATAGTAAAAACACAGCCAAGTTAATAACTCCGGGGCATGGAAAACTGTACGGGTGAATTTAACAATTTTCTGTTTTCTTTAGCTAGCTGATTTGTCAATATACAGATAGCTGCAGACTAACAGGAATTCTCTTGCAGAAAGGGCAATTTGAGGGTGTGGAAGAGAGCCAGAGGCACTCAATCAGGACAGGGGAGAAGGAGATATGAAGAAAAACTGGAATCAGTGTGATGAGCAGCCACAGGCATCGAGTCACTAGAGAGGAATCACGGAATCCTAGAATGGTTTGGGTTGGAAGGGACCTTAAAGGCCATCCAGTGCCACCCCTGCCATGGGCAGGGACACCTTCCACTATCCCAGGTTGCTCCAAGCCCGTCCAGCCTGGCCTTGGACACTTCCAGGGATGGGGCAGCCACAGCTTCCCTGGGAAACCTGTGCCAGGGCTCCCCATCCTCACAGGGAAGAATTTCTTCCTAACATGTAATCTAAATCTTTCATTTGTCAGTTTGAAACTGTTCCCCTTTGCCCTACCATTACATTTCCTTGTAGAAAGTCACTTTTTGTCTTTTTTATCATCCCCCTTTAAGTACTGCACCAACATTTCTGGCATGTGATCTGCACAGCCCTCACACGGCTGACAGGCAGGGCAGGAGGGCAGACTGCCAAAAGCTCTTCCTGAGTGAGCTTCCAGACATGTAGGCAGCACATCACCAGTTGGAATGGAGCTTTATAGGCACGTTTGATTTAAATCACATATATTCACCTGAAGTGCAAAGGGAGAAGGAAAGTTCCCTCGCAGTAACACATCAGGGAAGGATGTCATGTGCCTAGAAAGTTTTCTTCTGCTCTACCAGAAGTATCCACACCTTGGTAGTGGAAAATAAGCTTCCAAAGTTCAGCTGGAGGATCACTTACAGCTATTTTCTACATGGTTTGCTTCTGACTGTGATCCATCACACATACCAGACTAATGGATTACAGTGCAGCAACTTCAGCTTCATATTCCTTTATCTTGGAAAATCTGGGTAATGGTATTAAGTGTATTTTTCCATAAATAATTTATAGGAGGAGACCAACCTTGTAATTGCAATGGAAAATATTTGTTTCTTGTTATTTCGCCCAATCATGTGCAAATTCCTTCTGCCTACTTGTCTAAGATGGTCACAAAAGAAAAAAATACTTAAAAGGCAATGTTTAAAATACCCTGGAAAACACCAGAAGCTTAGAACAAGCCAGTAGAGCAGAGGAAGGCAAAGCAAGACACAGTAAATTCCAGACAGAGGGCCAAATTCCACAGATAAACATTAAACTGGGAAAAAAAATCCTTGCAATTTCTAAGATCATTGGAAGTGGGTGTCTCTTGCAATTGATATAAACTTCCTGTATTTAAATACCTTTCAGCATTTTTGTGCTTCCTGCTGCAGGAACAGCCCGGCCTTCACTCACCTGCCCCAACCACAGCAGAGAGGGCACCACGTGCCAGGCTTCAAACACAACCCCAACCTCATCCCTCCTGTGCCCTGCCGGGAATGTGAAATGTGCTGGCTGCAAACATCTCTCCCAGCTCTAATTCCCAGCGATTTTCTTTTCAGGGAGCTCTAATGAGATGGTGTTTACAGAGCTTGTGCGTGTCAGCAGCGCCCGTGGCCAGCGGAGCGGCCCTGCCCTGCGGTGCCGGGGCCTGCGCCAGCGCCGGGCTCCTGCAGCCCCACCAGGCTTCCTTCAGGCCACCTCAATTAGTGATTCCCTGCATTTCCATCTCCATTCCCTTCCAGACAACCCAGTTATGCTGTAGTTTGGGCCTTCAGGGCTGTGCCATCATTTCACGTGGCTCCCGATTCCGTTTGTTACGGTGTTGGTGCTCCCGGTGCCATTTTTTCCAATGGCTGTTTTTCTAAGAAAATAGGATAAGCCCAGAAGGTTTTGTTATCAACCCAAAGAGCAATCTATTGAGGCAACACTGCCTTTACAGGCTTTTCTGTTTGCTCTGTCAGTCTCTTTTTGTTCCTTGTCAGAAATAAATATCTGTGCCATAAAGAAAGGTTAAAAGGTGATCGTGGTCTTTTCAGAGCAGACCGTATTGTGCTTCTATAAGCTATCAAAAACTACTAATTCTGGAGAACCAGAAATGCTGTTTCATCTTTCAATAAATAAGCAGCAATACTGCACTCCTTCAACATCAGATTTAGGACTCAAGAGAAAAGAAAGCTTTTCTTTTTCCATAAGTTACTCCCTTTCCCCAAGGCACAGGAGGGCTCCTTGCATATTTTCCCTTCTTTGCACTACAACAACACATGGTCCAACCACAAGTACAGAAAACTGAGGAACAGCAGAGCTGAGTGTTGCTCTGAACTCTGGCACTGACTTGCTACATGAAGCTGCCCATGTTGCTTAAACTTTTTGTAATTCCCTCTCTCCGTTTATTCTCCTTGGAAAGTGTGCTTTTTATGCAGCTGATAAAGCCTATCAGCATTATTCACTTTCATGTGCATTTGTATATTGAACACATGTTCAATACTACCAGATAATTGTGGGTTTGGGTTTTATAAATTTATATTAAGAATAATAACTAATAAGTTGGTTGTGAATGGTGCTCCACCATCCTAACAAGGAGAAGGCAGGAAAATTCTTGGCATCTATTCCCATATTGTCACCTGCTTTCACTCTGTGTTGTAATTTCTTGAAGTACCTACAACCTGTAAACCCTCAACCAGCTTTACAGGCAAGTTTACAAAAGGGATTGTAGGAGCCTCCCTCCTGCTAATACAGCTTTTGAGGTCTCATCTCTGCAAATTTCCTGGCTAAAGTGGTGATAAAGGGTAATCATGGTTTTCCTTCGCCACAAAAGGAAAAAAACTAGGTAAGATGCCAGTCATATTTCTAGTTGATTAATATAAGAAGCTACTTTCCAAAGAAAATGAGGCCAAAGAAAAGTGTTTACGCTTTTCACTGAAATTCAGACATTTCCCTAATGGGGAAATTTGATGTGCAAATTTTCGAGTTATATTTGAAATATAACTTTCTGCATAATGCAGGTGTGGTATGTGCCTAGATCTTTCAAGAAAGGTATAAAATGAGTTACTTTTCCAAAAGCTCCACAGTTCCTGAATTTAGGGCTAGTAGCCCAAGAGGACCACATTTGTGGGCTTCTCACAGTTGGCTGTGCCAGTGCTGTTTTTTTTGGTGGCGCTGGCCATGAATCCCTGTCACTTGAGATGTCACAGGGATTGCTCAGCTTTTTCCCAGGAAGCACCAGGGAAAGGTGCAGCAGGAGCTGTGCTGGTGGGTGTGGAGCAGCCTGACCTCCTCGGCAAGTGCTGCTAATGAGGGTTTAAAATTGAGGTCGGGGATTTGGTTTTGTCCAGAAAAACAAGCAGCTGGTAATGATGTGCAACTTCTCCTTTCTCCACATTTATCATTAATTCAGGCTAATTCTGAAGAATAGGCTCATGATCTGGATGGTAAAAATTGTTGTAATTGGATATTTAACTCCCTTTCCAGAAGCTCTGGGGAGCTGAACGCTGTTGGACAAAAGCAGCAGAAACCCCTAAAAATGTTTGTTGGCATTCTCGAGGGCTGATGTCATCACACAGCTTATTTCTTAATAAAAGGTTGATACATGTGTGAGCCTACTATTAATTAACTTCACTTTCTGTGTGGCTCTGGGTAGTTACTGATTAACACTTCTATTTGCATGATAGTGGTCAGAACAGATTAGCTGCAATTGCTCCTGTTTCATCCCTAAATAAATGCAGATCATAACACCAAATAAACAGCAGCAGCAGCCAAGCTGACCTTTAAGTATAACATGCAAATGAGCTCAGTACAAATAATGATCTAAATTAGCAGGAGAGTGTGAGTGTCCCTCTCTAGATAGGTCGATGCAGTCTCAGGGATCTTCTTGCTTCTGGCTTGTATTGATATTAATTCTAAAAGCAATCTCTCCTGTCCAGACCTGTTTGAGTGCCCAGGTCCCCCCAGCACATATCCTGTGACAAGCCCAGGGATGATGGATTAATTTAAGCTGTAAATGGAATTTTTGGAAGATGCCCAGGGAAATGTTACTGTATCCCCCAGACAGGCAGTGAATGCCCAGGGACCAGCCTGGAAACATCTCCGTGGGAGAGTGGCTGCAGGAGATTCCCTGTGTGCTTTGAGGGCCTCCAGGTTTCTGCTGTTTCCCTCATTTTGTGATATACTTTTCCTTTCTTTTGCCTTCCTTTTTTCTATTTGTATGTCACTGTGGCTTAACCACGTGGACAGGGGTGGTTGGGAGCTCCCCAGATACATTTGCCTCACGATCCTGATTTTCCCTAAAGTCCATGGGCATCATTGTGCAGACACCAATAAGTAGCTGCATTCAAATAGCGGGCCAAATAGCTGTCTCAAAATCAAATAGAAGCTATAATAGACACTGTCTAATATCCCATTGCAATAAAATCTAAGAATAGTTATGTTTTGTGGTGACTGAGCTACTTATGATTTATCTCCCCACCTAAATTCAGCATTGTCTATTAACAAGCCAGTTCAAGCTATGGACTGTCCCTTACCCAGAACATCAATAATCTGCATTTCATAAAATTAAGAATATGGGAAAAGAAATCAGCAGTTTTAAATCTCTGCAGCCTCCATATTCTCTGTCAAAATCCAGTGAGCCAGGCCAATTTAAACAAAAGTTTATTAGCGAAAACACTGTCACAGTATGGATATAAAAACCTAATTAATTAACAAAGCGGGCTAATTAGAGAATCAAACTGGGATTTGGTAACAACATCCAGAGCACTAATAAAATTAATTACATGTGTACAATTAACATGCTGTGGCAATTTGGGCCAATAGATTACGTGTGTGGAATCTCCTTTGAACATCAGGGAAAGGTGAGAGAGGTCTGGTGACCAGGTTTCTGCTCAGATCAATTTGGCATCAATTAGTGCAGGAGGCCCTCTAAAGTTGGATCCACAGAGGTTTCTGCAGTGCCACTGGTGGCAGTGGCCAAACCGAGGGCAGCCTCTGGCTCAAAGGACCTTATTTGCTTTCAGCTTCTTGAACATGCCCTTGAAATTATCTCAGATCCATTTGCATGAAGTTGCACATAAATGTTCATTATAATTAATAACGGAAGCAGCTGCCAGGACCATCCATGTTCATTTATCCAGCCCTCAAGGTGGCTCATGCTGAGCCCCACCACTGCTGCCACAGCTGAGTGCTCTGGGCACGCTGGTTTGGCTGATCCTGCCAGACTGCAGCACGTGCAGCTGGAAATTGCTGTAAATCTGGTGCAGAGAAAATCAGTGTTTCATTCTGCCTGCCTAGGTTTGCTGGAATAGATGACCCAGCCCTGCCTTCCACAAAGTGAATTTACTGTCCTGAATGGTGTGTCTGCAGACAGCCTGCCCTGTCCACTCCTTTCTCTTCCTTCAGGTGTCCCTAAATGCCTGTGGCAGTCAGAGGGACATTCCCTGTGCCTGCCAGGAGGGATCCTTGTCTCTTCACCATGAATTTCTCTGCAGGATTCAGTCCCCAGAGCAGGACAGAGCATTCAGCTGGGCAGTGCAAGGAAAAGCCCACAGGGGTCCAGCTCCAGCCATGAGGGTGAGTGGAGCAGCAGTCAGAACAGAAAAAACTGTCACAGTTGATTTTCAAAGAACATAAACCTGGAGTTTCAACCAGCAAATTGCTTTCACTTTACAGTAGCAGAGCTTTTGTTAGAGATCCATTCCCACACTTTTAATGAGAGCCATACTTTTACAAGAGCCATGAAAATAAATTGGAAAGTCTCAGCCTTTGGACTGTTCGTGGCTTTGGTGGCATTTGCAGGAACTATAATCTTACATTTTTTAAACTTGGTGTCTCTCTCCTGCTCTGAATGGTCACACTGTGACATACAGTCCAAACCAGAACCAACCATACCACAGAATTTGCCTTCTCTTTGAGTGTCAAATCCACAACTTGTGACTGCCTGGTTCACACTGAAAGCAACATTTCACCTTGAACCATTTTTCTCAATATTGTTTTGAAGAATAATGAGTTCAAGCTGAAATCTGGACTTAAAAAGTTTGAGGAAGGGAGACGGGGGAGAAAGTATTTTTGAATCCCACCACAGCTGAAATGCCAGTGTTTGCAATGCCAACCCACACACCTCCTGGCAGTTTTTAGAAATGTTTCAGAACACAGCTACAAGAACATTGCCAGCATAAGAAATTCTGGCTTCCAAAACCTAAAAACTTGTTTTTCTGCACTATGCAACTGGACATTTGGCTGTGGATTAGAAATCCCCTGGGTGGAAGTAGGTCTCCAACAGCAGAAGGCTCTTTTGGCTCAGCAAATGATGGCATTATCAGCCCTAGTAGCTGAAACCAACTGATAAAACAAATTAAAAGCAGAACAGAAATGAGCTGCAAATTTTTAACACCAAGGCTAAACTTTATTGGAACAGCTTAACTGCTGGCAGATGTGATAGAGAAGTGAAAATGTCTTTAAAAGTGAATTTTGGTGTAGAAATAACCTAATAAAACACTCTTTCTAGCCAGTATTGTGTAGTAGATCAAAATGGATAACTATAACAATCCATTCCAAATCTACAGCTTCTTATTCCTCTGTGAAAAATGTCAAAAGTTGAGGATGAGGAGATTAGCATGATTATAATTCTTATCTTTTATATGTTGGTGTTGTAGAAATTTGTTTTGATGCAAATGTTGTCCACAGAATTTTCACATTTTATTGAGTGAAATTTTTTCTCAGTTCTGAATTTGTTGCTGATAATAATTGGAGAAAACATTCCTGTTTCTCTCTGTTCTGTGGGGAAATTGTGATTAATATCTGCATAGTCTGAGTGCCAATTAGAGGTTACTTAGCTCAGCAACATGAGTAAATATAACAAAATTATTTCAGCCTATACATGGGGTCTCTTCGTGGGACACAGGGAATATTTGAATGTAAACTGAATACAGGCAGCTCTTTGAATTTCAGAAATAAATACCATATGTCAAACCTTTTCACATGCCCTTGTGTAAATTGTTGGTTTGTTTGCACTATGCAACCAGATGTTGTTATGTAAAATATCTCCCATGCTGAGGGCTGTTACCAAAGGCTGCAGAGAGCAAGAGAAACAGAGATCTTGCCTTTTCTTCCTTCCGCGTACAGCACTTTATAACATTTTATCTCTTACTCAGAACAGACTCAGTCTTGATTTACACACCCAGAAAGAAGCAGCAGAGGATATTTAAGCAATGCCCAGTGCTGGCATTCCCATTAGCCTTGAAAACTGCTCATTCTCCTCTTCCTTGGAGGCAATGCCACTTTTCAGCCCCCAGCCACTGGGCTGAGCCTCAAGCAGAAACCTTTTCCTTTTCATGAGCCAGAGCCCGGGGAACAGGGTCTGACTGCACATCCCTGAAAATGAACAAGTTCCTGGAATCACAGAGTGGTTTGCTTTGGGAAGAACCTTAATGATCATCATTTTACCCTCCTGCCATGGGCTGCCACTAGACCAGGTTGTTGGGAGCTCTGTCCAACCTGAATTTGAACATTTCCAGGGATGAGGGAACCTGTTCCAGTCCCTCACCACCCTCATTATAAAAAAAATTCATCCTTCTATCAACTTTTAATCCTTATAACTAATCTTAATTGACTCTCCTTCTGTTTCCAGGGCCTCCTTCATAAGAAATAAAAGGCTGAGGTGGAGGGGGAAAAAAAGAAAAGGGCATTTGTGAGTATTTATCTCTCATAACAACTGTGAGCATTTCAGTGCCAGCAACTTTTCAGAGCTAACTGCTCCTTTTGGAAGCATGCACACACAAAGGGATGTGAGGCAGGATCATCTTTAAATTCTTAATTCTGCAAAGCTTGAACCCCACAGAGAGGACCTTAGAGATAAAAGGGGAAGGTAGAGGGGAATTCACAGACTCTGCTGAGTGCTCAGAAGGGTGAGAAGGACCCATTGTCCCTCTGAGAACAACAGGCAGATCAAGCCACATTTATGAGTCTTCTGACAAAGGAAAGACTTTCTTCAAATAAAGAAAACAGCACCTCACAACAACCTTCTGCTTTGATCTGATCAGCTGCCCTTGTCACTGTTCAAACCCTTTGTGCATCATTTGCATTTGGAGAGGTTTGAAGCAATCAGAAGGAAGTGGGGAGAACTCTTCTGCCATGTGAGTTTGGAGTGCACTGAAATGGCCCTTGTACAATGAACAGGCCACCAACTGCTGGGAAACTCCATCAGAAAACGGCATTATAGTGAAAAATTAACCTACTAAGGGGCAAGTTCAGTTCTCTTTGACTGAACAATGTGCTAAGAATGTCTCTGAGCATATGGCTCCCCTATGATCCCCATTTAAAAACAATCTGAACTGACTGATGAGGGAAATTTAAGGGTACATCTAAGCATTTTCTACAGCTGTCGCAATAAAAAAAAATTAATTTTCCCCTATACAGGAATGTAGAACTAAAAATTCTATAAGGCCCCCAGCTCTACCAGCATGTTCCCCACATGAGCAGCAATAGGGGCAGAAGGCCTGGGTGATGTTTATCCCATAAATGCTGCTTTGAAGCACCTACTGGCTTCACTCATGTCTGTTGTCATCTGATAGCAGGGTTTGTCTCTGGAAATGAAACCACAGTGTGTTTCACATCAGCAATGTGCTACTATTTTTATTCTTAGTCTGGATTTCCCTAAGCCCATCACAGGAATTTCTGGTTGCAGGTTTGGATGCAGAAGTGGAACAAATCAAAGTTGCTGGTTCAATAAGGGGAAGTTCTCATCTCCTGAAATTTGAACAGGTTTGCTGCTCGGTACTGGGGAATATCCCACTCAATTTTTGCTGCTGCTGTCTCCATATTTATGCAGATAGCTGGCACCAGGTATTGCCAGAGATTTCCACCCCACAAACTCCACAAGATCTTCTGTCTCCACAGCCATCACAGGTCACCAGCATCGTAGCTGAGCTGGAAAAATGCAATGTGTTGTGGAAAGTTCTTACAGTAAAGGGGACTGGGCAGGTGAAGAAATAATCTTTTAGATCACCTCCACATGAATTTTCAGAGGTCATCTGTAGGTATTTGTGTCAGTGTCATGCCTCCTCACATTTTCAGCAGAAAAGCAGAAAACAGAAGATTCATGCAGAGGTAGAGACTCCTTGTCAGGCTTTGTGTCAGTTTATCTACAGGGTGATGAAATATCTTAATGTGGATTTACAATCAAGGGAAATGGTTTTGCTCAGCTTCAGATCTGGGGTGAAAATTAAGTCTTGAAATAAGGATGATAAAATCTCCAAACTGTTTTCTTATTTTTTTTTCTTGTGGCTGAACTAATAATATTTCAGAAAATAACAAAGGACCTCTGGCCAAACCAGCTGGTAATGTGATGTATATGTATAAAATCTTAATCCTAAAAGCCAAGGATGAGCTGGTCATTTGATTTGTGACCTGTGGTCCAAGAGGAATCATGTAACACTTTCCCTTTGGTCTTATATTCCTCTGAAGCAAAGGCACCACATGAGCCCAGGTTTAAGGACCTGCCATGCCCAGAAGGTGAGACAGCTGTCATTTCTGAGCTGAGCTCAATTTCATATTGCAATATTCAGTTCATTCAGTCTGGAGATACAGTCCTGCCTTGTGCTTCTTAGAACTGATATTTACCATTAGTGTAACAGCAAGGCAAGAGTTTCTATGTCTGAAACTCCCAATAATGCCAACGATTTGAATTGTCCCTTTGTGACCTTTTCTTATCTGTGAGTCAGTGTTTGTTTCTCTGATAATGAACAGTAAAATCTGTTCATTTTTTTAAATACAAAGAAACTGAGTGAGTATTTTAGAGCAAATTATTGAACAGCTCCAGAACAAAAGAATGCAGCTACTTTGAATTTCTGGTGCTGTAAAGGGCTCTTTGCCTTCTACACATCATCACTGACAGTGTTTTAATAAGAAACAACTTTACTGACAGAGCAATGGCACAGAAACCCCAAATGAACCCATTGTTGAGCAGCAGCCACAGCAGTACCTGTGATACCTTTTAATGAGCTTAACAGCCAAAATTCAGTGAATCTCAGACCATGTGGCTGTATAACTGGATATTATCAAATGTGAGGTGTCAGAAGATAAAGGTGATTGAAAAGAATGGCAACAATCACTGGTGAAACCTGTAAACTCTTAAGCCAGGATCTTCAATAGGAATTTGATGCCCTAACTTTAATGGGATTCAGGATTGAGATGTTCCATAGCAAGATGTAAGTTTTACAAAGAAAAGGAAATGAAGCAGAACTTTTAAAAAGCAATACATAATTCAAAGCCTAAAAGAGATGCCTTATAATGAGAAATTTTACATTTGTTCTGCTTAACAAAGTGAAGATTGAGAGTCTCTTGTTTGCATTGAAAACATCTCTGCAAGCTGCAGAGATAATCAAGTTATCTCTAATCTATTTTACATTTTGAAAGGGGAGAAGTGATCTAACTGGTCTCTTTAGCTGGCAAGTCCATGAAGAGACATGCAAAGCTTTTCTCCTGAGTCTGATGACTGTTAATGACTGTGAGAAATGCACATATAAAACCTCCACAGAGTGAGGAAGCACCAGCATTTCATAACACTTGCACTGATGTCTTTCATTCCTTTTCTGTTGCCATCCAAACTGCACTTCCTCCACTCAGGGCTTCTCTTTTATGCCTCCCACCTCCTTTTTTTGCCTGTCTCACCTGGCTGTGTCTGTCTGCCCCAAGGGGCAGTATTGCTGAGCAACTCTGAGCCTGGAGGATGTCTCAGGATGATTTTACTGAGAATTTCTGCGAGTTTTATGGCACTGGACTGCTGTGTGAAAGAGCACAGCATGTCATATCCCACTAATTTTTTTTTTAAGTCAATAGAAGTCTTTATTCTTAAACTAGGAAATGTGTTTCATTGCTTCTCAATGTCAGCTTGTCCAAACACTGTCCCTGCTGCTGTATATTGATCAGTTGGTGTCCTGATCTCCTCATTGCTATCAGGGAAAAGATAAATCTAAAGATATATTACAGTATGAATGTAAACAGCATTTTTTCTATCAAGATGCCTTTTTTTTCTGGCTTGTGCAAATGATAAAACTGCTTATGTGTTGTAATTGATTGTAAGTAGAGCTGACTTGAACCGTTCATGCTGTCTGAGTGATTAAAATTCTCCAGATGGATCCTCAAAATCCAAAGGTCATATAATTAGTCTCCCTTTAAGTGAGAAATTCTTTCTTCAGGGTGTACCTTCAAAACAGAGTGTGTAGTATGTAACATGGGTATCTCTGCAGAGCTCACTTCAGAGGGATTTTCTGCTGTAACACTTCCCAGGTGAGGAGAGTGGTCCCAATTTAAAATCAGGCATTTTGTCCTTCATAGTGAATGTCAGATGAGCAGCAAAGGCCTTTATTATGAAGTTGTTTAGTAACAAGCTTAACTTTTTATTCTATGTTTTTAACCTCAATTTGTCTGCTCCTTTAAACCTCCCCTGGATTGCCATGAAGCATTTTGTGGTCTCCATTAACTACAGATGCATTTGCTACAAGAAGATGTGACTTTTAAAAGATGCCAGATTTTTGTTTTCCTTATTGTAAGTAATGGAAATAAATATTTGCTAAATTATTTAGATAATATCGATTCTATTATTAATTAACTTTTAAAATTATTTTGAAAATGTAGAAAAGTCATTGTCCCTTCTGTTCTGTTCTCCCAAGCTTTAATTTAGATTAAATCACCAGATGCTGAATCTAAGTGTAAATCTAAACCATTATTTTATCCTGTATTTTCTGCCACATTTTGCCTCTGATGTATCTACAGGTGGTTGAAATTTTTCTCATGCATAGCACAGGTACACACACTCTAAAGGAGATCTTGAGTGCAGCTTTTCTAGCAAAACACTTTATCTCCACTCAGACCAGAAAAATAGTTTTAGTCGCTATTTTCTGAGTTGCAGAAATATTTAAGTGACAAAGTTTCCAGAACTTTGGGATGATTTATGCAGCAATGCAAATACAGACAAAGTGATTACACCTTTAGAGGTCTCATGGAAGGCCTGGATTAAGGGGTTCTTCATTAGTTTTACACAAACTCAACAGCCCCCCACACATTGTCCTTTGTGCAACTTTTCACTATTTTCCTCCCCATTTGTTACCTGACAAGTGACCCTTGCTCACCAAAGCACTGTCTTTAAGTTTCCCCCTAAATTATTTCCCCCTAATTTATTTCAAAATTCTAACTCTAGTGGGGTTTAATTCTACTTTTGATCCTATCCTAGATACATCTTCTGTGGCCAGGGATGGAAGTCTTTATTTGGATGCTAAGGAACATCAATGGCAGATGGACAGCAGTGGTTTGGGCGTTGGACCCCTTCAGGCAATATTCCCTATAAATGCCAGGGCTCTCACTGTGGCCAGAAAGGATTTTTTTTCCTCCAGGAAGACTCTGTTAGGAGCTGAATTCCTTTAAATTATTATCTCTTTTTACAGATGTCCTGTTTTACAACATCACTAACTCAATTTCCCTTAAATGTAAAAGTAATCTCATCCTAAAAGCCAACAATCTTCCTGAAAACCATCTTATGGTTTTAAAGGACCATACAATTTTAGCAAGGCTGTTCTATTAATAATTTATTTCTACTGTTTCTCTCTTTCCTTTCAGAGTTATATCCATTGTCTCCTCTATTTCCGCCTTTTGTTTCTCTCTTTCTTTTGAGTTTTCTAGGAGAAAGCATATGAAGGCACAATTAAAACCCACCTAGAGTTGTCTATCCTGGATAGACTCAAATATCAAGGTCACCTTTCTAAATTTTATTCAGTGTGAATTATATCAAAACCAGATTTTAAGCCATCTGACCTTTTAGTAATTATATTTAAGAATTTACACATCTTTTTACATTTTAAAATGCCCATGGTGCTTCTGGTGTTCAACAAGTATCCTAAATAAATACATATTAATTAAAAGTGCAAATCAAAGAGAAAAAAAAATGGTCAGCTTAATCCCTGAGATCTCAGTTCCAGCATTTAATCATGGATAAACTTACATGCTACCTAATGAAGAGAAATAAGGAACTTCTGAAAAGTGGAAAAGTTTGGGGAAAGCAGTAGCTGAAGATCTTGAAAAATAAAAAGGAAGGTTCTGATTTTTAAAGAAAACCTAAAATCTCTTTCTTAAGCTTTAATAATGTATGTAAGAACACATCATCTTCAATCAGCATTTAAGTTTAGAATTCCTTCCATTTTAAAATAGAAATAAGTCTGTGCCAATCAATGAATACTAAGATCCTAAGGTTGTTTTGAAGCTGAAGGCTTTGCCTCAGCCTAATTTCTTGTTTCATTGACCACTTTACACTCAGCTAAAGTAAAAATGTGAGCCTGCTGAAGGGGATGCAAGAGACAATCCATGATGGATAATTGTGTGTCCTCAGAGTTTGGCCTCAGCTGGCCAATCCACAGGGAAACAGGGACATTTACAGCAAATCTTTGATCCTCACTAGCCATTCTCATAAGCTGTCTCTTCTTCAAGAGTCCAAGGCAACGATTAGGATGCTCTTCCCTCATAAATAAACAAGAAGCTCCTCCAGGTGCCACCAGGGATCAGCAGCTTCTCTCCCTCCAGATGCAGAACCAGAGTTGCCCAAACTCCAGTTGTCCCCACAGCTGATTTCCCAATTCCATGGGTAGACAAAAAGCAAATCTCCAGTGCCAAAGCTGCTCCTTCAAGGCTGAGGGATGATCTGCCTTCTTCGACTTGGAAGAAAGAATTTGGTTTTCCCCCTTGTCCAGCTTTTGCACAATTTTGCACACACCCCTCTCTGCTCGGCCCTGGGAAGCAACTAAATATTGTTTTCAGCCATTTGTCTGCACTAAATAAACCCTCTGCTGCCTCTGAAATATGCCCATAAATTTAAATCAATACTGAGCCTGGAGTCTCCACTCCTTGATAGGAGCACATTTTTCATGTTGCAGGCACATTGCTGAGGCTCCAGAGGCTCAATCCCTCTCCGCCAGCCAACATCTGGGGCATCATTTTTTAAGGCAAACATTCTAGGTCATTATAAACTGCACTAATCCCCCTTGTTGAAATTTGCATTTCTAAACCAAAGAGGGATCATGATGCATTTGTCCTGTCACATATTCTGGCATTTAACCAGGAGGTTAATTCACTGATTGACTTACTGCCTCTCCTCAGCCTGCTTTGCTACTAATCTTCCATACAAATGGGGTTAGGGAATATAATTTAGATTTACCAGCATAAACAAAGCATCCAAACGCCCCTCTAGGATGTAAAGCTTAGGGAATTCAGGGGATAAGAAGGAAACAGCAAGGCTGAAGCAAAAATAAAATTAACACAAAAACCCTTGTGCCAAAAATGGTGACAATTAGAAGGAACAAATTGGTGAAAGGAAATGTTCTGCTTGCAGTAGTCAGGGCTGGGCACAAAGGCAGAGGGGATGGAGAAAAGAGCTTGTAATGTGTGTTCATGGCCCCCTCCCTGTGAGGTCTGAAATTGGTGCCCAGTGGCCAGGCTGAGGGTTCCCCTGATCCCCCAAATGTCCATGGTGCATTGAAGATCCCCAAAGGACACTGGCATGACCCCCACAGTGTCTGTCATTGCTGAGCCATTGCTGAGCTGCACTGCCATGGCTGTAATGGGCAGAAATCTGGTCCAGTTCATTTAAAGCACCCAAAATACAAAACCTAAAAGAAAGAAATTAAATAATCACATTGCTTTCAATGCCTCCCAGCAAAAGCCCCAGCTGAGAGGTCTTACTTTCTGAGAAAAAAGCAAAAAAATAGAAACACTTGGTTTGTTTCTAGCTCAGTTTCTCTGACCCCATCTCATTCTGCCCTGGCATGGGGCAATCGTGCCCCTGCAGACTCCAGGGGAGATGTGAGAACCAGCACCTCTCCCCGTCACTGCATCCATGCTGCTGTTACAGTTTCAGAGCAGTTTCTACCCTGAAGGTAAATCCTGTCAGTCTGTCCATCAGCACAGCCACATGGAAATAAATTCTGATTATTAAAAGTATCATGAGCTCACCAGCTTGGGGACCCAGCAGGCTCTGAGGACTCTCTAGAAACAGTCAGTGTGAAAGAAAATACCAACTTTTGTTAGAGTGGCACAGGTTTTGCCACGTGCAGGGAACAGCCCATTACACCCACTGTCAACCTTGTGCTGCTGTGGTCATCACTATCAGCCAGCTGTGCCATGGAATGCCATGGAATGCCATGAAATGCCATGAAATGCCATGAAATGCCATGAAATGCCATGGAATGCCATGAAATGCCATGAAATGCCATGCCATACCTCTCCCATGCCATGGGATTGGGGTGCTGAGCTGAGACCTGATGCTTTCCCCACACGCAGTCAGAGCGATTCCCAGACTTAGGCATGTTCGTTCTTGTCCCCCTGAGTGTCACAAAGTGCAGGAATAAAGCTGAGGAGGTTGTCCCACAACTTGTCCAGCCATGGGAGGTTTGTGGAGAAGATGTGGAAGGAGGGGAAGGGCCATGTGTGCTGACACCATTGTGTCATTGATGGATGCTTTGATGGGGTTTGGGAGAAAGGCTGGGATCCTGCTGAAACTTGTGGTGGGACGTGGGAACATGTGAGGCAACAAGAGAATTACAGAATCATGGAATGGTTTGGGGTGGAAGGGACCTTAAAGCCCATCCAGTGCCCCCCCTGCCATGGGCAGGGACACCTTCCACTATTCCAGTTGCTCCAAGCCCTGTCCAGCCTGGCCTTGGACACTCCCAGGGATGGGGCAGCCACAGCTTCTCTGGGCACCCTGTGCCAGGGCCTCCCCACCCTCACAGGGAAGAATTTCTTCCCAATATCCCACCTAACCCTGCCCTCTGGCAGTGGGAAGCCATTCCCCCTTTTCCTGTCCCTCCATCCCTTGTCCAAAGTCCTTCTCCAGCTCTTTTGGAGCCCCTTTAAGTAGTGGAAGGGGCTCTGAGGTCTCCCCAGGGTCTCCATCTGAATTAATGAATAAAGGTTAGGCAAATAATTTTCCCCCCTCTGCATCTGTTTTCTTCTCTCTCCCATCCTCTGGTTAAAATGCTTTAATCAGGGAAGTCAGGAGATTTTTCCACTGGGCAAATGAGGTGAAAATGAGTAAATCTCAGGTTCAGAAATGAGGGAAGAAATCATAGCTGCCTTTTTGGAGAGTGCTGTGTTTGAACTGCAACCTCCTGCTTTCCCTGGCAACGAAAATCCCCCTCAGTAGATGGTGGCAAAGACCACTGCTGCAAAAGGCTCAGGGAGATGCTGACTTCAATCTGTCTGCAGAACATTCAGTCTTTTTTGCAAAAACACCCAACCAAAACGAGTGTGCTTTGAACCTGCTGAATACAAATCCTCACCAACTTCAACTTTTACCCAGGTGAAACGGTGTAAAACTTTTCCTTTCAGTCTGGTCATTGTTCTTTAGCCTGTCAGCCCAAATTTTTTCCTCTTCAGAAACATCAAAATCAAGTTCTTGCTGCCTGTCTGTACCTTATATTCTAGTATAAGTGCTTTACTGGAGTGATAAGCTAGCAGAGCTCTGGGACACAGCCCATGCAGCCCACAAGCACACAGTTGCCTTTACAGGCATTGAGCCAATCGTAAAAAGAGAGAGAAAGGTAAAAACATTTTAATGGAAACACACATTTTTAATAAAAATTGTATCTTAATTGAATAAAAGATTATTCACATGATTAAATTTCCAGGGTGGATCAAAAGCATATGTAAAAAGTACAGAATTTTGATAAAATTGTCAAAGGCTGATGTTCACTGGCTTTATATGTCACGTTTTAAAAAAAAATTCTGTAGAAAACTACTATGTAACAAAATTTTCCTCTTAGTTTAAGACAGTAAATCAGGGAGTTACCATGGATTTACTGTCAAAGTTGCCTTCCCTGAGAAATGTTTATTCAATATTTGGCTGCTTTTCACTCTTTGTCTGATTTCAGTCTCACAAAACCAGAACACAGAGTTGAGGGATATTGTTTGGGACTTGGACAAGAAAAATAGATGCAAGAATGCTTTTTGATCTGCTCCAGTTAGAAATGAAATGGATTGTTCTCTATTTTCTTTAATTAGTGTGTCTGAACAATTTTGACTTTTTGGGAAAATACCAAGCCATAAGTATTCAAAATGTTCTCAAGATACAACAGAGTAATTCCAGTTGAGGTGTCCTATTTACTGTTCTCTTGGAGGAGCTGGAATTTTCTGGCTGGTTCTGTCTTTTCTTTACCCTCAACCCTGAGTGATAAAGGATGCATCTGAAATGTGTCTGGCAGATCCCAAACAGCATGGGAATCCAAATATTTGGAGCAGGGAGCATTGAAAAGCAAAAATATTGTGAGTCACCAGGAAGATGTCACCAGAACATTAATGACAGTGTTTTTACAATGGCACAGGGTGCCCAGAGAAGCTGTGGCTGCCCCATCCCTGGAAGTGTCCAAGGCCAGGTTGGACGGGGCTTGGAGCAACCTGGGACAGTGGAAGGTGTCCCTGCCCATGGCAGGGGGTGGCACTGGATGGGCTTTAAGGTCCTTCCCAACCCAAACCATTCCATGATTCTGTATCTAGAACTGTCAGAAAAGGAAGATATATTTTGTGTGTGAATATCCCTGAATTCAAACACTCTTGGTGTGGATACAAAAACACAGCAAATAAATAACACCCCCAGTACACACTCAAGAGAATAAACAGTAATTAAACTTTATTTTCTTGAAGATCTCTGCCCATATTTTAGAAGGTAGACCCCTTGTGGCTTCATCACACAACATGTCCAAGGAAGGCAGAGATTTTTTAAGTTAGAAAATGAATTTTGCTTACCCTGGTATTCTCAGGGTAAGGATTACCATGGATCTGTTTGTTGTACTTTCTGCTATACAGGCTGGTCTCTTGTGGCTTACTGGGGAGTATATTTTCTGAAAGAAAAAGCTTTTTCTTTAAACAAACTGTGACATGGCTTTTCATCCAGCTGACAAAACAAAACAGAGAACATTTTCAGTAGTGTGTAGGAGTGGGCTTGGGGGGCTTCTGTTTACATGCAAGAATTACTTGAGGCAGTGAATCAAATTGCTGGCAACTTGTGTTGTCAGGACCCTACAATTTCCTTTTCTTTGTATTATAATATTTACTCTCAAATCACCCCTAACTATAGCCTAAAAATGTCAGTGTAATAGATAAATTTCACTTACAAGATACAACAGACCCTTCCTTTTTTCCCTTACCATAAGGCTGTTGTTTCTGCTTCAGATTACTTTCCTTAGTTCCTCCCCTACACTCATTTTTCTCCAGCAGCTTCCATAAGCTTATTCTTCATATCTATCAGCATGAAAAAAATGCACAGTCCGAGACAGAAATATTATTAAAAAGCTTTTGCGAATCTCAAACCCGGCTCATTTATTTTATTTAAATAAGAACAGATTTTTCCAAATTTGCTACCATTTCTTGGTAATAACCCATGGTACATTAATAAAATATGTTTTGTTGCTTGCAGTCACTGTAGGCTTTCCAGAGGTTATTCCAGTAACAAAAGCACATCCAGATATGTTCTTTAAGTGAAGTAAAGAAAAACAAATAAGGTCAGCCCAGCTGAGAGGTTTCAGTGACACTCCTCAGTTTCTACAGCTTTGAATCCTGATCCTGGCTGGTTCTCCTAAAAAAGGAACCAAAGCCTTCCTTAGTTTGACCCCTGCAGTCACTGCTCTGAGGTGCCCAGCAGAAGATGCTGCTCTCTGTGGAGAACCAGTCCACGGTGTGACCCAGCATCCAGTGCTGTTGCAGTGATGCAGTGACACGTTTCATTGACTTCATTTGGATTTTCATCAAAAAGAAGTAAAATTAGTCCAATTTTCTGATTACTTAAAAAAAAAATTAAGATGACTATCCTTAAACACTCATAAAAATCTTCATTAAAAAGTGCCATGTTGAATCCAGCCAAAGTCATTGTGTTGCAAACAAGGAAAGGTATTCGATTTCAAAAATGGTAGAGCCTGTGTTGTTATTGCTGTTATTGTTATCCCTGAAGGAAAGAGGGAACAAAAAGTAGAAAAGATCCTGCTGTATTTCTCAATGTTCTCATGAGTCCTGAGTCACAGGTTTTTTCTTCTCAGGTTAGAGCTTTAATAAGAGGGTAATTTTCCAGTTGGCTGTGTGTCAGGAATACAATCTTTATCCTGCTTTTTAGAACAATTAACACTTAGAAGGTTGTGATTATGTTGTGTGCTATTCCACAGTAACTACTGCAGGAATTCCCAAAGACAATATCCTCAAAATCCCACTGTTCTGTTTAGCTTACTTATGTTCTATTTAACTAACTTAGAGTGAAACCATACACTCAAAACTCAGGACATTGTGGTTATAGTCCTTGTCCTGAACAGTTAAAAATTCTATTTGCAGGTATTTGTGATTTTGTGGTGATTTAAATAAACAATTTCTCACTAATAAGGGCTCGGTCTGTAGCACTGTCAGGCATGAGGCAGAATGGGGTCAGGCATTGGAAGTGTTTTTCACTGGAAAAGAGATTTCTAGTGAGATTTTAGATCTGAATTTTCTTTTTTTTTTTTTTCCCTAAAAAACCAGTTATATCAAACAGTCGCATATTGCTCAGGTAGCACCTTGGAAACCAGTGAAACTGGTCCCGTATTCAACAGCAACACAAACTGCTGTTTCTGTGCTTGTTTCCAGCTGTAAAATGCCAGCCCTGCAAAGAGAGCAGTTCCACAGATCATTTTGTAGAGGGTTTTTACAGCTCAATCATGAAGTAGAGCAGAGACAGGAGATTTCGGAATGATGTGTTGAAATGTGACTTCACCTGATTTTTTTTTTTTACTATTTGTGCACGTTCTTTAATTTTTAAATCTTTGAAGCTTTTAACCAAACAACATATTTTACTCCTTTTATTATTCATGTAAGCCAAAGTTTAGAAAAGTAAATGGCATTTTTATTTAGAAAATATATGGAAATGTATATTCTGAGACCATATATACCAGTACAACCCCCAAAATAAGTATAATGTAATTGATTATGGAAGACAGTGTTAAAAGGAAAGGAGAAGTGGCGACAAAAGTTTGGTATAAATAAGGAAGAGCTGAAGAAAACAAGAAGAGAAGGGCAGGAACACAATAAGCTGTATTATTTTCTTAGGATATGGGAATATCCCCAAGCCTGAATCTCCAGTTGACACAAATCTGTGGCTGTACATTGATATCAGCTCATCAATGTCAACACAGATAAGTCAGGATTTCCCTCCCAGACTCTCAGCACGTCCCTCACCAGCTCCACCACCCTTCAGGAGGTTGCCTTAAGGAACTGGCAATGAGCCTGTGACAGCAGAAAGTGATGATAAAAACTAAGGATTGGAGTTTCAGGGATTTAAGATCCCTGGCCTGTGCTGCTTCCTGAGGAGCAGTAATTTGATTTATGTATTTGTCCCACTTTCTCTATGAATGGTGTCCAACTCAACATGATGGCACCTGGAGTTGGGACAGTGGCTCTCTTTACACTTCTCTTCACCCATGCAAGTACTCAACTGCTATTTTACAAAATTTGTACCTGTTTCCATCTAATCTATCAGTGTCAGCCTCACTCTGCTTCCTTAAACTTAGCAGAAGTAAAGAGAAAATGTTCTTGGAATAATGAACCAAAATAATATCATATTTTATAAAGACAGTTTCAGTCCTGCCATCCACAAAATGATAGCTTTATGTAACTGGGCAAGGGCTGGCTATTGAGTAGAAACCATAATAAATGCATTAAACAAAACCATGTGGTGCTTATTGATTCAAGGCCTGCTCTATTTTCTTGTGTTGGCACTTCCTCCTCCTTAAGCCCAGCACAGATTTGGTATTTCCTGAGAGTCTCAGGTGTTAGAACAGAAAATGCATTTTTATTTATATAGTATTTGTCATGGTAAAAGCACAGGAAAGTGGTGTTTTAGGGTCAAAGTGTGAGCAGAATACTATGAAAATAGATTAATGCAAATGCTTGACTTTGGAGGAACCCTACCTGAGTAACCAAGTCACCTGCAGCAATAATGAGGTAAATAACGAGGCAATAATGAGGCCAATCCATGGACTTGTGTTCACTGCCTGGGCTTCCAGTGTTTTCCTTGCCTTGGAAGAGGGCTGGAGATCAGCCAGGCACCAGAAGCAACACCCAGCACTCCCAGGAGCCAGCCCAAAGAACAGCACTGCACACACCATGCCAGCGATGAAAGATTTTATTACAAGTCACCTGGTAATGAATATTTGCTTTACAGGTCTGTCAGCTGGACTTATTTAATGTGTAAGAGTCTCTGCTTTCTTTTAAAAAGATGTTTATTTCTAGCCCATGAGGCTGGGAAGGGAAACATTAAAATGAAATAGGAAACAGGGAAATGCAAGTTTCAGAAAAAGCCCTAATGTTTTGTTTTAATTAATCTCTCATTTCATGGGATTGGACTTGCATTTTTCAATACATGGCATTAGCAGCAATTCATGTGCTTTATGTATTTTTTCATTGAATTAAATATGGATGCTATGAAAGTATAGGATTTCCTATGATGATTTTTAGAGATTTTCTTTTGTCTTGTAGACACAGCATGATCCAAGCATGGAGAACCCCAGCCTTGTGCAGGAGTGCTCAGTAAAACTGACATTTATCACTACAGAATAAATGTCCTACAGGTGCTTTGGTTGGATCACATCCTCTGTAGAGCAGTGCAGAGGGTGAGCACAGCCCAGCTCAGCCTACAGCTGGTGTTGGATGAGATGAGGGAAGAGGCCTGGTCTCCCTTTGGCCAAAATGGCTCCATACCTGTTTTCCTGTGCAATCCAACTGTTCTACAATAAAACCTCCACTTGTATATTTACAAACACTCATCATTCAGTGTCGTTTCACTCCAACCCACCCCAAGGGATCTATCCACAGGAACCTGGGTTACCCTCGTGTTTTGGGGTGGGTTGTAGCAACCTTGTGGTTGATACTGTCACTCTGCCACTACAACCAGCAGCCCTGCAGGGCCTCACTCCTCCCCAGCACCCTGGCCATGAGAAATGGAAGAATTTGAATCATTGCCAGGATATTTGGGAAGGACAAAAGAAAGCATGGGAATTAAGGCAGTGTTTCAAAGACCCTACAGTACTTCAGCAGTACCAGCCTAAAGATTTCTGGTTCTTTCCTTAGAGGCTCGAAACACATTCTGTGCTTTTGGAAAATGACTTTTTCAAGGAATCACAGAATTGTTTGGGTTCTGAGGGACCTTAAAGGTCATCTTGTTCCAACCCCCTGCCATGGGCAAGGAAACCACTCACTAGATCAGGTTGCTCAGGGCCCCATCCAACCTAGCCTTGGACACTTTCAGGAAGGGGACATTGTACAACAGGACTTTTTGTATAGCTAGACTGACAAAAACTCAGCACAAATAGTAATTTTTGTTTTATTTTTCTTGTAAAGGAAAAACGTCTTATTTTCACTAGGGAAGTGGAGGGTGAGTACAAAAAGCTCAAACCTTCTTTTACATTGTTATGTCCAATTAAAATTTTCTCTTTATTATATGAGAGCTTCTTTATGGCAATTAAAAAGAACCCTAGAACAATGAACATTTCTTTCATTAGTTTTTCTATTTACTTTTAAGAGACCACTTTGGTTATCAACTCCCATCCCATATAGTGTGAGGTTCCAATATAAATGGATATTCAGAGTTCTGAGTTCAGAAGGGTCCCTAAAACCCCATCTGAGGTGACCCCACAGACTTATCCCAGCAACCATTCAGGCCTTGAGCTCAAAGGTTGTGTTATGAAGTACCCCAGGGAGAAAGAAGGATTTGACGTCGAAAATTCCCAGTTACTTTAATCCCCTGCAAGAGCAACAGCATTGCTGTTGGATAAAATTCCCAAACATGTATATAAATTTATATCGATTTTAAGTAAACTCTTTAATTTTTCTTTTTTAATCTAGTTTTCTTTTTTTCCCTTGGACAAGCAATTTGTGATATTCCAGTCTTTTCTTATTTATGCATCGGGATATGCCTTGTTGATGAAACACCAAGATCCCAAGGCCATATAAAATTTTGATGAGACACTTTCTTCTAGGGGTGAGGAGATTCAACATTTCACCCCAAAGTGCCTCGTTTACTAAAACTAGGCCACTCCAGCCTTTCAACTCACATGGCCAAGACAGCAGCCCACGCTTGGAGCTTGGATTTGCTGCTCTTAAGATCAAGTTCCTGCTGTGAAAAATGCCCTTCCAAGTTCATTCCCAGCTGCCAGCTGGCTCCCAGCAGGTGAGCTGGATGCACATCTGTTTGCTCAGGACCTGCTGAGCTGTGACCTGCCCTCAGTGGAGCCACCACTGGAGAAAAGCCTCCCACTGCTGGGACTGGCTGCTCCTGCAAAGCGCTGGATTCCAGCGTTTTGTGGGATGGATCTGTGCCATTCCACCCTTGTTGGTAGACAAGAAAGGGTCTTTTCACCAAAAGGAGGCCCAGTGCTTTGGAGAACTTCTGTTGTTCTCTCCAGGGGTGACTCTGGCGCTGTCCCACCCTCTCCTGATGTTCCAGTGCAGCCATCCCTCATTCCCTGTGCTGCACACCTGGGTTTCTCTGCAGGAGGGACATCCCTGCTATGAAAAGCAATGTGGTGGCACCATCTCTTACCCAGCATGGGGCTTGTGACACCCAGGCTTCAGCTCTGCTCTGCAAGGGTGAGTTTCTTTTAATTTTCATGCTGGAACAAGAGAAAGCAATTCTTTATGCATTAAAATATAAAAAGAAGTGTGTAGATGCTGTAAATAAGTGTTGCTGCCCCTTAGAGCCACATTAAAATGACTTTAAACATGTAAAATAATTTCTAAACTCCAATGAACATCCCTACCTGTACATTTCAGGCACCTAAATTTCCTATTGACTCACCTAGAGATGCTTTTCTTGAATAATAATCTCAGAGCTTTGCATCTCAATGTGTGCATTTTCCTCATCCTTAACAGGGAATAACTTTGAAAGACTGTTCAGGGAAAAAAAAAAAATTCTACTTCAGTATTCTTCCTGATGTGTTATAGAACCCATGTGTTACATGAGCAGTGTCCCTGACCTTGGAGCCTGATGGTGTTTGAGGTCCCTTCCAACTCAAACCACTTCCTGATTCTGTGATTCCATAAAAACCTTAGGCATTATGCAAGTGTTTGCACAAACCCAACCTGCAAACCTGAGCCCTTCTCATTTGTGTTACATATGCTCTTTAGAACTGGGCTGGTGTGGAAACGCTTCAGGGACAACCAGGAACCAGCCCAGCTTATTCTGGGAAGTGGTTTCAATGGCAGAGCAGAAAATCTGCAGCATGTGTGTGGAAATTGTGTGCTCTGGGGAAAAGCAGGACAAATCCATTAGGAAACCCAGGCCTTAATGGGGCTAAATAACAATGTGCATGTTTCAAAGTATATAACAATTACATTTTTAAAAAATCAATATTTTCTTGGTTCTTGGATTTAATGACAACCAGTTTTTGGCTACTCTCACACAAGGCTTTGTGAAAAGCTCTGTGTATCAAAACAATCTCAGGATATTGTTCAAGCTACTTATTCTAATCAGTTACATTCCTCATATTCCCTTTTGCCTTGTCCTTTTAAAGCAACCAGAAAGCAAACATGGGCTGGTTCCTTGCAGCAGAGGAATTTCTCCCCATGCCTGGACACAAGCCTGGCCAAGCTCTCTTGCATGTCCTTCAATCTTCACCTAGAGCTACGTGTGGGTAGGATGGGTTTGCTAAGTTGTCTTCTTTATTTTTTTTTTTTTCCAGATTATCTTATGAGACGAGGAACTTTTGGTGATATTTTGCTCTCAGGGGAATATCAATTTAGGTGTAAGGTCAAGCTAGCATGGCTGGTTTGCCTCCTGAGGTTTGCCAGCCTTGAGGGGAAGGCAAGGTGAGCCCAGGGCTGTGTAGTTAGAGGCTTCCTTGAGGTCTGATGAGGATCTGGGGATAACACAGTCATTAAAATCTTCTGAGTCCCAAGGAAGTGGGGATAGCTGCAAGATCACCTTCCTTTCCTTTAGGTTTGGTGACTACAACCATGAGCTGGGTGTATTTTTGTCTGAGGGCAAATCCTTGATGCAGCATTCTTGAAACTAAAGAAAATAAAGAAGACATGAAAAATGAAGAATATGCAGCTCTTAAAAAAAAAAAAAAAAAGTAGTCCTAAGAGCAGCACATATTTTTAAACACCCACAGGTGAAGGCCCTTCAAATTTTAAAGATTTGCAGTTGAAAATGTCTGAGTTGCCTGCAAAGACAGCAGTGAACAGTGAGCAAATACCTCCTGCTAGCTGGTTTTCTTTACAGCTGGAGGAACAAAGCACAAGCTGGAGGAACAAAGCACAAGCCTCAGTTTCTCTAAAACAAATCAGCTCACCCTCACCAGCACTGCACTTTGCAGCCTGTCATCTCTCTGTGCCCAGAGTTCCCCACTTCTCCAGCACATCAGTTCCTGAACCTAAGTGTTAAAACTCCCAATTTCCTGGCTCTGCCAGCAGTCAGCTTCAGCAAACCCTCCCTCCTGCAGTGCTGAACACCTACAGCTTCTGCCTCCTGAGGTTTTATCACACTCACAAGCACACTTCTGCTAGTCCAAGTGCTTTGAACCTCCTGGCTTCAGAAGCTCAGAATTTTGATTGCTTGCTGAATTGTTCTGCTTCAAACACCTGTCTTAGCTCCTGCTGTGCTGCCTTTGCCCCCCAACCCCATAATTCCACAGCAAGATGCACCTACTGGGGTGTTCATTAAGTAATATTCACTTCTGTAGCACTTATAGAAGACAGGGAAACTATTGAAAAGCAGCCCAGTGTAAATGTATTAATTCAGTTCTTCTCAAATGCAGCAGTACAAAAGCTCAGGCACGGTTAGAATGACAGGGCTGCTCTGCAGCACCACCTGCTGAAGTGAAATATTTTTTAATCCACTTTCAGGAAGGCACATATTAACCATTGGAATAGGACAGACATCCTGCACACTTGTCTTTGGAGTGGGAGCAAATGTTCCAGGATTCACCCTGGGCCATGTGACACAGAACTGTCAAGGACTGACTCACACATGCCGGTTTGGTAGGTGTTATTTAAATTTTTTCAGTCTAAGAAACTTTTTTCATGTGTTAATAGTACTACTGAAGCAAAAAAAATGCTCCAGCAGTGCTTGGTTTGGTAACATCGCTGTGAAGCACCAGAGCGCTTAACAAATGCTGTTAATGATTGAATAAATCCTGAGCTGACTGCTGAGTGTGCCACTGTCACAGGAGGAATTTTCAGTGGGGATGAATTGTTCATATGCCCTTCCCCTGATATATCCTGCTACAGGATAACTGAATATTGCACTGAAATTACAAACTCAGAAAGCTGGGCTTTCGTTTGCCATCACAGGAAGGAAGAGGGATCTTTATTTGGTGCCTTCAAAGTTGCATTGAGGTTTGAGGTGGGGTTTGCATTCAGCAGTGTGGATCAGAGCGAGTTAAAGCTCCCCCAGTCCTGGCAGGCTCCTGCAGCAGAGAGAAGGGGAATCATGATGCCAGTGGCTCTGTGAGAAGAGCATCAATGCCATAAGGTTGGATTTGATGATCTTAAAGGTCTTTTCCAACATAAATAACTCCATTATTCTAAACTGTGTGTAAATTGTACTGCTGAGTGTGTTTCATCCCTTTTGCTTAACTGTCCCAGTGCTGTGTGTGTTGTTTTGCAGGAGTTATGTGTAAGATACTCAGTTATGTAGAGTTCCATATGAGTTATTTTGTGCTGTGTTATGTATGTGTTTGTGTTACAAAGCATGAGAACCAATTCCTCTCCACCACTTGGTGCATTTCTGGTGAAATTCCTGGGGGTTTTGCCCACCTGCTGCAGGCAACCATCAGTCGCATCCCTCCTTTTCCCCACTTTCCACCTCCTTCACTGTGGCTGCACTGCAGGACACTGAGCTGGCTCTGGCTGTGGCACTGGATTTCCAGCTGCAGCTGAATTTCCAGCTATACCCTGCCCTCTCGTGGTGTGCTGCTGGCCCAGCCATGCTTATTTCTTGATGCTCTTACACCCCTGAAAAATAAAAAAAATGCTTGGTGACCCCTCAGAGCTGCAGCTGGAGGGCTGGGGTGGCAAAGTGCACCCCACCTCTCTGCTTCCCACATTGCTCTGTCAGCAGCAGCACACCCCAGCACGTAAAATCAATGAGTCGTCCTCCAAACAGAGCCCAGAATAAAATGCACATTATATCTTTGCCACCTGTTATACATCCTGCCCTTGTATGGGTCCTCCCATCGAGAGCCTGCACTCAGGGACAGACAATATCTGAGATTTCTAAGGCAAACCCTTTTCTTGGCTAGAAATACAGCATTTTGCCTCTCTTTCAGACTCTTAGTCCAGTCATGCACCTCTTGTTCTTTTTTCAGATCTTCCTCTCAATAATTGTTCTATTCCCTTTAATAGTTTTTGCTCCTTTCCAAGCCTAAATGAAGTACTGGACTTTTGTGTGAGCCAGGCAGAGGAGGTGAGGAATCCACATTTACATGGATCCCATCCTTGTTCCTCCTGATGCTGAATTTAGACCTCTCAGTGCAACATAAAAGAAAAGCACAGTCTGCAGTGGGCTCAGCTGATGCCTTTCCAGTCAAGCCAACACACCTTCCTAGGTGATATTATTTTCCTTTCCTAAGCCTTTTCAAATGGTCAAAAAAATCCACCTTTTCATCTTTCAGCCACACATCCCTTTCTGTTTATTTTTCTTTTTTATTTATTCTTGGTTTTTTTGCTCCCTTGCTTGGGTTTGCTTTCTTCTGTGCAATTTTGTGTGATCGATTTGTCTCAGCATTCCAGGATTTCATTAGACTCAGCTGCAGGATTTCTTCTTCTTTTCCCTCTTTCTCCATCCCTTTCTGTAGCTGTTTTACCACAGCTTTTGCCTCCTTGCTCTGCTGGAGTGCCCAGCTTGTATTGATGGACAGAAGTTTTCATTGCTTTCTAGCTCTGATTTCCACATCCTAGAGGAGGAATTAATGTGTGTAGACCAAATTAACCACCCAGACAGTGCAGCACCACCCCCAAATCTTTGGTCTCTCAGAAACCCAATGTGCTCAGTAATCAGGATGTACTGGGTTTAGCATCATCAAAAGCTAAACCCCAAGTTATTTGCAAGTCATCTATGGCTTGGGCCTCTATAGCCTAAATTAAATGAAGTTTTTGGAGCTGCTCTGAGGCTGTTCATCCACTGCAATGCTCTAAGTACCAGCAGAACCCTTCCCTGTACTCATTGCCATTTATTATTGAGGAACAGATAAGTTTCTAAGTGTGAGAAACATGCCCAGGCTGAGGAAAGCACTGGGAATCTGCCCCGTTTTCCTCAGGGAAGTGTTCTGTGCAGCAGCTTTGCAGTGTCAGTGCTGCCCTGCAGTGCAGCGTCACACAGCCACTGCTTCTTCAGTGACTAAACAGCAATTTTAAACCTCTTATAATTGTATTTTCTGCATTTTTTTCAGTAGATCTTCCACACCCCTGCCAGCCCAGCTGAGGCACCATCATACGTACACCTGCTGGAAGGGAAAGTTTTTCACCCAGCAAAGGGATGTTCAGAAATTATGAGGGTGAGGGGAAGTGTCTTTCCTCTGAACTGTGACGTGGTGATTACTATTTGTGTCTCTTTCAGACCTTATTTTCTGCTAATTGTGGTTTAATATATACACAGCAGGCCTCTAATTTTAATGGCAGCTTCCAGCCTGGCAGCCCATTAAGCCCCTGCCATGCTGGCAATCATTTTGAGGGTCTTTCTATTGATTGAGGCAGTGCAGAGTTTTCACAGGAGGAGTGACATAAAGCATCTGTCCCCAGCAGGACACAGATGCAATTCAGCAGAGGTGAGCAGCTCTTCAGCTGCTGGTGACATCTTTCCCTGGATGCAGGCAGAGCATCTCTGCAATCTGGGATTCCCAGCCCTAGCCTGACAGAGGTTTGGCAGCTGCTCTGAGCTGACTGCAGGTTAATAGCCAGGAGCACTTCTGCAAGGCCCTGACCTCACAAATTCCCTCTTGTGATGGGTTCTTGTGATGGTCTGCACTAGTGCTGGCAAATCCCTGGGTGAGATTGTGGCATGTGCAGGACCCTGGAGCAGCTCCCTAGGAAAGGATGAAGTGGGGGTCATTCTGTTCTCCCAAGTAAAAAGTGACAGGACAAGAGGAAAAGGCCTCAACTTGCAACAGGGGAGGTTTAGATTGGATATTAGGGAAAAATGATTTGTTGAAAGGGCTGTCCGGCCCTGGCACAGCTGCCCAGGGCAGTGGTGGAGTCCCCATCCCTGGAGGGATTTAAAAGCCCTGTGGATGTGACACTTGGGGACATGGGTCAGTGGTGGCCTTGGCAGTGCTGGAGTGTCTGACTGGATGATCTCAGAGGTCTTTTCCAACCTAAATGATTCTGTAATTCCAGGAGGCTTTGCAGTCAGAGCTTCTCCACAGGCTCCCCAACTCCTGAGCTGCGCTGGAAATTTTATTCCTGTGGGCATCTGAAAAGAAGGAGAAATTATTCTTCATTCTCACCTCCCTCTTCTTTTTCCAAAGTAGGAAAAAACTGTGTGAATGGCACGAAGTGCTGCCGAGGCTGGCCGCAAGATGGTACTGCAAGACAAGCATTCCTGTTGGGAAAGCTGCTCATGGAATCACAGCATCGTTAAGGTTGGGAAAGACTTCTGAGATCACGGAGTCAGATCGTTAACCCAGCACTGCCAAGGCCACCACTGCCCCCTGTCCCCAAGCTCCACATCCACAGGGCTTTTAAATCCCTCCATAGACGGTGACTTCACCACTGCCCTGGACAGCCTGGCCCATGCTTGACAGCCCTTTCAGTGAAGAAATTTTTCCTGATATCCAACCTAAAGCTCCCCTGATGCAAATCAAGGCCTTGTCCTCTGGTCCTATCAAATGTCCCCCTCAACTGTGGGAGGGGGATGAAGCAGGAATAACTTTTTATGACACAGTTGTGCCTTGTCTTTAATAAAAGAGCATTTGGCTTAGTTGGAAGATTTATTAATTTCTTGGCAGAAAGATATATTCAGAACTGCAACAAATTCACCATTTATCCTCAGTTTGCCAAGCTGAAGCACAGGGCCCGTGGCCTGGACTCAACAGATAACAACACACCATTTTCCATGTCAACCAGTGCCTGTTTCCTTAGCAGGAGATCCTTTGTTTTTATTGTACTTCTTCCAGACAGCCAAGATGCTTGGCCCAAACACTCAAGGTCTTACAGAAAACACATTTCACATTCTTCTGCAGTAGCAGTGAGAACATTTGGAAAGAACCCTTTCCTCAGTGCCTTTGCAGTCAGGAAAGCTGCATCTTTGATTAGTTTTGTGCAGCAGAGATAAGAGGAGTAAAAGCACAGTATGAGACATAAATTTTCTGAGGTCTTTGCAAGGAGCCACTGCTATTCTTTGGCACAAAACACAAAAAAAAATGAAAACATATTGTCTTGATAATAATTCCAATTTCTTGGCAAACTGCTGTTTGGAGGATGTAGGTCAGCTCAGTGCTACAATGACTAATAACAATAAAATTGAATTCTTTCACAGCTAGAATTGTCAACAGAAAGGTAAAGGGAACTGGAAAAACTTGGGGTGAGTCTTGTCCTATGTAGAGATTTGCTGTGAAGCCACTGAATGGCTGTGGGTGAAGAAGAGGGGGTCTGACACCCAACACTGCCACATCACTTGAGAAAATGTTGGGTTATTTGCTTCTCAGTCACCAAATCAATACTATTTTTACAGTCTGAACTAGGGACTGCTATCCTTATCTCCACGATGCCTTCTTGACAAGTATTTGCTGCTGTTTGGTACTTAGTCGTGCCACAACCCAACAGCACGAGGCTGCAATGTGTTAAAATCAGGAGATCATGTTTTGGAGCTCGTGAAAAAGACGAAGACACAAAAGCAGCCTCATTGAAGACTTCACTTTCAGAAGGACCACAGGCTCCTACCAGTGTGGCACAAACCAGTGTGTGTGAGCTAAATGATAATGACAGGTGCATTCATTAGCTTTTAGGGCTGGTAAAATAATATCCTTAGATCATGGTGTAGTTGATGACTAAATGGAAATATTTGACCGTGGCAGAGCAGGTTAGGAAACATCTGTAAAGAGTTATCCTGACCACACAGTGTTGATTCCAAATCAAAGCACAGCTGGGTGAAATCTTTCATGTAAATAAGTTGTTGATTAAATTTTTTACATCTGCAAACGGTGGCAAATTCATTCTGATTTTCTGTTTCATGGTCCCATGATACTTTTTGTTTGTACTGCTAAAATAGTCCATTCTCAGCTCTCCAATCATTTTTGGTCTGTGAGCATTTCTGAAGTAGAACTAATCTGTTCTGGTTGTCTAGAATACTTCCCTAAATTGCTTATTTTAGGCTTCTTAAACCCCAGACTGAATCCTTTTTTAAACAGCACATTACCAGTTGGCAAAGAACCTAGAAATGGTCTTCTGTTACAAAACATCTCACATGTCACCAATCGTATTCCCGTGTGAAATGTTCAGGATTCATCAAGTTTTCAGCATTAATTCTCAATTTAGAAATACATGAAGTGAATAACATGTCCCCAGGGAGGGGGATGGGGAAGAGTTACCTGTATTATTTGTAAATGAACTTGTAAAGCTGCATTGTGGGGTCCAGCATCACGGGTGAAAGGACACATGAAGCCCATCAGAGAGATTTTTTGGGGGTTTTGATACCTGTCAGGTGGACAGGAGCTTCATCTGACCCACCCAACACACATTCAGGGAGGAAATAATCAGTTTAGGCTGTGAGAGGAAAGGATCAATAGGAACCATTTATATTTGTTTCTTTAAAAAGTCCCTCACTTAGGTGGGACTTTCACCTGCAGATTGTAGCTGACAGTGACCTAACTAGGTATAATTAAATTAAATACTGAATTGGTGCACATCTATAGAAAAATCTGGTCATTTTAGTAAAATAAAGACTTTCAGGTCATCCAAAGTTTCTCCATAACGTTCCAAATATTTGGGGTTTTTTCTCAAGTCTGCATATCTCAACCTCATTAGCTAAATGGAGACATTTTTCCTCAAAAGAGAAACATAACATGCACCTAATTCCTTAGGTATCACATCCTTTCTGGAAGATGCTGAGCATCCTGCCCATGGATGATTTTAATAACAAAATTTCATATGGCTCTTAAAATGCACATTTCTTCACAATGGAGAAGAGTAATCCTATAGAACTTTGCAGAAATATCCATAAAAGCCCTCCAACGCCAGGAATGGACTTTTAATAAAGCCCATGAGTGGTTTCCTGGGAAAATGTGAGAGTAATGTGAATAAATGATACATATTCATACTTTCATGAACAAAATATGGAAGGCAATGGATTTTTTTATGCTAAACACCATAAGATAATGTTTAGATTTTAGTCATTTTTCTTACCTGGATTGTAAAATTTTCTTTTACAAGAACTGTGGCTAGGAAAGTCCATTTATCTTGAAGATATAAATTAGACTTGGAAATTTATGTGAATGCATTATTTTTTTTTTCAGAATTAAGGAAATGTACTTAGCGTGACTGAAGATCATTTGTAAATATGTTGACAAAAAGAAACAGAATTTTAGGTTAAATTCAATTAAAAATTTTAATGACTAAATGACATTGATTGTTTGAAAAAATGAATGAATAACATATATTGCAAATGAGAGTATAAGTGTAATTGTAGGAAACTGATGCTGACTTTGTGTTGCAGCATCTCAGAGAAAGTTAAACTTCAACACCCCCATGGAAGAGTGTAAGACATCATCTTTGTCCTGATGCTTGTCCACTCCCTTGCTGGGGTGAAAGAAGTTGCAAGAAACTGATAAAGCAAGACACTTTCCATCCTCCCAAGGAAAAAAGTGGTAGAGCTGTAGTGACGTGTGCTGACTGAAGGTGAGACTCTCAGCCCATCACTCGCCTTCTCTTTGGAATGGGAAAAAATGTAAATATCCACGCACAAAAATAGAATTTAAAAAAATAAAAACTCCTTTAAGCACTGTATTTGTGGCACGAAATTTACATATTATGTCCTCTTCCATAAAAAAGCATCATCAAAAAGAACTTGTGCCAGTTTTGTATTAAAAGGCCTGTAGAAATCTCTTAAAATTGCCTTGGTGGTTGGCAGCATTGGGCCCAGGCTTCTGTCTTCGGGTCGCCGGGTGTTTGATGCAGGGCTCTTGGTAATCAGAGCTTCTTGTTTCTCACTGAGAGGTCCTGGGGAAAAACAGAATATTATCTTCAAATATTTCCCCCAAATAATGCCCTTGCTAAAGAAGACTAATGACTGAATCAGAAGGTTTGCCCTGGCAAGACAAATGTAATTTGTGTGAGCAGCCACGATGGTTCAGAATATTGAATACAGGCTTAGGTTAGTAAAATAAATCACGGCTAGTAAATATGGAAATAATACATTTTCCTCTCCCATTAATTAATCATCTCTATAAAAAGCAGCATAAATCACTTCTGGAGGAAAATACCTGTTTTCAGAAAACAGCCATGATTGAACACAGCTTCCCATCCATTTTGGAGTCGCAGTTATTTTATGCTGCTATTCCATTTCACAATGTGAGTTGTCTAACACCTGACTGAAACTGTGCAAGCTTCACTCAGCACTCAGGTAAGGCCTTTTTTATTTGTTTTGGAAGCTGTCAGTGGATTATCAGTGTCACACAGGTGTAGTAATGCCCCATTTTGGGAATAAATGTGCATCAGCAAGATAAAACTCTACAGACTTTTCCAGCATAAACCATATTTGGGAAGAAGATGCCAAACTCTTCATCTGTTCAGTCTGCTACATCCAAGCTTTCTCATCATCTAGACCAATCTTTGGACTTGAGAGACAATTTTCCAGCCACATTTTCATTCTCTTGCTACTGGCAGATCAGCATTGGGCAACATTTTGTCTGCCGGCGTTTCTCCGAGGATTAGCAACAGATGTCTCAATCAACACAGCAAAAACACAATTTCCCCCTTCTCCTTGGCTAGAAGCACAACCTTTCCTCATGCTCAGATTTAGATTCGGGGTTGGTAGCACTTCAGTTTGTTAAAATGGTGTGGGATAACTTTGTATCTCTGCAAGCCCATGACAAACAAAGGCCTGACTGCCTTCAGAAGCAGGACTGGCTTCTGTATGGGAAGATAAATCCCTGCATTCTGAATGGTCTGGATTTACTTTTCTTTATATAGTCCTACTAAGATCTTCTAACACCAGGCATTTGAGAATTTAATTTTGCTTGATTCCAGGCAATAAGATTAATGCATCCTTCAAACCAGATTCCTGTGCTCTCTTTTGTCTCTTAATAAAGCAAAAATGACCTAAAAGAAGGATAGTAATAATGTTGCACACTTAAACCAGCCAACAAACACCTACCCAGATCCAGGAACTGGAACACCATGTGCATGGTGTACCTCATGTTTGATGCATGGTCCTCCAGGCGAAGAACAAGTATCTGATCTTTGTTAAAAACTGTCAGCCAGTCCAGGAGATAAACAACATAGAGCCCGACCTGTAACCTCACCTGTAAGCAAAAAAAAACCCCAAAATTAATTCACCTTACAACAGTTTTAGCCATAAAATTACAAGTCACCTCTGTCTGCTGGGCAAAAAAATCCTCAGAATGTGCTTTTGAGGAGTGACCAAAGGAAAATGTGTGAACATTTTTTAATCTTCCTCTTGTTTTTGGGACAGCTGAAGGAAATCTCTGCAAACAGCTTTTCAGCTGAAGAAAGATGTAATTTTAGTAAGGGCTGGGCTGTGCACTTGCTGCAGCAGCCACAGGTCTGTGCAAAAGTGTTGAACAGACACAATCATCTGTGGAAAGATGCTCAAGCACCTCACATCCAAGCTCCTCCATGCTTGGGATGACCCAGCCTTCCCAAAGACACTGAGGGCTCTCAGCCCTTGATGAACAGCAATTCAAGGGAAGATCCTTCAGTCCTGGAACATTTCCAGACCCTAAGGCTGCTTATTTCAGTTTGGTTTCACGCTGGGGATATGGTTTAGGGGTGAGCTTGGCAGTGTTGCATTACGAGTTGGACTCAACAACCCTCAACCGAAATGATTCCATGACTATCAGCTGCACTGGATCACACTACCATGAGTAGGACAAATATTCTGATTTGCTGCCAGGTATTAGGTTTGGGTGTATTTTGCTGCACCCTCTAATTGCAATAATTAGATTGAGATCTCACTGCAGCAGCCTGGATGGTGCCTTGTCTGAGTACAAACAAAAGTAGATCTGAGAGATCCAGACCACATCAGACCACAGAGGAGAAAGTCTGTTTTTCAGCCTCTCCTGCCCTAATCTGTTTTTCTTCCCTCCTCAATTTTACATAACAAGTTGAAACATAAAAAGGGTAGCTTGGTGTTCTTAAAAAGTCCAGCCTCCAACTGTGCTTATAAATATTTTTCTAAATCCCTTCAGGCTCAGAAGAGAGAAACATGAATCCCAAGTATTAAGCATCTTTCATAAAAGAGATTTAACATCTTCAGGTCACATTACCACAGAGCCAGTGATGTCAGACAACAGCCCCTGTCACTTCTGACACTGCCCCATGACCTACACTGATACCTACATTCCTCTAAAAAGCCATGTTTTGAATCATTTTTGAGTTGCTATTATTATCATGAGTGATTCTGATGGGAGTCTTTGGCTGCTTATAACAATAATCTTCCATATTTAGCAGATTTCTTTATAGAAGTGCTACACCAGAATTTGAAACCTGTTACTTGATTAAAACATCAGGCTCAGATGGGATCATACTGGCAGGGCAGCACCCCAGCCCTCAGTCAGTGCCTCATTCCACTCAACACTGGGGCAAACTTGTGGTTTAATGTTTTTGTCTTCATGGATTTTGCTTTTCTTTCACCTGGGAGACAGAGGTGAAGAAAAGACAAATATGATCTCCATGGTGTAGTTTGGGAGGGCAGTGCTTTCCCATATGGGCTTGGAATCTAGAAAGATTCTAGATTTCACCAGAAAGAGGAATTTTAACTCCTATGTCCCTGTAATTCTCAGTTTTGTTTAAATAAGCAAGTACCTTGATTTTCTTCGCTATACAGAGTGTTGTACTGACTTCCTTTTCATTGTTGTTTTGAATCATTGTCTCCTTTCGTGAACCTCCAGTGCTTCCCACTACACATCAAAGGCATCACTAGAGCTTCCCAAGCCATTTTCCCCTCCATAACATCCATTTCTGCACTTCCATAGAATCATAGAGTGGTTTGCATTGGAAGGGACCTCAAAGATCATCCAGTTCCAACCCTTTTGTGAGCAGGGACACCTTCCACCAGACCAGGTTGCTCCAAACCCCATCCAACCTGGCCTAGAACACATCCAGGGATGGGGCATCCACAGCTTCTCTGGGCAACAAGTGCTTCATCACTCTCACACTGAAGAATTTTTTCCTAATACCTTATCTAAACCTACTCTCTGTCAGTTTGAAGCCATTCCCCCTTGTCCTGTCACTCCAGGCCCTTGTAAATTGTTTCCAATGTGCTTGTCAGCTCCTTCAGGTACAGGAAAGGCACAATTAGGATCACCCTGGCTCACTGTGCCTTTCTGTGGATAATGTGCTTCCCACTGATTCCAAGTGCCAAACATCCTTTTCTTCACAGTCAGAATCCACCAGCAGCCACAGTGCCCAGGACACCTTTCTTGTTTCAGAAATGTGTTAACAAATAGCCAACCCATTTTTTTTACTGCTATAGTCACAGAATTAGCAACCTAATGAGCTCACCAGGGACAACAATCCCCACTTTTTCAATACATAGCAAACCACAAACACAACAGATTTAGCAACTTGGCTGAAGCAGCAGCTAAAAAAGGCCATTGAGGAGCACAGTTGGCATGTGGGTTTTATTACAAGCACCTGCTTGTGGCTCTGTGGAAAGAGGCCTCCTCTGCTTGTTTCCAAAAGCATCTTCTTCAGAGGGCTGCTGAAGACAACAAATCTTGGAGATTGGTTCTGCACCCTGAGCAGGAACATAAGAGCAAACTCTTTCCTTCTGGTTCTCTCTCTGCCTTTCTCTGCCACACTAGAAGAAATACATTTGTGCAAACAGATGGCTGGAAAATTCTGTGATGCTGCCCAGTAGCAGCTGCTGCCTGTGGAAGTCCTGGAGGCTGCACTCAGAGCTGAGCAGCTCCAGGCTACCTGGTAAGTGAGAGCAATGTCCTGCTTGCTCTGCTGCAGGGCTCCAGCCCGTGGAACACCCTCTTTTTCTGTTATTTATCCAGTGGAGGAAGCAATAACTTCACCCCAGAGGCAAGGGAGGGAACCATTCCCTCTGAATCCTTTGCAGCTTGAGCAAATAAAAGAGGATTGAATGGCAAACTGGCCAGATGTGATACTTCAAGTCAATCTCTTCTGTATTATTCTCTGCCCTCAAGCAAGTCAGTTCCACACTAAAATTGTGAATTTTAGAATCCTAAGCCTGTAATACTTAGCCACTTCTCTGCCAGCAATTTCTGTTTTTCCTTTTATCATTTTCTGGCACGTACAGATTTTTTTTTTTAAAAAAAGGAAAGGTTTTATCTAGTTATTGGTAGCCTTTTCTTATGAAACACATTTTTTTTTCAGATTTTGAGGCAATTTGGTACCGCAAAGATCTCTGCCAGAGCTACTTTTTTGGAGACATCTGCAAAAAGCTTGCACATTAAATTGTAATCTTCACTAAATGTGCTCTCCATGCACTTGCACAATAGACAGGCTGTATTATTAGTGTTGGCATTCATCAGGGAACAGTCTGAGGAGACAGCTGGGCCTCCACACCAGCTTTTACATGTTTACATATATATTTGTCATCCACTTTACAAATGAAAAGGGAAAAAATGGATTTCTTGCTGCTTCTTTGCACAGCATTTTGCTGTCGTAACAACCTTTACACCAGGTTAAACAAGCCAGGAATCAAATGTCCCTGGAAATACCTACAGGCATGGCATTGTTGAGGGTGTTGTTGTAGACACAGGCTCGCAGGGAGAAATCCAGCACACAGCTCTCAAACAGCTGCAGGGATTCTGCCACCTTCTCATGGAAATCTTCCGCGGATTTGTTGGCGCTGGCGAAGTACAGATAATCAGAGTACAACCTGTGAGGGGAAAACGTGTCAGTGAGGGGCTGAGGAGATGGGAGAACATTTATTTACATGGCAGTGGAATCACTGACAGGAACCCAGGGAAAGGGGATGTGTGTGGAACGTTGTCCCACTGTCACCCGGTCACACTTTTTCCATTCATTTTGTTGGGTTTTAGCTCAGAGTAACACCTACTCCAGGGAATTCTGAACAGCATCCCTGGAGGCCTGACCCTAGCACTTGTCCAATGTTTTCTCCTGAAGGCAAGTTTTTCAAATGTACAGACTTTAACTTCCTGCTCTCTGTGAACAAAACTGATCTCAGCTGCTGCTGCTGCCCCTCTACACTTGGTGCTCCACACTGCCATGGACAGGAACAGTCCTCATCTCAAAAAGCTTGAAGCTGATTTTAGAAACTTGAACTTTAGGTAGTTTAGACAGAGTAATTTTTATATGATTACCAAGCTGGCTACCGTCATGAGTAAGAAAGAGTCCAGATTTCACTTTTTTTTTTTTACAGGAAGCTCCTCCTCCAATCTTCCCCCAATCTTATATTGACTTCCCATCAAAAACTTTCAATTTGCAGCATTACACCTCTTGATTTCCTTTTTTTTTATTATTTTTTAAGATGAAGCAGGAGTTTTGCTAAGTTCCAGCAGAGGTGCATTCCCTCACTGCACACTTTCAGCACAAGTTTTAAAATTGCTTGAAATCACTTGAAAAAGGTTATCTAAATTCAAACCCCTTTGGGGGTGATATCATGAAACAACCCAAAACCTACAGGCAAGGAAAATATCAACTTTAGCCTTAACCCTTGAAAGTCTGATTAAGATTTTGCAAGATAAACAGGGTTCAAAGAGACAAAGGAAATGCTCTGACATGGCAGAAATATGAGATCTGCTGAACATGGTATTTTAACTTTCATTAATAATTAGGCTTAGAATGACCAGAACCACAACAATACCACGGGATTTTGAAGACAATTTTGTATTACTTGAGGAGTCACTTCCCCAACTCTATTTGCAGCACAGATTTGATGCCATCCTAGTACCCACCTCTCATCAAAATTCCAGAAATCCTACATATCTTTCAGCCTCTTTCAAAAAACACAGGTGTCTAAGAAATGACCTAAAACCATCAATGTATCTAGGCCTCACTTCTAACTGCAGTAACCTTTTGTACTGCACTTACTTTATTTATTCTTCAACTTCCCCAGATTTCCGCAGGTACTTAAAAATACATCATTTAATTTGGAAAGTTTAGGCCTTAATCCAGCAAAGCACTTATCCACAGGAATAGCTCCTCTTCACTCATTATTTATGTCAGTATTTTGCAAGAACAGGATTTTAATTCCCATGTGAAACAAATGAAGGCTCTCTGTTCATTTAAAAATGAAGAAGGGGAGAAGCTGAAGGACCAAGCCAGCTGAGTTCACCTAAATTAGACACACAACATCTACTGCTTGCAGGAAATGTGGACATGGAGAGTAAAGCTTGCCCAGCTTGTCCCAGGGATGGTGAGACTGACAGGCTTCTTCCTGGGGGAAATCAGCCAGCAGACATCAGGAAAAGCATGGGCCAGGCTGAAACTTCATTTAAAAAGTTTAATATGACTGCTTAGTATTTCTAATTATCCATTAAAAGAAATGCATCATTTTTACGGCTTCTTATGAAAAGCTGTGTTCTTGAAGACAAGTTCTCCCTCTGCAGGGCAGTTGAGATTTTCTTTCCATGTTTCTTTTCCCCTTTTTCCATCTGTTTTTAATTCTGGAGACATCTGCCTTTGCTGATTAGGATTTCAGCTGTTCTAGCTACTTGAAGTTCTTCCCTTTACCCACCATCCATTACAGTGAAACAATGACACCACGTAACAGCAACCATCACAAAGCTTGATGTCCTCCAGATATCCCCTGCTGGGATAGCCCAGACTTTGTGCAGGTTAGACCAGAGCCTGGCCCAGCCCTTTGTCCTCCTGGCTACTGCAGGGCACGTGTCCCTCTGCCCAGATCGTTGATGGGTGCCTGGGCTGTCCCTTGTGCCACGGCTGCTTTTGCTCCTGCAGCTCACTTGGGCTAGCAGGAACACAAGGAATTGTAAACAAAAATGAATGAATTTATCATAAGTACAGTAAGGGAGATGAAGCTCTGAAGCTCTGAAGCTTTTCCTGTCACCCCTATTAAAGCTGGCAAAGAGCTACACCCACATTACAGAGGGTGGCTAAGGCAATCAGGGAGTTTGTCACTAATTTGCCTGAGGAAGCCACTTCAGCTGCTCTTCCACATAAAATCACCACTGGTTAAACCGAGGTCAGGAGACGCCGTGGAAGTCAGGAGCTGCATTTCCTGACACAAGAGCTGGGAAGCATCTCACAGCCCTGCTCTCACCACAGCCACGTCCTGCCAGTAGGGCAGCTCCTGACGGAGCACCATCCCAGCTCCGGGAGCTCCTCAGAGAGCACCATCCCAGTTCTGCAAGCTTCTCAAGGAGCACCATCCCAGCTCCGGGAGCTCCTCAGGGAGCACCATCCCAGTTCTGGGAACTCCTCAGGGAGCACCATCCCAGCTCCGGGAGCTCCTCAGGGAGCACCGTCCCAGCTCTGGGAGCTCCTCAGGGAGCACCGTCCCAGCTCTGGGAGCTCCTCAGGGAGCACCGTCCCAGCTCTGGGAGCTCCTCAGGGAGCACCGTCCCAGCTCTGGGAGCTCCTCAGGGAGCACCGTCCCAGCTCTGGGAGCTCCTCAGGGAGCACCATCCCAGCTCTGGAAGCTCCTCAGGGAGCACCATTCCAGCTCTGCAAGCTGCTGGGCAGTGGGTGCAGGCTGCTGCACAAGAACCCTGGGTCTGCTCTTCTCCCACTGCCACCAGAGCCTGGTCCCCATCATCACCTGCAGGCCCTTCCTTCCCTGAGTTTTTCTGAGGCTTTGCCCCTGGGCACTGAGCTTGTCCCAAGGATCCTGAATATCCCTATGGAGCTACAGCATGGAGGAATTCACACCCCCTCAGTCTGAGCCTTTTGCACTTTGCCTCCACCTTCATCATTATTATCCTTTTTCACAGGACACAGTGGAATGAAATGTCCCAGGAATCTGGAGGAAGACTGGAGAGAAAAAGTGAAATGCAAGTGGAAGGCTGAGCATTCCTGGTTCTCCACAGCCATTCCAAACAGGCCACACCTTGGCAAAAGCCGAGCCCTCTCCCTGCAAAAATAGTCAGGAAAACCAATGATGAACTCCTGAGTAGCTGCTGGCTGTGCAAGCTACAATTTCCCAGTGAAACTTTACACCAAACACTACAGATTTTTAAAACTTTGTATCATTTGCTGACTCTCAAGCTATTTAATAATTAATAATCATTATTATTTAAACAGTTTGAACTGGAAACCCCATGAAAACATAAACTTTACTACTTAAATGAATTGAAATATTTCCCAGGACCACTTATGCTGAGATCTGAAGATGCAGTGCCCTCCTCAGTCTAGTGAGCCCTGATGAGAACTGGGGCACATTAGCTCAGGTAATGGCATTAGATTGATTTTGGCAACCTATAAATTCTTTTTTTCAGAGTAGCTCAGGTGTCCAGGCATGGCACTCATGGCATTCACACCTCACATGCTTCTCTTTAAAACATTATCACAGTTCTATTTGCCAAAATACACAGAATAAAACCCCTTATCATAAGCCAAGTAGCCCTCAAACACCACAAGAACATTTACTTGAATCCAACAGAGTGAGAACTAATAATATTATTATAATAAGAAAATTTTCTTGCTCACCTTTCAACAGGGTCTCTCAGCATGATGATAAGTTTGGCATTTGGTTGGAATGCATGGATAAAATCCTGGATTAAGAAGGGAGGTTCTCCTTCAGTACTGTTGTCATAAAAGAAAATCCAAGCATTGTTGTCCCACATTGTCGAGGCACTGGCCTCCCCTAGAAATGAAAAGCATCTTTGCTGGTAACTCATTTCATTCTTCATATTGGAATGGAAATTGGCTGAATTTTGGACTGCTACAGACCAATCAAAATTGACTGTATGAATTTCAACACACCCGAGTTCTCACAAATTGATCTGGCTAAAGCTCCCAGAGCCAGGGCAATCCCTCTGCCCTGGGCCTTTGGGAATGCAGGTTTGCTTAAGGCAGGTTTTGTCTAATTCTACCTGAAGTATTGCTGTCCATTACCACACTGCTTCCTGCTGGTGGTTAACACAGGCAAACAGATTTAATCTGGGCTGGAACAGACTGCTCAGGGTTTTAGCACATTCTCCAGTGAGCAATCATGGAATCACAGAGTGATTTGGGCTGGAAGGGACCTTAAAGACCATCTTGTTCCCACCCCTGCCATGGGCAAGGACATCTTTCACTATCCCAGGTTGCTCCAAGCCCTGTCCAACCTGGCTTTGAGGAGGCAGGAGCTGATCCCTGCTGCAGCCCCATTATGCCCTCTGGAACACCCAAGGGTTGCCTTAATGCTACCAATCTGTGAGAAGTAACTTACTATCAAAGTGTATAATTTTCCACAGGAAAATATGGAAACCACCACTCCTGCTGATCAACAATGTTGAAAACACAATCAAAAGAAGCAGTGAGCACATAGGAAATATTTAAAAAGCAGCTGAATTGTGTCTTTGAGGTTTCAAGTATTTTTTATATATTTATTCATGTAGAATAAGTCAACTATTCACTATTAGACAAAGGGTCTATAGAATAAACAGCACACGTGGTTAAATACCAAATTCTGCTGTGTGTAGTGTCTGAAGAAGCTCACTCTGCAATGCTACAGGGAGAAACACAGCAGTAACATCTCTGCCAGAACGAACTGTATGATGCTTCAGCTGCTGAATAAATGATCTGATGTGATGTTTTGAATTTTGTAACAACCTCTGTCTTTTTAAGTAATGATGGCATTTATGTGGCACAGTACTGTTTAATAAAACATATACAGAAGCTTTTTGGGAACATACACTCTGACAGTCTAATGAGAGCTAATTCTTGCTAATGAGGTTTTTCAAATCAAAGGGAAGGAGATTAAGAAAATAATAATGCTGTAGGCTTGTAGACTTGTACATTATTTCCCTTTTTATTTTTTCTTCTTTTCTCTGCTGGGAAAGTCCAATAAAGATTTTAAAAGATGGACAAAACACAATGTGAGAAAAGTTCTGGCTCCAAACTTCAGCTTAACATAATGTGATTCATTAATAAAGTCTGGGAGTTGTTAGAAAACACATTAATCTCCTGTCATGTTCATTTTGCCTCTTTTCAGGAGGAGGAGATCAGGTCCATTGGCTATAGCTGGGTGTCCACAACAGCTCCGCTTTTCCATTCTAAATTAATTAGCCAAAGCACTGCCTAATCATCAGCGGGCTTTGACTTGTCAATTAAAACTCAATTAGCCCAGCTCCCACGCTGGGTGAGGCAGGAACACAAAGGATTAAAGAGAGGCCAGGAGCTGAGGCAGCCCTGCCACAGAAACCTCAGGCAGCTCTCTCTGAGCTGCTGGGACACGGCAAAATGCAAATGGCCATGAGCACCTGCAGCCAGGGGTTTGCAGGATAGAGCACTCCAGGGATGGGAAGGACCTTGGGAAGTCACTGCTCCATCTCCAGGACAGGAATGGCTGCACTTAAACTGCGCCCTCAAAAATATTTGCCTAAATCATACCAAGGTAATTAAAGTCTATGACCTCATCAAGCCACCTATTCCTCTCTGGACTAGTTCTGATCATCCTTCACAGCTCTCTGCTCTGTTCCCTGATCACATTTGATGTTCTGTTGGATTTATCCCAATTGGAGCGGCCAAACCTAAGAATGCTGCTTACACAAGTGCAATGTGAATTACAAAAATCAATGCATTTACACACAAATGGGCAAATTCTCTCAACATCAGAGCCCACACTCCACAGGAACTGTGGCACCACCAGAAATGTGCAGGCAGCACACAAACCAGGGAAAACCACAGAATCCTTCAGGTTGGAAAAGACCTCTAAGATCATCAAGTTCAACCCAAGATCACAAGCACACAACCAAATCATGCTAAAGATTAACAGGGCTCAAGGTGCTGCTCCAGTGCAGTCAGCCCAGGATAACCTGGGGTCAAGAGGGTCAATCCTCCCACAAGATGACTGTCAAGAATTAAATGAGGGGGGAAAAAAATATTTAAAAAAAAAATCCTTCTGGTCCCTGCTGACTCTTACAATTTTCATTTCCTGAAGTAGTCCAAAAAAATATTCCTGACAACTTGACTGTTTGGTTTTGGTTTATAACACAGATTTAATACCTGCAAAGAAGACAAGCCATACTAAACATGAGATAAATTAAACACCAACAATTAATTATGTTTAATTACTCCAGTGCAACTATTTTTTTTTCCCCTTATGGACTTAAAGAACATATGGATTATTAAATTGCCTAAAGAATGGCTGTATAACCTCCTTATTCAGTCATTAATGGATTAACATCATACTGTGTTTTCACAAGTCATTCCTCTGAATTTATCATATTAATGATCCCAAATAAACAAGTCCTGCTCAGAATGCCTCAGGCTGGATCAGCCCTGTCCTCTCTGGTTCATCTCTAAGCAGATGTTGTCTTTTTTTTGAAAATGCAGTTATCACCCACTGTGTTTAATCTCCAAAGAAGCATAACTTTTCAAAATAATATAAATGATGAACTACAGAAATATTTACAGTTTTAATTCAATTTTTCTTTGCAGTCTTCTGAAATAAGAAAAGGAAAATTATAAGCCAACCTGATATTCATACAGATTCATTTTAGACTAGATGGCTTTGTTTTGTTTTTTACAAAGTCATAAAAGACTGCCTTAATGAGTATAATCATTCAAGACTTTTCCTGTAAACTTAATAAGAAAAGCAAACAGAACCTTAATGAAACAAGAAATAAGACCACAGGAAAAAGAAACACAACGTGAACTCAAGAAAAAGCTGTAACAGGAGGTAAGTAATCAAAGATGTACGTTGCCAATTAGATTAGAGAATTTAATTAGTATAAGCACTTCACCCATGAAAGGACAGGAGATATTATTGTAAGTAGGAGGAAAATCTGCAGATGCCCTTGATGGCAACATTTCTTAAGAACCCCATGTTGCAAATGTTGCTCAATGTTGCCTGTTTAATAAAGTGAATGAAAGACTTAAATGAAGTCTGGGGAAGTATTAAACAAATGTGATTCAGCAAAGTCTCACGTTTAATCAAGGTAAGGCCTCATTACTATCTCATCCAACCAGAAACAGGTCAAAATTTTTTGTTATAATGAGCCCAAACCCCCAATAATTCTGAGAGCAGGCAGCAAAAATCTTGTCTCTATTTTCTGTAGAATAGTGACTTCAAGCCTACTTAAAAAGTCTCTTTTTGACAAGGAATTGTCTCTTGCACAACTGGAGTTTGCATGGAATGTGTCAGGTTTCCCCAGGACGTTTTGAGGTGACAGAGTAAGGCTGGTAAAACTCTCATCCCCTCAGTTTCTGGTTTTAGCAGACAGCAAAAGCAGAATTTAGAAATTTCTGATATTCCTTATGGGCACTGTAAACCACTACCCCATGGATCACAGTGGATGAGCCCAGTGGATTGACCACTGTGTGTCATGGAAATCACTCCAGGGATCCCTCCCTAGAGCCCAGTGCTGACCACAGACGTCCATAAGGTACAATTCAACCATTTCTAGACCATTTTTAGTGGTAATTAGGTAATTTATATTTAATACAATTAATTGTATCAATATCTCCAGTTAGAGCTTGAGAAGAGCCACTGGAAGCTTTTCCTGTCATGTCTCCCATCACCTACAGGATTTCTGCAGCACCCAGCGTGTGTCATGACTGTGTTATCCAGACATTGCTCCAGCATTTGGAACTGAAGCTACAATCCCAGCAAACAGGCAATCCCCTCATAATTGCATTTAAAGGCTGTGTGGATGTGGCACTTGGGGAGATGGGTCAGTGGTGGCCTTGGAAGTCCTGGGGGAATGGATGGACTTGATGATCTTAGGGGGTTTTTCCAACCTAAAGGATTCTATGATTTCATGAAAACAAAATGAAAACTATGTTTGAAGGAGTCACCAAGGTCATTCTCATTCTTAAAAAAAAACCCACATTAATTAAATGCTGATGTTCATCAGATATACAGCCCTTGCTCAGGCATTTTCTAAAGATAATCACAGCTTTTTAACAAAGGAAGGAACCACCCTCCAGGAAAAGAAAGCCAAGAGCTTCCAGGCATACCAGAGAGAAGCAACATCAGGGGCTCTGTGCTGAGAACCATGCAGGGGAAAATCCCCCTCTCAGCCCTGAGTGCTGCCAACACGGCCCTACAGAGGCGTTTTGGGGCTGCACTGGCCCTACCAATGATGATGTTGTTCCTCTTGCCACGTTCCTTCACTGCATCACTCTGCAGCACGCCCTGGATCTGATGTGCTGCCAAGTCGAACAGGTCCAGGTAATCCTCCACCGGGTAGCGGTCGTGAAACCCATCCCGCAGCCGGATGATTCCTAAAAAACAGCGAAAAGAGAGAATTAAAAACAACAATTGTAACAACGACAGGGCAAGATTCACCACTGGTACAAAGCAAAATGGTTTTATAGACGTGGCTGGCCCTGAGCCAGCCAACATCAGCACGAAGTCAGACCGATGAAGTGCAAGCCTCACATAAAAGTGCCAATAATGAAGTGGCTGAGATTGGAGATACCAAATGATTATGCCATAAATTCACAGTGAGAGGAAATATTTTAAGTGTTCTGTTTTGTAGTTCCTGCATGGATAGCTTGCATTTATTTTCTTCCAAATTTAGCTTTTGGAATGAATATAAAAGATAAGATTCTACTTTCATTTGCACCAGTGTAAATTGAAGTGATATTGGACTCCCACTAGATTTACTGTTCTGAGATTGAGCACAGGCTCTGATGCCAAATATGCAAATCAACACACACTGGGAAATCATTCATGTTTTTTTCCTTTCACAGGTATGAAAATAAAGCTCCACAGTAGTGTCTTGTTTTTCTCCTCTCCATTTCTGCTCTCCAGGGTGTGTTCAGTATCACCTTCCCCCTGCATTTCTCAGCATCTTGAGCCACATCCTGTGATCTTTATACTCCTTTTCCCACTCCTGCTTCCAATTCTAGTCTCACTTCTCCTTTTGCTGTACATGCTCCCCACACAGGACTTCTCAGCTCTCCCTTTCTTGTTCCCAGAAGGCCAATAATTATCAATTATGTGAGAGGAAAGCTCAGCAAGGGAGTTCTTTTGTCCATTGCCTCTGATTTTCCCCTTTAGGAAAGTGGGATTTAATGAGGGTAGAAGAAAGTTCAACAGTGTATTTTGACTTGTTTTGAGGCTGGAAAAAAAGTGCAAGCGTGGTGCTACAGACAGCCTTGGTTTGTTGCCACCCCACTCCTGGGAATAGAAACAGTGGCAAGGAGCCAGGAAACAGAGACAGTCAAGCTGGGACAAAGTCCTGTGGAGTATCAACCATCCCAGCAGAAGGGGGAAGGAGTGATTTGCAAAATGGGGCCTCCCCAGAGGGCTGTTTAACTTCAGCTGAAATTAGTCAGTCTCATAAAAATCCACTGAATCAGAGGATGCCACTGAACAAAGAGACTTTCTTGTCCGGATTAAGTGTTAGAAACCAAACCAAGTTAATAGCCAGGAGCATGGGAGTTATAGCCACTTGCTGGCTGTCTCAGTTTCACTTCTTAGTGTATTTGTCATGTTCTCTGTGTTTTGTTTTTTTTTTTTAATTCTTAAATAGTAACCATTAGGTAATGCATTTTTGAGGCACAATGAAAGGACTGAGCCACCAGGAACAAAATTTTTAATTCAGTGGCAGACAGCCTGAGATGGTCGGAAGGTCATCTCTACAGATCCCACTCCCATGAGACCATGAGCTCTGCAATCTTTCCTCATTCTCCAGCTTTACAAAACAACTTCAAAAAAATTGAATTATGCAAAGAATGTTCTCTTCAAGGATCAGCACTTGGTCCCCAGTGGCTGACCACAAGACTGTGCAAGTGGAGGGTTTGTGAATGCCAGCACAGAGATAGGAATTCACCCTTGTTCTCCAATTAGATGCACTCCAGCCTGATTTTTTACATTCCTCTGCCTGTTTGGTAGGTCACATTCTGAGCTTTAGTGAGCCCAGTCTTGCTTTAGTGGGGTTGGGTGCAGTACCTCTTCAAAAATTCATTCCAAACATTTATGTTGAGGTTAATGGAAGTGGTGGGAACTATTTAGTGTAAAACATTTTAGTTTAATGTATCAGTTGGGCTCAGCCTTTCCTGCCAGCACTCCCATGGAACACAAAATCTTCCACAAATTGTTTTACTGACAGTGCCTTGTTTTCATCATTCTACCTGAACATCAGAAAAAGCTGTGGATGCCCCATCCCTGGAAACATCCAAGGCCAGGATGGATGGGGCTTGGAGCAACCTGGGACAGTGGAAGTTGTCCCTGCCCATGGCAGGGGGTGGAACAAGATGAGCTTTAAGGTCTTCCAACCCAAACCACTCCATGTTTTGTCTCCATTCAGCCCCTGACTGTGAGGAACAAGTCCCTCTTCATGGATCTTCAAGAAGCACCACAATGCTTCCCTTGTTTGACTTGGTTTCACTCCCCAATTCACACTGGTGTCTCCAGTGTCTGTTAAATTGGACTAAATTATCTCAAAAGCTAAACTGTGTTTTTGTCACATTGCTTTAAATCCTAGTTTACAAAAAGTATTTAGAAAATGTATGAAATATTTATTTTGGCAACTTTCTTATGGCTTTTGTGAAAGAAGAAAATAGAAAATCTAACAGCAAAATCATGAAATCTAACATAAAAATCATGTGGCTGAGCTCTTCATCATTAGCAAGGAACAAAACCCCATCTTCAGGAGCTCAAAGGTTCTTCTGGGATCCATGGCATGGAAAAACAAAATGTAAATGACAAGACCACATGCAGGAGGAATAAAGAATTTGAGGTATGATGTCAAAATAAAGAATAGAAGCAGCACTGCAGGTGCCCCAATGCCTCAGAAAAGTGTCCTTTCCTTGCCTTTAGCCACAGCAGCTCATTAGAAGAGATATTTTCCCATTCCAAGGAAGTTTAGAAAAGCACTAAAGGAAAGTAGTAATCAAAGTCCTCATCAAGGGATCAACCCCCAGTGCACATTTGTTCCAAAGGCCTTGTCTGCCATAACACAACAGCAAATGAGAAACAGGAATTTAGATGTCACTAAAATAACCACAATCTTCCTCTTGGAAACAGCAAAATCACAGAAAAGCCTTTGATCTTTGTTGCCAAACTCATACAAGGTCAGGGCACACCAGCACTTAACAGGCACTTAACTCCCAAGAGTGGGAAAATCCAGCGCCTGGGTAGAATGCAGAAGGCACAACACTCATCCACATGTAGAGGGGAGCAGTTAGGAAATGAAAATGGCTCTTCTGCAGCTCATCTAGTCTCTAATTACAAGACTGACCTTCCTCAGAATCCAAAAAGCAGAGAATACAAAGGAGAAAAACATTTCAGATGGATGAAATTCTGTGCTGAGCCCCACCGCCCTGAGACACCTTTTGGAGGTACAATCACAAGGGGTGGATGCATTTTGCTCACGCTATTCAAGTCTGCCACAAGTATTCAAGTCTGCCTTCTGAGATGGAAATACTGATATCACCCAGGAAAAGAGTAGCAAAAATATGTGCAGATTCCTTGGTGTGAGAGAGATTCCTTATGCAGAGCCATCTCTACTCTTCAGTGTTGGCCAGAGCTGTGACACTAAGGAAGCTTCTACCACAGTTGCACTTATTGAACCATAATGACTGAAATTTTAAATACTGACCCATCATTTATTCATATAGGAAAGGCTTTACAGAATTTTGCAATACAAAACTATCACTGTTGCTCTTCAGCTCCCCCCATGACAACCTGATGGTTTCTCTTCTTCCTTTACAAACTCACAAGGCTGACTTTATCAATTTTTTAAAATTTTTTTTCCTAGAGTTTTCAAACCACTACAAATAAACCAAATGAAAAGTGCATTCTCTCAAGAGGTTTAACCAAACACATCACTGACAGGAGATGAAGCCTCCTGAGCATCCACCACCTGGATTTCTCAAAACCAACAACTCCAGCAGTCCCTAGGTAAGCCAATGTGGAGCAAATCTATAAACTTCATCCCAAATACTTACAGAATTTTAAGGCAGACAACTTGCCTGGCTAGCAGAGGCCATTTTCACTCACCAAAGCGTTTCCTTGTCCACCAGTGGGGCTCTTTGATGGCCGAGAAGCGCACGTCGGGGTGCAGCCTGAGCCGGTCGTACAGGTCCGTGGTGCCACACTTGGGCTGCCCAATGATGTAGAAGTGGGGCAGGCAGCGCAGGCGGTAGTGCTTGTCCTTGTAGTGGTACAAGTGGTTCCAAAATACCTTCCTGAGGTAATCAAATATGATCCGAAAGCGCTTGGAATACAGTGCATAGGAGTTGGTTGCATAAGGGTCTGTCGTTGTGTTTCCTCGGTACTCTTCGTACCAACAAGGGTTCTTGCTATTTGGAAGGAATTTATTAGGAATTACTGAAAACATCTGCAACATAAAGAACAACAGTTTCAGTCAAGGCAGCAAACAATCAACAGTTATACTTTTCTTACTTAGCACGGTGAGAGAACAGAAACACTACCTGGGCATTTTTAATTAAAGTTGACCCCGTTCATTGATTCTGATGACCAGACCCAAATCCTGTACAACCCACTGGACTGGGAGAGGAGTATTTAAAAAACCTTTTATTTTAAGGCCAGAAAGGGCCTCAACAACCCTCCCAAGGCCGCTGCAAACCAAGGAATTGATTTTTAAAGTCAAACATGTAATACTCAAATCAAATTATCTTCCAGTTTGTAACTCTGAAAAACAAGGTCTGCAATGATCAGATTTGCAGGAAGGCACACTGGTGAGCAGTTATTAGAAAGGCTCTTTTCTTGTTTATCATTGAAGGTGACAGGTAAATCTAAGTCACAGTGATTTTGCATGACACAAGGTAAAAGTTCAGTGACGTTGTACAGCTATCAGAAGACTGCCTGATTTTTTGCTTCAGGTGTCAAGACCATTTATATAACCCATCCATCCTGCCCATGACTCAGAGGGATGTGATCTACAATATCAACTTTTCAGCTGGTGTGAATCAGGAGCCTCTAGATGATGTAAATCACTATATGAACATCCCAGCCGTTGCACTTTTTTATATCTAGGCAAAAGACTGATCCAAAAGCCTTGAAGTGAGGAAGTATAAAGCAGTTTGAGACACCTCAATTCATACTTACATGTGGCTCTTGCTTCCTCAGCTCTTCTAAATCAGGGCGCTGCCTTGTTATAAACTCTATCTTTGAAGTAATGGTGTCAATAATTAATTTAATGCTTGGATAATCCTTTACATATGAAATATTCATTTTTGAAGGCTGGTAATGGTCTTTCATGTCACTAAGGCTTTCATTGTCCATTAAGCTTGGATTGCTAGCAAAAGCTCCGTAATGGAAGGGAGATGGGATCAACAGCAGGCCGTGCTTGGCTCCAGTCAGTATGTAGGATACCATCACCAGAGTCATTATAATCAACCCAAACATCAAGCTGCAGAGCTTCCCCTTCCTCAGGCAGAAAATTCCATTCCAGCTCTCACAGTGGTCAGTCCTCACTTCCAGAACCGCGAGCCACTTCATCTGCTTGCTGTCGGTGTACAAAGGGATCTTATTTTCTCCTCTGCACACAGGACACTTCTGGTTGCTGTGATCAGGCCCACGGCACCTGAAACACTGTCTGTGCAAGTCATTTGGTAATAAATGTATGCAACAATTAATGCAATACCTCATATTACTACGGTTAAACTCCTACATTCGTGAGCCAAGCACAGCCATAAAAATGTTTATGAAGCACACGAGTCATCTTCTGTAAGACTGAAATTGTTTAATTCATGGAGTGATTCTACAACTACTCAGCAATGCAAAAGGACAGGTTTGAAACAGAATAAAAGTGACATATGTCACATGAAAAAGAAAAAAACTATCCAACTAGCAACACATGAAAATAGATGTAGTCTGGATGTGATTTCCAAGAATTTGGCTCAGCAAGAGGAATGTGGCGAAGTAAGAATCAGCTACAAAAATGGCTCAAGTTTTTCCCATTGAACAAAATGAGAAGGAAGAAAAGTTGTTACGTAGTGTGAAAATATGCAAAACATAAAAATAATTCATTGTCCTCTGATTTATGCTGGAAGAGGCAAATATGGATAGAAATTTCCAGGTTTTCTTAAAACAAGCAGGTTTCAAACCGCACTACTGCCACTGGAAGCTTCATCTTCCCAGAGTTGGTTTCAAAGATTTCCATTGTACAACCTAGAGAAACAAAAACAGATCTATAGATACACCCAGAGAAACAAAAACAGATCTGTAGATACACCCAGAACAGCAGACATCATATCCACATCATCCAAAGCCATAGCAAAGTACAACCTACCAGGAGTAATTTCACAATACTATTTGAAAGATGCCTCCTGTTTGCCAGGTCTATTAATTACAGCACTCATGGTATTAAACCCAGGAAGCATTTGGCTCCAGGTGACTGGTTGCTACCACAGGTAACCATACACGACTCCCCTCAGCTGCTCACTAACCCACCCCACAGATCTGAATCTGCTCTTGAAATATGGGAACACTTTTGGACAGTATCCCATGACACATTTAAATAATTACACTCTATCTGTACTTGGGGACCTTAAATTAACTGTTCTGAAGTCCCCTGTTTCAGAGGACGAGGCAGGGATAAGGTAACAGTCTCCTTTCAAACCTGTGAGATAAAAAGCCAAACAAAAAACCCAAAAGCCACAAGTAAAACATTCAGCTGAAGGGATTAAAAAACAGATACAAGAAAAGGCTAATGACAGGATCTCAGGTTTCTGGACCAAATTATGGGTCCTTTTATTACTCACTAAATCAGAGAAGTACAGTCTTTACTATTATGAGTCCCACAATTTGACTGCTTTGCCTTTAGTGCTATCAACACCTATTTTTAGTGCTTAAGAAACATTGCTATAATTCTAAATAATAACTGCTGGTTCATTCCTACAAAAATGTCCTGACCAAATGGGGCAGTCACTTCAGATCCTGCATTTATCATCACCCTTCTAGCTGCATTTTGGTGTGAGACAAAGTGCTTTTGTAAAAATTATTTGTATTCTGATGTTCCTCCCAATGAACACTGTCACATACTGGAGGAGTTCTGCAATCAGAGCAAGTAGGGTGTGTCTCAGGAACTCCAGAATAATTAGATAAATATTGAACAAAAGTATTTGCAAAATACTTTCCTCCCCCCCTAAAAAAGTTCATTTCCTTAATGAGTTTATTCTCTAAGTCAGATGAGGCAGACAGAAATCACAGCATATTCATTACTGAGTATATTTAAACCAAAGGGAAATAAATCAGTGTAAGACTTCTAAAAGAGACCAGTCTTAAAAACTTCTCTGAAGGAACAGAGCTGTGACGATTTTGACAGAAGTCTGAACAACAAGAGAGACCAAATCCAGATTCATAAGGGTCATATTACACCTAGACAGTTTATGCTTTCTTATACATAAAATATTGCCCCCAAATCAATGTCCAAAAGAAAAAGAACTATGGAAAGGAGCCAAGGCTGGAAAGACCTTGATGGTTGTCCAAACACCAGCAATGGTTCCAGAGAGAAGGAGGTCAAGGAAGGGAAGTTCTGACAAGAAGTGAGAAGTTTCCACTTCCCAAGTAAATATTTCAGGCAGCAATAAGGCCCCTGATCAAACACTTTCAAAGAGAATGCAAAGGAGGCAGGAGACTGAAGCAGGGAAGATTCAGGCAGCATCCACAGAGGAAAGAGAGGAAATTATTAAAACAGAGATAAGTAAAAAAAAAAAAAAGTACTGTAAAAAAAGAGGGTATGAGGGTCTTTGTCACAAAACATAAGAAAAGGAAGGTGAAAAAGACCCATCTTAAAAAAGATGCACAAAGAAGAGACTACAGGTTAAAGCTGTACCTAGAAAATATCTGGTAACCAGAAGTTATCCTACAACATCTTTTCAATTAAATGCATCATGTTCTACACATTTGTTTTTATGTAATCCTTCTACCCTGAACTCCTCCACTTTGACATCCACCGCAAGATCCTCCCAGACCTCTGCTCTCCAGCTCCTTGCTGTTTCTTTTCAGAGAGACCAGTTCATGCACACTGCATATTTAGAATAAAGAAAAAATCCAATTTCTTTTGCAGTTCTTTTCTAACAGGGACCTGAAATCGGTTCAGTGACCCTGATTGAACAGATTTATCGGAGACAGCCTCATGGAATCAATTCCAGGTTTGTGTATTTGACATTAATGCTCAAATTTTTAAAAAGAGCAGTCAGAAAGACATTAATGAATACAGGTCACAGGACCTTAGAAAAACCACATAATCTTCTCTGTCCTATCTTATGTCCATTTGTGTGTTAAACAAAATGGACTGGAATTTATTGAACCCTTCTCAGATGCAGACAGTCCTCGTGAAAATCTGCTACAAATGTCAAAAACTCAAGGAAAAACCATGTTAACTACACCTTTGACGGTTGAAAAAAAAGGTTTATGGCGAAAAAAAACAGAAATATGTTTAGGCCACAGTAAAACTGGGATCTTAATCACACCAGTCATAAGGGGAAATTTAGAGTTCCACCAGCAACCATAACTCTGCCAACTCATGCATAAGCACTACAACAGGCTGCTTAATTAGATGATCAGTTTGATGACCTATCACAGGGCAGTATGACAGATTACTCAGCTAATAGAATAGAGACACTGATCTCATTTTTTTTAGTAACTGCTGGTTGCCAACACACCATTTTACATGAATTTCCACTGTCATTTTCATGTAATAAAAAAACCGAATTGTAATAAACACATAAATGTCAGGATAGTGCCACGCCCTTCTCTTTATAAAGAAGTTCTTAATAGAAGTTAATTCCCCAACCTTTCACCATGGCATGAAGGATGATCACCAGAAGGGCAGAATCTTCCCCCAGCCCTCTTTTTCCTCATTCACCCCATGAAATCAAGACATTTACAGGATCTTTTTTTTGTTCCTTCCATTCAACATTCCCAGCAGCCATAACCACAGCCACCAACACGTCACCTTTTTGTATTCCACTCCTGAGAACAGAAGGATGGGGACTGCAGGCAGAAGGAAGGTTATGAGGCTTGAGCTGGTAATAAACCATGTGTGTCTCCTTATATTTTAGCTGCAAAGCTGCTGGCTGTTCACTGGCAGAAAATTACTCTCTTTACACAACAAGCAGTGTCTTTGTATATTGAATAATGTAGCATGTAATTTCCTCTTGTTGGAGTGAACGGTGAATTATTTATGATCATGTCTATACTGCATTTGTCTGCTGTACATTGATGTGTGCCAGCCCTAACCACAAAGCAGAAATCAACAGCAAACCTTTTCAAGCTCCTTGGCCAAGAGCAATCCTCCTCATAAAAATAAGGATCTTTGGGAATAGCCTAAGTAAGAAACATGGATATACAAGACGACACACAGAGGAATGGGGGGAAAAGGAAAAGCTATCTTAGATTTCAGTATACTCCCACTGAAGCCAGGGGGACTTTGCATCACTGCTTCAAACTCAAGCAGGCTCAAGCTAACAAAGGTATTTATATGCAACACAGAACTTAACATCAAACAGGTGAGAATTTTTAATGCCAGTTTCCCTGAGCAATTCCTTCATTCCATAAGAGCAGGGGCTGTTGGGTGCTCAGGATGCAGGAGAGGAGGCTGGCAGGCAACACTTGCAGGAACCACAAAACAGCAAAAAACCACAAACAGCAAAAGGCTGAGCTCCCTCCTAGAGCCTCACAGCAAATCACTGAAAATACAGGATCCACCAGGCCCTGCTCATCTAATATGGGAAGATAAATAGAGTAGAAAGAGATATTTCCCCCAAAAGAAAACATGCAAGATTTTTCATCATTCACATGGGTTTGTTGACCGTATGGAAAATATTTGAAACTCTGTATTATTTCTATTAAATATTCGTTTCAAAACATTCCTCTCCTTCCTTTAATGATTTTAAGGGAAGATTGCAATCAAAATGGCTACAGAATCACAGAACCAGGGAATTGTTGAGGTTGGAAAAGCACTCCAAGATCATCAAGTCCTTGCATTAATTGAGCACTGCCCAGGCCACCACCAACCCATGTCCCCAAGGGCCACATGCACACATCTTGTAAATCCCTCCAGGGATGGGGAGTCCCTCCTCCACTGCCCTGGGCAGCTGTACCAGGGCTGGACAACCCTTTTGGTGAAGAAATTTTCTCTAATATTCAACCTAAACCTCCCCTGATGCAACTTGAGGCCATTTCCTCTTGTCCTAACACTGGTCCCTTGGGAAAAGAGACCAACAAGCTATAAAAAGCAATTACTTTCATATGCTCAATCATATAACTAAAATCCTCCTCCTCTATGAACAAGATAAAACAGATTGAACAGATTTTACACACATACATCTACGTGTATGACCTGTTTTCCAGGTCACCAGTTCCTTAATATTTAATATGCTGTCCTTCCTTTCATAACTCTTTAAAATAAAGATAAATCAAACTTTGGCTAGTGCTCTTCAGGCTAAGTTTTGTCGTAGTCTTGTTACTTCTAATCATGCTCAGCTTCTCCTCTCACCACATGAAACCTCTGTCAACCTCTTCTAAACACACTTCAGGTCCACCAGGAACACATTTCTCATCCTGGGGTATAAATGCTTCGCTGCTTTACGTCAGTGGAGCTACAGCACTTTGTTTCCTCTCTTCACACAATATAATTGAAGATTTCAGATAAGACAGTCCTGTTGGGCAGGTCACAGTCTAAAATATGGATGTCTAGGGTAAGTTACAAAATAATCCTCCAGCTCTCAGGTTAGATGGGATGAAGCTCAGCCAATGCATGTCCTGAAGATACAGCTCCCCTGGAAACACTCTGCAGTCTCACAAACCACATTTTCTTTTTCCTTTCTGCCCTTTTTCCTATTGTCCCTCCTGTCAGGCATCACTTAAGTGTTATATGTTGATGTTTTTATTAGAGTTGAGAAGAATGGGCTCTTTTTGCCAAGGAATGTTATTACTGCTCTTTAAAAGTAAAAAGCTGGAACTATTAACATGTGAAAACACAATAGCATCTCATGTTCTTGCTCTGCTGCAGCTGCCTGAAAGCTGCCAGGTGGGGATCAGGCTCTTCTCCCAGAGAACAAGTGACAGGACAAAAGGAAACAGCCTCAAGCTGTGCCAGAAGAGCTTTAGATTGGATTAAGGAAAAATTCTTCACAGGAAGAGTTGTCAACCATTGGAACAGGAAAGTGGTGGAGTCCCCATCTCTGGAGGGATTTAAAAGCCATGTAGATGTGGCACTTGGGGACATGGGTTAGTGTTGGGCTTGGCAGTTCTGGAGAAGAGATGAACTCGATGATCTTGGATGATTTTTCCAACCTAAACGATTCCCTGACTCTGTGTTGTGATGTCTGTTATTTACCCGTGATACAACAAGCAGCTGCAACACAAGAAGGTCCCCAAAGCAGACACATGGAATGTGTCCTCTGCAGCAGGCAGCCCTTGCCCCACTTCTTCTTTTTATTAATTGAAAGCTACAGAGGCTATAAAATTAAGGATAAACAATTTTAGCAAAAAAAAACCAAATAAAAGGTTAGGCAAAAGATAATACTGCAGAATCATCTGGTCAGTAACATCACATGGCTTCTAATTTAATATATCTAATGCCCTTCTTAGAGCAACAGCTATGTTATTTTATCCATAGTCTCCTAATTGTTTCCACTAATCTGGATAAATATTCCTACTGTCTAAGTGTCTTCCCTGCCAAAGCAGGAAGGTTTGTTTAAATCAAGTTCTCAGTTTGCACTGCTGATGTTTTTTTGAAATCTCAGGGGAAAGCTGGTCCCACGCCCTCCATGAACACTCCAGACATGAACTTCCCTGCGGAAATGTTACGCTCTCAGAAGCTCCTGTGAAGACAAGGTTGGCATGAGTCACAAAAAGATGAAGGTCTGGAAGTGAAAAGCTGCCCACAGTCGTACGATGATCGACTTTCCATGACTCACGGCAAGAGGAATGGAAACATGAAAGGGCAAAGTGAGGCTGGTGGAGTAAAATCCTCGTAACATTTTCATATGGAAAAAAAAACCAACAACCCAATAATATTTAGCAGCAATGCAGCACAACCATGTAATTCCTTTTCCATTCCTCCATCACCCAGTGCAACGTTGTCCCTGTACAACAGCAATTCTTCAGCCCATGCAGGACATATTTATGACCTCTGGGCACAAAAAACCTGAACACCTTTACAATTACAGATATTTTTTAGCTATCAAGCTTCCTGTAAATGATTTGAATTGAACCAAACTACAGGCAGCACATGGATTTTTGCTCTTAGAACAACCCAAAGTATTTGTACAAGTGTAGTGAAGTATTTGTACAGCAGGAGGAAGTTCATCCTGTTAGTGGGCAGGTTGTACCACTTCAACAACAAAAAAAACCCAGTATAAATAATAAAACCTGAGCTAAATTTAAGAAAAAAAGAACATTATGTAAGGAAAGGAGAGAAATAATCGTAGATTTTCTCTGTCCTGCTTATTGGATACATTTGGCTCCTCAAGTCAACATTTTGGGAAATAAACTTTGCCTGAACTCACATCTATTTACCTCAGAGAAATCAGAAAGATGCCAGAATGATGATATGTCAGTAAAAAGAGGATCATGAATCACTGACCTCTGCAAACTTCTGGGGAAAAAAAGAAGAAAAAAACCAAAACAAAAGAATAAAAAAGGCAAAAAGCAATTGCAGTGATTTAGAAAAGCCTCAAGACTCATTACAAAGCTCAGCAACCTCCTGAAGACTGAGGTTATGCAAAGATACTTGATTTACTTAAACCCCTAATTTTTAAAGGATCCTCAATAAATGCAACTCCCCAGATGCTGTATAAACCCACTACAACCGTTTTCAAGACAATCAGTTGGAAAACAGCTACATTCTAAAAGCCAGAAGAGGTGGTCACGGCCCAGGGTTACACATTCAACTTGTTGAACAACTGCTGAACACTTGTTCAAGTCTAAAATATTCTGTACAGAACGCAGTTCTGGGGCCTTTTAAAGCCAAAGAAAACCTCCTGAATCACCACTGAATCAGCAATCTCGCCTGAACAACAACTGTGGCTTCTTCCATAACCCAGCTGCTTTCTTTCTCAAAATCTACTCTAAACACAATCTGCTCTTTCCTCACCAATATCCTCCCAAAGAAAATGTGAGAATGGAGCAAATTACACGCTCCACGTGTAAGAAAAACCAGCAAACTCCCCTAAAATCAGCATTACAGTAGTTGTTTCAACCACACAGGGATGACTCCTATTATTTGGGCTGCAATGCTCAGGAAATAGATACTGAGCTTGAATCACCACTCAGTCAGGGCATAAACACTGCCTGAATAAACAGATTCTTGGAAGCAAGGAAAAAAAGAGCGGGGATTGGGAAGAGGAACTCCCTGACCTGGATCAGCTACAGCAGGGTCATGCCCTCCCCCTGTCATTACACCTAAAGTCTTGTGCAGGTTCCTGGAAATTACCAAGATCCAGCTTCCTGCACTCCTAACATGCCACATCCACAGCTTCTGATGAGTTATTGTTTGGTCTGCCTTGAAAATGTGAAAATAATAAAACTTGATATTACCCATTTTTAAATTAAAACATTTGCCAGCAGAAAAAAAAACAACACTAATTATATTTAACAACTTAAGTGTCCTTTCTTCCTATTTTATCTGGTTTAAATCAGTCTAAATCAGATTCATCTTTTTTTTTTTTTTTTGCTACATGCAGAATAAAAAGTGCAGACAGGAAAATAAAATAGAACCAAAGTCAGCCATTTCTCCAGAAATACAGGTCCAGAGAAAAAGCACCACCAGAAGGCACCCAGCCTGTGCCAGCACATGCCTGAAGCTCCTGTCTAAGGGTAGAGCTCCCATCAATGTGTTTAAATCCTCCCTCTTGCACAAACATGGAGCAAAGTGCTGTTCTCATACATTTGTGAGGATGTTTAGAGCAGAATTTTGCCTGCAGTACACACTGGCTTCTCAACTCCTGATCAAAACTCGCTGCCTACGATGTGCAACAGCTCCAGCAATTCATCTTTTCCCTCACTTAGTTCCTATTCATCTCACAGAGTCTCTTGCTACAGAATCACTGACAGGTTTATACTGAATATGAAAGAGTTGCACACTGTAGAAAAAAAACCCTGTGTCTTTACATAAATTACTCCAGTGCATTTCTTCTCACAAAAAGGCACTTTAATCCACTTTCAGAAATCATTATGCACAGTCCAAGTTCAGTGTCTTTATCTTTAATCCTCACAGTAACTGTGAGCAACCTCCCCATGTATCCCACGTGGTCCTGGAGGTCATTCCATGGAAACAGGGATAAACCAATGCATCCTGTGGGGCTCAAAGATTCCTCTCCCAAAAACCTGCAGCCAGATTTGAATGTTCTGACATTCAGAATAAAACCAGAAATTGCATCTGTTTCACAAAAAACAGCCAGTACCTCATTAAAATGATCAATTCACCAAGAACCAGAATAAAGTACTGATGCTATTGGGAGTTAATTTTTATCCCTTTCTAAGAGAAAGTGCATCTACTTGAATGTCCAGAGAGACACCAATGCCAAAATAAGATAAAGACAGATGCAGAAGGTTAAACAATACATGCAGTGATTTAATATCAGTGAGAGTTGTTCAGTCTAAATTTGCCCTGTATACTTTCTTTTCTTAAATAGAAAAAGAAAAAAAAGCAATGACCTCACTGTGGAGGCACAGGGATCACCTGAAATACAACTTCAGGTGCAGAAAGTGAATGTGATAAGGCTGGTCTTGCCACAAATGTTTGTATTTCATTTTTAGTAAGACCAAACAGCCGCTGAAGTTTAATTCCCAACACAGGATATCACAAAAATTTACAATAATAGAAATTCTTACCTACCTGCTCTTTCAAGGAATACATGCCACTATCATCCCACAAATCAGCCAAATTCCTGTTCTATGCATGAATGCAACAGGGAACCACGGAGCATGAAGGCTGAATCTGTTATGAAGCTCTTTCACTGCAGTTATTTTTATCTAACAAATTGAAGAGGTTTGGGGGTTGGCAGGAGGGAGAAAAATATCATCTCTAAATACAGCTCTCATATGCCCTGCAGTCAGGCTGTAATCAGAAATAAGTAAGTGTTTATCTTCAGAAAAATTCCCGAGGCAAAGAGTTGGTCTGGTATCGACAGAGCTCACATCTCAAACCCAGCTGTTTTGTAGTTACCTGTTTCTTTCTATCCACCGTGCATCCTCTTTAATTTCAGGCTCCCAAGGCTGCTTCATTGACTCTCTGCAAAGATATTGCTGCAATTTACTCAAATAGCTCTTCTGGAGCAACTTACTCAATAGACATGAAGGTTTTCCCTTGATGCAAAGCTCAGTTAGGTGAGGGCAGCACAGTGGTTTCATCATTCTGCCTGAACATGAGAAAAATCTGTGGATGCTCCATCCCTGGAAGTGTCCAAGGCCAGGCTGGACAGGGCTTGGAGCACCCTGGGACAGTGGAAGGTGTCCCTGCCCGCAGCAGGGGGTGGAACAAGGAGGTCTCCAAGGTCCTTTCCCACCCAAACCAGTCTGTGATTCTATGGAATTGCTCTGAGCAGCCAAATTCAGTGTCAGTCACAACAGGAGGTTCAAGCTACTGCTTCCCATGGAGGCACCTGCCACCCACACCTCTGAGGATGGGTGAGATGAACAGCAAACCTCTCTGTGCTAAGGAGAAATAAACCTTCACACTCGCTGTGCCAGCTGACTCCTGCTCAAGGGAGAGGTGGAGAGCTGCTCTGGCACGGTTGGATTTGCAGGAAAGGATCTCTCAGTGCTGAAGGGTTATTTTCAGCCCAGGTCTTTGTCTCTTGCATTGATTACTGGTCCAGAACCAGCACGTGGGAGAAAAATGTTCTGAGAGTATTTCCAGCCTCGACACGCTGCAAAATAGTGGGCATAACTCACAGTTATGTTACTCTGATTACCATCTTGTTCTTTTTACACACTCGATTTTCCTTGATTTTAGCAGCTGCTACCCCAGGTTGATTTCAAGTGAGGAACATATTCTTTCCACCATCTGATCTCTAATACTTTCTGTCACTTTGCAAGGGGTATGCAGCATAAATTGGTAAATCCTGTGGGTTGTGAGAGATCAGCTGCTAATTTTGGGCTGCTTTTGAGGGATGAATAACATTGTATGGAACAAATACAATTTGCATCACGTCGTGCCTTCAGTGCCTGTTTATCTTATGCTGTGGTAAAATGGTTTGGCATGCAATAATGCAACCAAATGGTATCTACCAGAATCCATTTGTTATACCTTCACACTTCATATACAAGCAGTTTTCCTGAAAGGGGATCAGTCTACGTGAGACTTAACTCTGCTTTAAACACAACATTGTTGTGGCAATCCTAGAGCAATGTATATGCTCACAGCTGCTCATTTGATTTTTACTGGCTGAGGAGGGATTTTCCTCCACCTCCAAGCTGAATTTTCTCCATAAACTTCACTATCTTCACAGAGCCATCTGAATTTTTTTCGTTGTGACTCATATATGGTACCTTCTCTGCGAGACATGCATTAAAAGGGATGGAAAAACGTATCTCATCTGTACATAAGTACCATGTAAGTGCTTTTTCATGAATAGGGCATTTCATCTTTCATCTAGTGCTGAGTGGGTGAAAGGAAACATACACAGCTGCATCCTGAAAAGACAAACTCAGCATTAGAGTCTGTCATTAAAGTTTCTTGTAAATTCAAACAAAAATTAGTCAACTAAAACTATTCATTCTATTCATTGATGCCAAATCACAACTGGGGCTTTGTTTCAGTACTTAAAAAAAAAAAAAAAAAAAAAAAAAACAACTCTGTTCCAAGCTTAGTAGTAACTTTTATAAATGTTCAACAACTTTAATTCTTTAAGCAATGACACATCAGATAAACCTCAGCCCATTAACCAGGAAACCACAGGTTTATTACAAAGTGAGGCAGACTCAAAGTCCAGAGTGAAAAACCCAAGAAAGGTCTAAGTGTTCTCAAGAAATTTCTAATTAGCTATCTCTAAAATATCACCAGATAAATTTCTTGCAGGTAACTGCTGGCTACACCTAATTAAGCAAAACCTTTCTGATATAACATCATTATATTGCTTTCAGCTTCTGAGAAAAGTGTTTATTCTGCATAAGTCAAGCAACATTTACTTCCAGAGTCTCCTACCACTGTTCCTAAGTGTTTAATCAAAGGCTTGGGCCCCATCACAGCTCTGCAGCCTGTGCTTTTAACTGCACAAAAGTGAAATACATTTTTATTAACCAGTTCATGAGATACCATCATTCTGGAGACATTTCTGCAGGGCTACACCCGGGGCTTTGTGGCCTATCAAGATATGTGTGGTTGGCAGAGCACACACTTGATGGGGAACCTCATGCCATTTGATACTGAATTAAAAACTCATTATTGTCCTCCCCTATCTTCAGATCATCACATCTAAAGACCAACACTTCTATCACAAGCTTCAAAGAAATTCAAATATCTTCATTTACTGATTTCCACTAGAGGAGGAGAGAGGCTGTGCTGCACTCTTTTCACCAGCCTCTCAAAAATATCACAGCTCTTGATGCTGTTTCCATAACATGATAAAATCCAGCCCAGGAATCTTGCACAAAGACCCCGGTTGAGAACAGTCACAACAAAAGGGAAAAAAAATCTATGTTATGTATGGAACCCAGTAAATAAATACTGCAATATCTAGCACAATAACAAGAAAATCTGTTCCTCAGCCACTGAGTCATGGACTCCCTTGACTTGACTCTCTATTCCTGCAGGTTTCTCCTGTGTTTGGCTTCAGTATAACTTGTTTTCCACTTGGAAAGAACACAACCACAAATACCTTTTCATGCTTTACATTGCACTTAGCTGGCCTGCAGATTGTAAACAAACAAGATGAAAATCTGGGAATGTTCTTTACTGAATTTCCATGAAAAGAAACCAGGGGGGGAAAAAAAAAAAAGAAAAAAAGGAAAGCAAAACCCCAACTCTGCATAATGATGAATGTACCAAGAGAAATTTGGCATGCACTCCCTCACACCCTGCCTCTTCTGCAACATTTTCTGCAATATAAAGACAACATTTAGCTTAGCAAACTACATGGTCTTTATTTGTGGGCAGAGGAAACCCAAGGCAAGCGCTCCAAGAGACTTTTTTTTTTTTTTTCCAATGGATATGTTAATTACTTAACTTCTGTTATTGGGAAACTGTCCCAAACTAACCTTCCACTCTCCCTCTGCTTCAACTGCAGAGGGCCCAAAATTCACTTCTTAAGGTCTTACAGTGAGAAATTGAACAGAAAAAGCTCACCCTTGATGGAGCTCCAAGGTGGCACAAGTCCCTAATTTACATGGTTATCCTTACTGATCCCTACCTGAACACTTTCTGGGTGCTACACAGGGATGCCTGGGGCCAGGATGCTCCATCACCTGCTCTGTGGGACAGAGCATCTCCTAAGACAGCCCAGAGAACAGAGTTTTAAGGAGAAAAGGAGAACAACTGTTCTCAAATGCTCTGCTCCAGCCAGGAAGTTCTCACTCCCATGAAAAATCCCCGTGTCCCTGGAGGTAACAGAGCACAAAAGTGAACAGTGGGAGGTAAAATGAGATTTTATTTTTAAACAGCAGTGCTTGTTGATATATTTGGTTCCAGCCAAATAGAGGAGGACAGAGAGTCGCTACAGGACATTGCAGCTGAAATGGGACCGACACGAGTTCTGAGCTCCGGTTCCACTGCCTGAAATAAACCATTTACTGAGGCAAATCACACAAGGAATCTGAAGTGACACAAATTCCATCAACTGCAGTTGGCAGCCAGGTTTTCAAGAACAGATGTATGACTGTTAATGATAACCCAAAAAGCTTAGTTTCTAATGCAGAAAAATTGAAACAGTGCTAACATAAAACTCTGCAGAGAACTAGAAGCATCTCCAGAATACACCCCAGAAAATACTTTGCAGGGGCTTATGAACTCCAAATTTAGCAGAATTAACACAGCTAACAAAAAAACCTCTCCAGCAAAAATGCCTCCCAAGTTTTGAAACCATTTCCATCTGTTAAATATCTCTGTTGCTGATGGTGTTTACCTGAGTCAAAGATATGAATCTTTGATTTCATGAGATTAATGTAATAACTTGGTTTAGGCTGTTAATGTATTCAAAGCTCTCAGACACACAGGAGACTCAGATGGCATCAAGAGCATACAGATGCATTTGGAGGGGAGGTTTTTAATATGAAATAAACTAGAAAATCCCTAATATATGTCTGCAGCAAGGGCTGCACTGAAATAAAAGCTTCCTAGAGTGCCAGGCTGGAAGAGAGGGCTTCCAAGCCCATTTATTCTTCCTAAGCACTACTATATAACCTAAATAATAACAGTAAGGAAAATCCCTAAAGTCTTATCAGATAAGTGAGGACTCGAGCTTCAACAAATGCAGTGTTCATTTCTCAAAAGTGACATCCAGACACTATAAAACAATGATAAATAAAATATGTATATTATGTGCAGATAACTGCATAGGAAAAGGTTGTATTTGGCAGCAGATGAGCTCAGTCCAGCTGATGCATCAAGGTGCCAAAGGCAACACTTCTGTTGGTGCCTCAGACCAGAGAAATGTGAAGAACAGGTCTATAACGAGATGTTCTATCAATAATGCTACTGAATTACTGAGCTACTTTCTAGAGGGCACGAAAAGGAGCTGTATGGTTTCAGAAATAAGACATTGTAGAAGCTGGCCTGTTCTCAGCTTCCTTGACACTTTCCACCCTCAAGAATGGTGCTAAAATACCAGAGCAGGTGCCACCAAAAGCCGCATCAATCGTTGTCTTCTGCAAAGATCACGCCCAGAGCTAAAGACACCAATGTGCAAAAAATGCCAAGAAATGCCAGGTCTTCCATCAGGGCTTCAGGAAAGTGACTCAGCAGCTGGCTGGAGCAGTTCTGGACACTGCTGCCCCTCCACCCTGCCTCATGTCCTCTACAGCAGAGGTCTCAGAACAGCAACACTGCCCACACCTCAGCAACTCTGGGTTGCCCTGGCTTCAACATCAAGTCAGCACCGTAATCAGAGAATTGGTAAAGTTGGAAAAGCCCCCTAAAACCACTGAGTTCAACCACCAGCCTAAAGCTGCCACCTTCACCACTAAACCAGGATCACTGCAGCACCAACACCCAGCTGTGAGGGCCCTCATGAGTCTGGGAAATGAGGCTGCCACGTAAGCTGGTTGTTTTGATGGAGGTTTTAAATCACAAATTGCTGTGGTGCTCTCTCCATTTGGTAAATAATTGTTGCACGAGCCCATCTCTGTGCTTCTGCTTTCAAGGAGGAATTGGCATCTCGAATGTGATGAATCCCCTGCTTCATCTCCTCTGCTTCAGGAGAGCAGGGCTCGGTTTACAGAGCTCCAAAGCAAAGTCCACAAGGGAAGCACCCAGGGATCAGTTCTCTGGCCCTCCTGGAGAAAAATGGAAGGCCAGGTTGGACAGGGCTTGGAGCAACCTGGTCTAGTGGAAGGTGTTATAAATAGGGAGACCACACCAATCGGTCTATGCTCAATTAAGAATTTTATTAATTTTAGCAAGCAAAGGATAGGGTAACNGTCCCTACCCACAGCAGGGGGTGGAATGAGATGAACTTTAAGGTCCTTTCCCAAACCATTCCATGATTCTACAGTTTTACCATGTGAATAATAGAGTCAGTCCTGCTCCTTTTACAGCAGTTACTTCACCAGTATGGGGGAAATCAGGCATTCTAGAACACAGTCCTAGGTGCAGAAGAGAAATATTACAAGTCACACCACTGATCATTTGATTTGATTTACAGTTTTGATTTAATTTACAGTTTTCCTGCATGTTTAAATCCTGAAAAACACCTTCAGCATTCAAACCATTTATAATCAAAGCAAGTGACTGCAAAAGTTCAGAATAATCTATAAATGAAGACAATTCCACAGTTCTTCTCATTAAGTGAAAAAATAAATTATTTGCTGATAACATACCTCAGTTTCTTTATTGCATGGCTGTTTTAAATTACACTTTGATAATAATAGCACAGCAGAAGGAAACTACAATTATATTGGTTTCCTTCCTTTAGATATGAAAGCTTGCATTAGATGTTATTCTTACTTTTCCTCCTACAGGTTACTTGTAAGGCCAACAAAACTGATCTGGAACAGACAAAATGTTTTATCCAAACATGAATATTTAAATACAACACGTGTAACATTTCATCGGTCTTTTTACACAGAAGCTTCTGCCCCACCTGGAAACTAATTAAATGACTAAATGCAGTAGTTTTGTTGTAACCATTCATGCCATACACAGGAGACTGCAGGAGCTGTCACTCAAATATATCTGTGGTTTGGTTATGGTCCGTGCTCATGGAGGGTGTGTAACTCCCAGCATCAGATGTCAGTGCTTTTCAAAGGTGCTTCTCCATTTGTGGGTGACAAAATGACAGAGTAATGACATGTGTCACCTATAACACCATATGGCATAAACTGATAGCAGTCCAAGAAAAATCTGGATCTCCTAAGTCCCCATCCAGAATCCCATTACGTGGGAACTGAGGGATTTTGAATGAAATTCAGATATGTATTACACCAGATAGCAAGCCACCAGCAATCCAATTTCTAAATAAACCATCTAAGGCAGAGAGCATTGAATCTGACTTTCCCCCAGTAACTATATTAAACAGAATGAATTCCAGTCTTTTCATAAGCTCTACAGAGAGAGAAAGTGAATTTTCCCAGCTTCCCAATCATGCTCCCCACCCCAGAGCTGTGCCAGGACCTCACTGCATGGCAGTGGCAGGAGCACTTTTGGGGGCCAAAGCTGCAGATGGCACTTGCAGCAGCAATGGTGCAAGACCTGCAGAAGGAAATGAAACCCTCAGCCCCCTAAACAACTCTCAGTTAAGAACTGGAGCCCTCATTAATATAACTGGCTTCATACCAGGTGCTAAAACACTAATTTGCTGCATTTAGAAACCAACACTGTTTCTATTAGTTAAGGAGTGTTTCGCTCACCTCTGTTTTTGCTCAAACACAGAAGAAAAAGGGAGGGGGAAGCGTGTCATATACTCTGCCTCCAGCTGGAGAATGCCATGCTAGGAGTACATTTTTCGCCTCAGATGAAAAATGAAGGCAGGTAGCCTTTCAGCACAGCCGCTCCTGAGGACTCAAACAGAAAATTATTTGGAGAGCAACTCTCACATCATTCACTTGGAGCAATGGATTTATGTCCTCCAACCTGCATGAGTTCCACAGGGTGAGTATGACTCCATCCCAAACCAAAATCTGAGGGAGAAGATACATTTACAACGTAAAAACAAACTACAGTACTACCACTGGGG
>VZRZ01008036.1:157556-167714 GCA_013398175.1 Climacteris rufus
GGGGGGGGGAATCATTAATCACTACCCTTCAGGAAATCACTCAATTTTCAGTCTTTCTGCTTCAAGTCCAGCAAATTAAATTTCCCCTTTCTAATGGTGCTGCCTTTGAGTAGAGGCCAAAAACCAAAAGAGCACGAGGCTTATGTGACCACAGAGCAGGAAGAAGGTCTGCACATCTGAATTTGGCCTCTCTGGTAATGGCAGAGAAAATCCTCAGTGGAACAGCAGGACCCAGGCAAGAAACCCTTTGCTGACTCTCACTGGTGAGGAATTGTCACCTCCTCCTGCTCCCTGACACTGGCCATGCCCATCCAAGTCAGCAGAAACAGCTTTGCCTTGGGTACCAAGTGTTGCTTTTCCACTTTGGAGATCCATCCCCATCTTCCTTTACTCCTCTCCTCTTTGAAGCCTTTAAACCCTGAGGATGAACTGCACTGCTCTGTAAGATGCTGCTCTCTGATTTCAGAAGTTTTCCTTTCCCTCTCTCCATGGACATCCCCCTTGCTTGAAGTTCTGCATGACTTCAAAACCCCCTCACTGCTTTTAACTTGGCTGAAGATGAATATCAGCTGAAGTGTCTTTAATGACAGAACAGTTCATAACAATAAAACCATCTTTTCCATAAAATGTGCTCTCCTCCTTTTGAAAATGGAGTAAGCCTATTAATTATTTTCTTAAAGACTGAATCTCAAAATGGCACTGCCGACATTTAAGGCTCATAAAAAATGCAAGTCTGTCTGATCTGTCAGAAATGAGTTTTTATGATCTATTTTAAGATGAAAATATTTATCAAGGAAGACAGTTGCCAATTAGGAATACAAACAGAAACAAAGCCACTTACAGCAAGTTGCTGGGGTTTTTTAATCTTTTCCATGCCAAAGGCATGCTTCTCCCCAGAACAGTGGTGCACAAAATAAGTGACATCTGGTGGTTTTATGCTGTAATAGAATAAGGCACCTCATTTCAATGCTGATATCCAAATCAATTTTAAAATTTACTGCTTCTTAGCAAAGCTTTTTAGATGTTTTATTTATTTATTTTCGTGCAGACATTTCTGAGGCCCCTGGGCGTCACAGTCCCTTGGCAGGGTGACAACTGCTGTTATCTAATTAAAGTGGGGTTGTCATATTCACATCAGGAAAAACACAAGTCCACAAAGGAATTTGGAAGGCACAGGAAAAGACAGTGAGAGTCACACAGAGCCAGGCTGTGAGAAAAGGCTGTGCAGAATTTTGTGAAGGAAATCCTTCACCCTCTCCAAGTATTCACATGCTCAGAGTAATTAATATCAACTCAGGTCCCACTGAATTGTCTTTCATTAGATTTTAATTAAACACAAAAGAAACAGCTGCAGCTTTTGCTCTGAGCTTAGCAGCATCCTGGTGACTAAAACTTTTACAAATTTGAAACAGCTTTTCCACTTTTCATGCTTTATTGATCCCCAGCAATGGCCACATCTAATCCAGCCAAGCCTCCTGCACCTAAACCTGCACTCCAGACATAAAGCAATTACAACTCCCCTTCAGACTCCTCCAGCCAGAAACACACTTCTCTTTTAGAAAACCATAAGCTTCTCCTGGATAATTAATAGAAGTACTGTCAGCCAGCCTCAATTAAAATTACAAAATTGCTGGCACTGCAATATCAAGGCTTGCAACACCAATTTCTGCAGTAATAAGTATTTATGGGGAGAAAAATCTGTAAGCACTATGTAACAGAAATGAGATGAAAGATAAACAGACTCTAAATATTTATCAGCAGAGGAAGTTCAAAAATATCCCAGCAGAACTGGAGCGGATGGCAGCTAAATCCAGACCATTGAGGGTTCCTCGAAGGATGTGCTCAGAGGAACTTCATTTTCAGCCTGACATTGCTAAATCAAATTAATTCCTTCCTCCTATTCAACTGCTGCATAGAAAGCCTTGATGCCAAAGGGACAAAGCTAAAAATGTCCCCAACCCCCTGGCTGAGTGCTGCACTTGTGCCTGGCCACGCACTGCAGCAATGCAACGCTTTAAATAAAGGGTTGGACTTTGGGGCTTTCCATCACTTTTAAGGCCTAAATAATCCTTAAGAGGAATGTCCACCTGCAGGGTTGGCTTCCCTCAGCACTGGAATGGGGCTACACATCTGCAGTATCTCCAGAAAAAGGGACCTCTGGGATTGCACAGCTACTGATGGATTATTTCAAAGAGAAATATTATTTCCTGCTCACATTCCCTCGTCCCCTCCAGACTTTATCTTCACCTTAAGTCCTCCTGGCTGAGCTAAATAACATATGCACAGAAAATTACAGCTCAATGACTTTAGCTCCAGCCACTCATCAAGAAGAAAACTTTTAAAGATCCCATTTCAATTTATTTTTTGAAATCCTGGCATGCTGAAGTCAGCAGGAAGACATTTCATTGACTTTAATGAAGCCAGAGGTTCAGCCAGAGAACTGCTGTTTGGAATGAACACAGCATTTATATTATCTCATTTGAAACCTTCCAATTTTTTTGTTAAATGCAACTTAATGATATTTGCTATTTTGGAATTATTGGCTATCTTTAAAAATGCAGAAAGGAGGTTATTAAAGTTCTGTAGTGTAAAATGCTTAGTGATAATGGATGGAATGCTCTTATTTCACTAACAGACATTTTCAATGCATAAATATTGTCATAAAGTTTCTGTTCATTTTGTAATTTTGCAAAGCTTTAGAAACTAGGAATTGTAATAGTAAAAAAAAATACTGTGGATATTTACATGTTTATCTGTATTTTCACAGTACATTTTTAGTGCCTTTTTTTTCAATTTATTATCCAATGTACCAGCACAGCAAGACAAAAAACTGGAAAACTGGAGAGATGACTACACCCACTTAATGGGTATCATTAAAGGAAAACACTATCAAAACTCAGCAGAGGCTTTTTATGCATTCCCTTGTATTACACCAAAATGAGTTATTGCAGCATTCTAACTGATACCAAACCAGGAGAATACTCAATTTTTACAGCTGCAGCAGAAATGAGCAGCAGGTGATTAGAACCCATCTGAGAGAGTTATTGACTTCAGCTAAAAGCTCCTCCCTGCCAAGCACTGGAGGCTTCCTCAGGTTTTCCAGCCTTACCAAACACCTCTCCAGGGCTCTGAATTCCTCCAAAACAACGGGAAGCATTTCCCACCTCCACAAGGTTCTGGTGCCTCTCACAGCAGTGAAGCCCAAGAGCTGAATTACTCTTGATCTAGCCTAAGGCAAGACAAATCCACGTGGGATTTCCAATATAAATTGCATTTTACTATGCTGTGTATTTTTCATTTTGCTGATCTCCTCAGCAATGTTCAAAAATTGGCTCTGAAGGGTTAAAAACTTCAGTGTTTAAAATCACCTCATGTCAAATTATTATTTCCTCTTTCCTCAATGAGAGGATGAGCTTAGATTCCTCTCTTCCCTTCTGTTCACCTCTCACGTCTCATTTCTTGTTGGAACTGTTTTAAAGATGGTATAAATAGCTTTGCAAAGTAATTCTAATACTAAATGTCAAGTGCAATAGTGGTTTCACTCTGATTTATCCTTATCTGATCCTCAGGCAAGTTAATCCTCAACCTGAGAAACTGTTTTCTGAGCTTTATAATTTATGAAACTTTTCATCTAAATTATTTACTTTACGAATGGCTCCGATGAGTTGCTCAGGGCATAAAGCTGTAGTGCTCAGTTCTGAAGTGCTCAAGAACATGGTTCTGTCTTTTTAAATTAAGAGCCCACCACTACATCTTGTGCTGCAGTTTCTCTGGGTAGTCTTTAACGCACAGCAGGGTTTTTATCTGAATTTTTATCGCTTGCAATAGACGCAGTTACAACCCAGATGTCACAGTGTTCTCCCAGCCCAGAGCTCCAGGGAGACACAAACCAGGCAGAGAATCCCTGATCCTGGGAATTTTACAGTGTGAACCAGTATTCCTTCCTTGGAATCAGCTGGGCATGGGCTCAAAACCTGATGGACACGCTCAACCTGCCCCTCCGCCCTTCCAACAGCAGCATCCAAAATCCTTTCCAGAAGTGGCCCGAAGAAATGTCCTCAGGGTTCAGCAATCAGAAGGATGAGCTGCACAGCAGCAGCCCTAAAAATGCACTGAGCAGTGGTGGAAGACAAGAGGAGGAGCAGGATCACCAGCCAAACACAGTGAAAGACATCTCCTACCAAGAGATTAGCTTGAAAATCTTGGAAATCTGAGATTCATTATCCATTGAACTTACTTGAATTACGAATATCTATTTAACATTATCTAATATCTACACTGCTAAGTCAAAAGAGAAATTACAAATGAAAAGTAGTCAAAATCAAAGAGGATGGGAGGGAATATTAGATAAGGCATTTGATGGACTTGCAAAAAAGTGTTGGTTTTAAGACCTGTTGAAGAATTTTCAGGAGATGAAGCTCCCCTGTGAGGAGCTGAGCCTGCAGGCAAACCCACCTCATTATGTGATATATCCTCCTAATAAACTATTAAACCACCCTTCTCCATTTCCTTACATTTCTAGCTTTGCACAGACAAACCTCCTGGCTGCACAAGTCAGAGTCCTTTTTCTTTGGATTAATAAATTCTGGCACTCAGACCCTTATATCCTAAGGTTAACACTGGACTTTTACATGTCTTTCAAACTATGGGCAAAACCTTCCAGAATCCTGATTTCTGCTACTTTTTACTGCAGTCTCTCCTATTTCTTGGTATCTCACTCCTAATTTGCTGCTTGTTCTAAAGCACTTTAATTAAAGTGCTTTTTCTCCACACTGTTCAAAGACCTGAACTTGAATTGGACATGTGGAACATGTCAGGCCATTCTCATCTTCAATCACCTGAAACCATCCAATATTACACCCAATATTACACTCACATCCCTGTGCTGCCCACCCTCAGACCACTCTTCCACCACTACCAGGCTTCTTCCATCTCCCAAGTACACACGTAGCACATAAATCTTTAGGGTTTTTTTCCTTTGTATCTTGCAGAGGTTTTCATTTTTCAAAGCAGTCTTATCTTGTTTCCTCTGTATGACTTTGAACCATGCATTTCATCTTCAATCTTGTTTGACCTCAGAGTTCCTCCCAGCTCAAACTCACCTGTAACTCAATGACTGCCATTACTTACAAGAAATGACCTTTCCTCTATTCCATGCAATCCTGGGAAGCTACCAGTCAAACTTGTCATATTTAAGCCAAACATCAATACATAATTTAAAAAAAATACATATAAAAGCCTTTTTCAATCTCATCAGTTTTTCTAATTTTGTGGTAAGATAGCAGGGTACATTCACCCACACTGAACATCAAGGGGTTTTTTACAGGAAAAGAAATATCTCCTTGTGAAACTTATTTTTTCCTACTGGAAGGCGTGAAGCAAATGAAAAATGTCAGTTTGACTATTTTGCTATTTAGATACAGATCTGTACCTTTTACAGTGAGGAACGACCCACCTTAGATACAGAGTTGGCATAAAAACCCATTTATTTATAAAATGCTGTGCTTATTTGGTGAGTCCAAATGATGGCATAGGAGGTTTGAGAATATTAAGTGTGTATTTAGTACTGCTTGGTATATAAACATATATATGTTGCTTCCCTGCCACTCCATCCCACCATTTCTCCACAGGACTGGGTTCATTTCCAAGAAGGCCAGGACACAGAGGCAGCCACATGTCCCCCACCATCCCAAACACTGCAGGGGCTTTCAGAAAACCAACAGGGGAAGGTTCACTGCACCAGGAGCTCCAAAAAGTGTCTGCAGCTTATGTGGGCTACCTCATTTCTGGCAAGTTCCTAAGGAAAGCAGCACCAAACTTCTGAGATTTGGAAAGCAAGTGTTTCAGGCAGTTCAAGACATTGTGGGAACTTTAAGAAGATGGATCTAGGAATGAGAAGAGCAGGGACATAGGTTGGGGTTGGAGGGCCCATGCAGGAGAGGAGCTCCAGTTCAATGGTGATCAGAGGGCTGGGGCATCAATCCTGTGAGGAAGGGCTGAGAGCTGGGGATGTTCACCTGGAGACGAGAAGGATCCAGGGAGATGTCAGAGCCCCTTCCAGTGCCTAAAGGGGCTCCAAGAGAGCTGGAGAGGGACTTGGGAAAGAAGTCTGGAGGGACAAGACAAGGGGGAATGGTTTATCATTGGCAGAGGGCAGGGTTAGATGGGATATTGGGAAGGAATTGTTCCCTGGGAGGGTGGGGAGGCCCTGGCACAGGGTGCCCAGAGAAGCTGTGGCTGCCCCTGGATCCCTGGAAGTGCCCAAGGCCAGGTTGGATGGGGCTTGGAGCAACCTGGGACAGTGGAAGGTGTCCCTGCCCATGGCAGGGAGTGGAAGGAATCTTTAAGTCCCAAACCACTGTGATTCCACCTTGTGAGCTCTGGTTGCTGCCACTGGGCCCAGAAGCAGAGCAGCGGGGCAGAGGATGCCATGGGTCACTCACTCCTGCAAACATTCAGCACCACACCAGGTCTCTCATCCCCACCACAGCTGCCCTGTCACTGCCACCAGCCTCTGGTACCCAACAGGACAACATTCCTCCTTCTCTTTCTTCTTGCAAGGCATCCCCTGCTCATCTCTCCTCAGAGGACGCCACGCTCCTTACGACTAAAGCTCACAAGCCACGTTCAACAGCTGCTGGAAAGCAGGTGTAACATAAATTAATAAATATTCCATGGAAAAGCTACATTAACTGCTTGCCCCTGAAGTGCTGTTTAGTGGCATGTCAGGCACAGCTGTGTAATCAAAGGATTACAGTGCTCCCCTTGCAAGGCTCCTGCTGCTCTCCACCTCCTCTGGAGCTTCCCTGTCTCCCTTGCCTGGAAAAACCCAATCCAAGGACGAGGACAGAATTGCAATCATGTCTTTGAGCCCGGGAAACACAAACACAACACATTTGCTGTTAAATACACAGGCAGCCACACAGATTTTTAAGAGAATGGGTCAGCAAAGCTATAGATCATGAGTTAATTTTAGTGAAATTGCTCTGTAAGTGGAGAGATGGGTGCAATTTAGGCTGCTTTGAGATAAGAACTTGCAGGAGCTTACAGATCCCTTCCCTCTGAAGAGTTGTATTTAGACTCCACATCTGACACCACACTTGGTTAGTAAGAAAAAGAGGGCACTTCACTAAAAAATGTAAATAAATGTTAGTATGTGGGGGAAAGCAGTGAAAAAAATGCTTTCTTATTGGAAATCTACCTTGTTTTTCCACAGCACCACTTTGGATTCTTCCAGCTGAACAACATAACTGCAGCCAAGGAGTATGGTGGGAATTTAGAATTACCCCTCATTGTGAGAAGTATGCAGGAAAATAGGTGGGTTGTGGGGGAAATGGAAGCCTGAAATAGTGATCAAGGAACCCAGTTCAAACCAGGGCACAGCTTCTGCAAACCCTCTGAGATGTTTGAAACAGGTTCCCCACCAAGCAAGAATCCAGAGTAGCACTGAATGATTTAACAGCACTGACTGTGGGATACACATTAATTGTGGGAGTAATGAGGAGGGAGGAGTACATCAGTGTTTGTGGCATGGCTTTCTTCACCTCAGTGCTGCATCTGCACTGAAAGAGAAGCACAGCTGGCTGTTCCAAGTTGCTAAATCCACACAGGATTTAGGTGAGATCAGAGCCCTGCTGCCAGCTCACCTCTGGTGTATCAGCACCCAGTGGGGACACAAGGCTGAGTTACAACCCCATGAGATTTTGCTCCATGGACATATGAGGAAGCACTTAGTATGGAAAAGTGGTTCATAATAAGAAGGATTCCCTTCCTAGTCAGCAAAGGAATTCAATAAGAAATCCTTATTGGGGGATTGAAAGGACTGTAGCATCCTGGCCAGCAATAGCTCATCAACTTTGGCACAGTTTGCTGTCATCCCCCAAACAATTTGATCTTAAATATAAACCAATATTTTGAGAGCTGCTTTAGTACTGGGCCATAGCCCACCTTTAAAAACATGTTCAGTAATACTGAAATCACCTGGGCTGCCAAGAAAAGCTTTGACCACTGAAATTCCCCATTCTCACAGAAGGAATTCAATAAGAAATCCTTATTGGGGGATTGAAAGGACTGTAGCATCCTGGCCAGCAATAGCTCATCAACTTTGGCAGAGTTTGCTGTCATCCCCCAAACAATTTGATCTTAAATATAAACCAATATTTTGAGAGCTGCTTTAGTACTGGGCCATAGCCCACCTTTAAAAACATGTTCAGTAATACTGAAATCACCTGGGCTGCCAAGAAAAGCTTTGACCACTGAAATTCCCCATTCTCACAGAGCTCCTGCCACAGGTTGCTTAAAATAATGTTAAAATATAAAATAAGCAGTACCTTATTTGCATCTCTATGGTTATGCCTACATAATCCTACCCTTGTTAATGCTGCTAGTGAATTACATACCTTCATCCTTCCACTTCAACCACATGAAGTAATTCAGATATGAGAGTCTGCTTCAACCTTCTCATTTATATGATTTCCAGATACCTGCTTTTAGTTCAGCAATGAAGATAAAATCCATTACTGCCTTCCATTGCATTAGTGAAATTAAATGTTTTGCAATGTATACCTCCACTGTTTCATCATGTTCCTGTTGCAAACCACCAAATAAAACACTCTGAATTTGAGATTGGTCCTCCTATTACAAAATCTGAACCATAAAACTATTTTGTTATTGATTTCAGAACTGCTGTACGGTGGCTGTACTCGCAGACACAGGATCTAAGTGCTATTAAAAAAAAAGGAAAGAAAGAAGGTAGTTTCACTACTAAATCTTCATACAAGTAGTTTCCTCTTTTCTGCATTCACATTGATTTTCTTTCTTTTGGCATGTGAAGAGCCAGATGAATCCTTTGACTCGATGCCCAAGAGAGAAATGGCAGTGGCAGCAGCAGAGGAGCTCTCAGGGCACGAGACGTGTGACAACATTTTAATCACTGACAAAAAAAGGCTTCAGGACAACTCCTCCATTAGTGTTTACTGGTTTTAAGTGAGATTTACTACTGATAAGTGAGTGTATATATGGGGGAGGGTGTATATAAAGCATATGTATATGGATATAAATAACATAGATATAAATATGTATGTATAGTTCATATAAATGTCATATTTTTATTGATGGAAATTTCCCTCTTTGCCAGAGATCAGGCAGTCCCCAGCCACTATCAAGTGCAGTGCTGTTCAATCAGGTGTTTGTTTATCCAAATGAGCACATACGATTTTCAGTTAAACCTTAAAAATATTTACTCTCCATGAACAGCTCCAGCAAACTTCGAGATTTAAACTGTGATGGGCTCAGCTGGCCATTCTGCTCTTTTTTTAGTCTCAAAATACAAAGGGAACATGTTTGTTCTACAGAACATGATGCTGATGATGGGATTTTGGTCTGGCTAACAATTCAAGAAGTGAAACCATTCTGATGTTATTTGCAAGGAAGTCAACGTGAAGAGAACTTCAGGCCATAGAACGATGCAATAAATGAAGTTAAAAGAAAATACATTTCCAAATCTGAGAGTTTGGTAGGTGTTTAAATGCATCATCCCAGCCATGCTATCATGTATCCCATTAACCTACAAATCTGTCTGTGCCTAAGACAGGCAAATCACTGCAGAGTACGACTGTAGTATTACAATGAAGCAGCAGAGGAAAAAAAAATAGAAGAAAAAGAGAAGCCCGTATATGACACCGCCAAAGTTCAGCTGGTGAATTGTTGCTTAACAGACTCTGACCATAATAACCCGTCACTGAACCTTGCCTGCATTCTCAGCAGCTATGAAGCTATTTTTAACAGCCACCAGCTTGCATTGAAGAAATACCCCTCTTCACCCAAAAATGCGCACCAGTGAATGGCACCATCCATCCCCGGCTCGCTGCCGGGTGGGATGCGCTGCCCGAATTCAGCGGCTCTTTCAGAAAAGCCCCTTTCCAAGAGTCTCCTCTGGCAACCCCGCCGAGGCCAGCGCCATCCGCGGGGACCAGCCCAGCGCGGCCAGCCCGCTGAGGTGACAGAATCTGCGCTGCCCCGCTGCCCGCGCTCCCAGCGCCGTGCCCGGGGGATGCTGAGCCGGGAGCACCCCGGGATACCCGAGCCGAGCCGAGCCGTGCCCGGGGGATGCTGAGCCGGGAGCACCCCGGGATACCCGAGCCGAGCCGAGCCGTGCCC
>VZRZ01008036.1:168532-226385 GCA_013398175.1 Climacteris rufus
GGAGCCCCCCGGGCCGGGATGCGGGGCATCCCCCGGGCATCGCCCCCGCCGCATCCCGGGGCCGGCGGCAGCGCCGGGAGCGAGCTGGGCCTCTCCCGGTGCAGCCGAAAGGAAGCGGGGCTGTCCCGGGAGAGCCGTGTGTCGGTGGCAGCGGCGTCCCGAAGCCGGGTGTGCAGGCAGAGGTCAGCCCGAGGAGACTCAAGGCTCGGATGCTCCAGCGCCCAGCGAGGCAGCCCCCGGTGCCGCACACCCGGCAGGCTGCGGGCAGCATCCACTGCCCCGGTGCAGCTTGGAATGGCAACAGCACGAACGGGGCTAAGCCAAAATCTCCTACTCAATAAATGTGAGGTTCGTTCTCAAAGAGGATCCTACCAAAAAAAAAAAAAGTAAACTGAATATTCATAAAAACTGTTAAACTAGCAGAGGGCAAGTTCAGATTAAATATTGGGAAGAAATTGTTCCCTGTGAGGAGGGGGAGGCCCTGGCACAGGGTGCCCAGAGAAGCTGTGGCTGCCCCATCCCTGGAAGTGCCCAAGGCCAGGTTGGATGGGGCTTGGAGCCACCTGAGATAGGGGAAGGTGTCCCTGTCAACAACAATATGGTCTTTAAGGTCCCTTGCAACCCAAACTGCTCTATGATCCTGTGATGACAAATTTATGTTTAAATGCATAGTCTGTTCATTAAGTCATCCATGTGACACTCACACATCCCTTTGAGAATCGCCACACACCATTTCTCACAAAGGTTTAATGCAACACTTGCAAAGCCAAAGGTATCAGAAAAAGGAAAACTCTTCATATTTCCCTCCTAGAAGTGTTAGGTTTAAATCCACGTGTTTCATACTCAGCAATGTTACTTCTAAGAGTTTAAGGTGATGAAGCATGAGCTGAACATGAAAGAGCAGTGAATTCTCTATTTTAGTACTTCCATTTGTGATCAAGCCCATCTTTGGTTTTAACTTTCAGAAGCATCTAAAGCTCACACAGCTCTGTGGGAATCTGTTTTGAAGTGAAACCATATGTACCTTAATAGTAAAATGCAAAGCAGAAGTTTACAAATTACACAGCTATGATTGGGAGCCAAACAGATGAAAGATTGCAAGTGGGTGATTGTACACCTGTAAGATCATCTATTTAATTTTTTTTTTTGAAAAGACAGACTTTAAAAATCAGATATGCACATATTTCCTGCAGCACAGGGTATGTATCTCTGTTCAGATCACATCTGATTCTCACCCACTTTTTAGGTAAAAACACCACCCAGAATAAAGATCCTGACTAGGTGAAACCTGTGATTTCTAAAATACTCACACATATTCAGTGTTTCTGCTCTGAGTTAAATATGCTGCCCTCCAAGGCCTTTTTTGGCCTCATGGGATGCTCTGAATAGCAATTATCCTTAGCCAGATTTCTGTGTAATTACACTCCCTTCCTTTTTCTGTATTTTTAAATAACAAAAAAATCAAAGAAGCTGTCATGAAAACAAGATCTTCATTCCCTGGAGAAGTCTCTGTTTACATTATTCCTCACCAACCAGCAGCTGGAGTAGATATCTTGGTGGTGTTTTCCACACGTGGTAGCTCCAGCTTCCAGGCACTCCACAAAGGTTGTGTCTGCCCATCTCACAGCCACTTACAAACTGCCTCCAGTGTCACCTGGTGAGATGGGGGGGAAAATGCAAACTTTTATGGCATAATAAATCCCTCTCCAGGATCTCTGTCACCATGAAAAATCATAGAATCAAAGGTTTGGGCAGGGACAGCTTCCACTAGCCCAGGTTGCTCCAAGCCCCATCCAACCCATCCTTAAACATTTCCAAGGATGGGGGAATCCACAGCTTCTCTGAATAACCTGTGCCAGGGCCTCACCACCCTCACAGTAAAGAATTTTTTTTCTAATATCCAATCTAACCCTGCCCTCTGTCAGTCTGAAGCCATTCCCCTTTGTCCTGTCACTACACACTCTTGTAATGATTGCCAAGGGAAGAAAAATCAGCATAAATAGCCTAAAAATCTAAAAGCTAAGGCTGACCTTTAATTCTTATGATTCAGAGCTCAAAGAGGGAGAAGATTAAGAAGTTTCAATATAGAAATTATAGTAGAGCTATCTCTGACTAGATTGGTTTTCATAAAAAGCAATGTCCTGACCTCCACCTCTGTAAATATGATTTCTGCTGGTTGCCATGCTTACTCTGCAACATATGAAGAATCATCCCACTTTTAAAACAAGTTTGTACATATTTCTTAGCTCTGAGCAGGCTTATGTGGTGAAAAAGATGGGAGAGCCCTTCAGTAGAGTAGTAAGGCAGGCACACATTTTGTAGTGCAAGCTGTGGATGCAAAAGGTGATTTTTAAAGCAGGGGAGTCCTCTCTCATTGCTGCTGACTGAGGTTTGGGGTAGAAATGGTGGAAAGGTCCAGAGGCTGGGTTTGCCAGCAGCAGAGCTGTGCATTTATAGCCAGATTTAACTCTGGGATAAATAAATCAGATTGTGTCCTCAGAGCACCGCTGTAATGGGATGCTAATCCCAGTAAATGGGCTGCTTTTCCTCCACGTGCCTATTCCAGCATCAGCATCGCTAGGTTATTCTCAGAGAGAGGGGTTAGAAATGCAGATGTTTCTGCTCTGTGCTTCCTCTCTCCCAAACTCCCGACCCAGAGGAAGGAGTTCGCTGCCCACAAGCACTCGGGAGGCTTTTGCTGCCCTTGGGGAGCCCTTTTCCCACGACCTCCAGCACCAGGCAGTGCTTCCCAAAGCCTCTCTCGAGGGATGTTGCTGCAGGCTACCAGCATAAAGGAATATCCTTATGTCACATCGTCATTCCACCAGAAACAAACATGGACAGTGACAGAAAAAGGCAAAAGCTTCCCCAAAACCTTTCTGTCGCCCTCCTGCCCTGGGCTGCGAGGAGCAAAGGGACCTCCCGAGCCTCCCGGGGGAGCCACGTTCAGCATTCCCGCTTTGCCCAGGGCACCAAAGGGGTGCCTGGAGATGGGAGCAAAGAACTTCCCGGGTGGGGAGCTGTGAATGCAGGAGGGGAGTTCCCGTGCAGTGAGCCTGCAAAACCAGCAGGTGATGGATGTGTTGGACTCGACATCTTCGGGACTCACAGCGCCGCTGAGCAGAGCCCAGCCCAGCCCAGCTCCAGGCAGATGCTCCATCCTCCTGGATGTACAGGCTCTGCTTAACACGGGCTGGGCTCAGGATGTGCAGCCACAGCCCCCCAGCACCCCCAGAGGCTATTTCAGCTCTTTTTCCAACTGGTTTCTGTGAGGAAGTTGCAGGAAGATTTACTATTCTTAGTTGTCTGTTCTCCCATTAAAATATTGGTACAATTCTCACTGGAATTAATGGAATGTGTGTATCTTATAGAAATGCATTATTACTCTCATTTTGCCCCTGGTATCCTGGCAACAGGCACATTCAGATCACTAATTTCATATCTTGTACATCCTTCAGCTCTCTCTCTAAAGGGTGTATCAACCTTCAAATACTCTGGGTGCTTTTTGCTGTTTTCCCAACTTGGGTTGGGAATTATTCCTCCTGCCATGCACATCCCTGGAGTGCATCTGGGAGTTCATGCTTGGTCTTTTATTGAAGACAATGCCTTTTTCCCTGTAACAGGCAAAAAATTAATACTGAAACTTGATTAGATAAACGTGTCAGAATTTGGTTTCCCACAAATGGTCTGTGAGATTTTAATGCTGGAAGTTGCCTTTTGCCTAATGCCATCCTTTCATCCTGAGCTGTGTCCTTCAGCACCCTCAAGAGTTCCCTTTCATTTGTGATCTTTATGCCCTCCAAGTACTTGCTGAAGGGTATCATTCCCCTCTTAGTCATCATTTAGCCAAGTGATGCATATTAAGTTCCTTTAATCTTCACTCATAACTCAGTCTCTTCCGACCTTTCATCATTTTTATTGCTCTTCTTATGAATTTCTTCCAATTTGTCTGCATCTCCCTGGCAATGAGGTACCCAGAATTTACTGCCTTGTTTTAGATGTGATCTCCCTGCAGCAAAACAAAAGATGTTACCTCCTGCTACTTTTATCCACCACTGATTTAACAATTTGCTGGAGTTGTGAAGTGGCCGGGAATCAATTAAAATAGATTTGAAATGGTTCAGTGCTCAGAATTACCATAATTCTTTTGTGGCACCACATGCAACAAAAAGCCTGTGAACACCTGCTGCTTCTGGAAGTTCATGTTTGTGATTCCTGGGGCAGGCAAAGCTTTTCAACCTGCTGCATGCACAGCTCTGAGTCTCTGAAGGGATATGAAGGAGGAGTTATGATTTAGAAGACAAATGGGGATGGGTTCAAATTGGCACCAGGAATAGCTCACGTGTTCTTCTGGCCTGAGGGTTTCACACTGCTCCTCCTGTAACTCTTGGATAGGTGACAGCACCCAAGGGCTCATCACAGCAGTGCAAAACCAGGGGAGGCAGCAGCCAAGAGCTTGACATTAGGTCTCTTCCAGTTCTGTTTAAATTCTTTGCTTTAATAAAAATTAAAAAAAAAAAAAGTCTTTAGAAATATGTAATGCATTTTGGGCTTTGATAAATGGAGAGCTTGAGATAGCTGAGCAGCAGACTAAATGATGAAAGATGCTCTAAGACCTCTCAGATCTGCTAAAATGATCAGGTGGCTTCTCTGTCCCCATCATGTGTGGCTTTGATTCAAGGCTGGAGTCAAGAGGATCTCTGCTCCTGCTTCCTCCTTCCCCATGGGAGCAGAGCCGTGGTTTCACATTGCTCTGCTGAGTAAGGAGGGAATGGTGTTGTTACTCCTGGAGGTTACTCCTGTTGCAGAACAATCCTTTTCCCTTTGTGTCACGTATATAAACACATATATCAAACATATAGAATGTCACAGTTCATATATGTGGAGAGCAAACAGATCTTGTCCTCCAGATCTATTTTTTGTGTTGTCACATTTGGTCCCTGAGTCACTGGCAGAGATCTGTGGGTCACTGGGCCTTTCCATGCACACTCCAGTGTCCTGAGTTTTCACTTTCAGGTCATTTATTACTCCTTCTCCAGTTCCTGAATTCAAAATGGAGCATTTCAATGGGATGTGTTCTGTTAAGTGCTTGGGTTATATGTGTGCTCTGTTTCCTTAAATGATTTTTACTGTTCTGTCTACCTCAAGGAAAAACAAATTAACTGCATTTTATAAGCTTTTTTACTCTGGTCTTTCCTCTTCTCCATCTGTTGCTCTTCATTCATGAAGTCCCTTGCAAACCCCAAGGCTTCAACAGGGGCTCAAGCATTAATAAAACAGCCTGTGGCTATGAAGCACATTTGCATACAAATTGTGTGTGAATCTTTCCTTAAAAATTGTTTACATTCTGGACAAACATCTCATATTGCTGGACAAAAAAAAAAAAAAGAAAAGAAAAGAAAAAAAGACTGTTTCTTTTAGCCACAATGTATAAATATTTCAAGGCTGATTTGTTAATGCTGAGTTTGTGGGGTCTACTTGTATAGATATGAGCTGTGCCATCCTGCTTTCCTTCAGGAGCAGAGGGTGGGCCCTGACCTTGTGCAACTGCACAGAGGTGAATTTCCAAGCCTGCTTTTGCTCTATTAGCCTTCATTTTAGATACACAAATGAAGTAATTTAACTTGTTAGATGCTATATGAAAAATATCGAGGTAGACCCACTGTCTTTACCTTCCAAGTTATGAAAACCATTATTAAAAAGATCAATCACAGACCTCCTTGCTGACATAATGATAAATGTTTCCTCCAAGTGTTATTCTATCTCCTAATTTCAGAAAAATTAATATACCTTTTTTCTGCCTTTTTTTTTTCTCTTCTGCTAACTCAGACCTTGTTACAAAGCCATTTTAATTTGCAATCATTCTTCCAGTGCACCTGCAGTGATAGAGCTGATAAACACTTTCTTATATGGTAATTTTTAATGACTACCACAATTGCAACCAAATTTTGGCTTTAGGAAGAAAGCCAGAGATAGCAGAACACTGAGAGACAGAACTCTGTCTTCATCATACAAGCAGAAGAAATAGCATGGGAGGGATGAATTTAATATATAGATTATATTGATCAAGGTCTAGTGGAAGGTGTCCCTGCCCATGGCAGGGGGCTTGGAAGGTCCCTTCCCCTTTAAGGTCCCTTCCAACCTAAACCTTTCTGTGCTTCTAATCACCTATTCTTAATGCACTTTTTTATTCTGATAAGTTTCTACTCATACAGATAAAACACTGCCATACTTGAATCCATAAAGAACCTCTTCATTTCTCCTTTTTCCCAGTAAAACAGAAGAGCAGAGTTTCTGCACACTGCTGGTATCTTGCTGAATCAGGCAGTTTGGGGCAAAGCCAATTCCTGTGACTCCTGTGGTCTCACATGAGGAATTGCTCCTGTTGAAGAAGCGTTGACCATTTAATATACAGTGCTCATGACTCACCATATATTCCCAGAGCACTTGGAGATATTTCCATGCTGTCTCTGTATTTTTACAACCTAAACATATTCCCCTGGAGATTTATGCAGCTTTACATTCTTTTTCCTCATCCACATTTGCAGGAGTTTTATGGGGGAGCAGAGAGGGAGCCTAAGCAGCGCAGGCAGCTCGCTTAATTTAGCACAGTCCTGTCCTTTCCAGTTCACCCACCTGCAAAATGGGAAAAATAATAAGCACTTTAGGGAGAATATTCACATGTGTAGCTTGAGACCTTTAATGTTCATCTCTCCAGAGGCTCAGCAGAGAGAAATAGCTCCAAATTCAGAGGCTTTGGGTTTCTAATGGAGTTGCTTCTCTTCTGGCAGTCAGGGACACCAAGTTCTCAGCTCGATCACCCCTACATCAGGCACTTCAGGGACATGCCAAAAGCCAGACACTGTGAGCATCCTCTTTCATGCCTCATCCTGCAACCATTTCCACACTCAGCTTCCCACTGTGGAGCAATATCTGATCAACTGAGTGGTTTGCCACAACTGCAGAGTGGAGTGGGTTGAGGGATGAAGAACATGCAGAGCCTCAGTGATCACTGAGCAGTGAACAAATGAGCATTTCAACTGCACTTTGTGTGTGTTAAACTCAGTGAAAGCACTATTAATTATCAATATGGCCAGTAATTACTATTCATTAGGGGTTAGAGCAAAGCACTGAAACTCAAATCTTCCTGTTTCAGTCTCGGGGTTGCAACTGTGTGACTTTGAGCAAGTCACTTTGCTTCTCTTGTCCTCATCTTTGCTGCCATTAGGACCCCTGCATCATCCCTAAGTGTGGTGTGAACCTTAATAAGGCTTGAGAGGGGCTTTGAAACTCTTGGTGCAAATGGAAATGTGAATGTCATGCAGTGCTCTAGCAGCAGCTGAGCCAGAGCCAGAGCCCCATCCCGATCCAGAGGGCTCGGAGCGGTGCCATGGAGCCCTTCCATGGCCTGTGCATCCTACCCAGGAATGCTGAGGACAGAGAAGCACACTGAGCCAGTTCTCCTCACAGGCACAGCCAAGAAGCACCACCAGGGAGCTGAGATTTGGAAAATCCATCCCTCTCGTTGCTTTTCTTCTGGCTGCACAGGCAGGCTGCCCATTGGTACGCACAAGTGGATATTTAGGCTTCTAAACAGCCGCTCCTGGACACAAAAATGCAGCTTGGGAGTGTGTTCAGTATGGAAAGACTGGCACAGACATCAATCTTTATTTCAGAAAATCTTCTCTTCAGTGCTTAGCCCTTGTGTTGATTATATGAATTAGATCCGTATTACAAATGAGCCTCATGTCCCAGAAAATAATGTGCTTTGCTCAAGAAGCAAGACTTTCTGCATTTCATCATCATTCTGTTTGCTAATGATTAGGCTTTCCTGGCAATGATGAGAAATGTTTATTTCCCTGGAGTGTTTTTGGATGGTAAAATGATGGTGTTATTTGTGGGCAGTGGATGTTGTGTTAACTCACAAAGCCTGCATTGCCATATTTAATCTGTGTGGAGATCTGGCCACCTCCCTCCACACCTCTGCTTTCCACAAAACCCTTTGGCCATTTTTAATTTATTCAATCCACTTTTATGCTGAAGGCAGTGGCTGCCAGCTTGTGCCTGCTTGGAGGCATAAGAGCAAGACAAAGTGACAAAGTGACAGTGAGATAAACACTACTGAGAGGCCTTGGTCTGCATTTTGAGGACGGCTGTAAATCAGAGTGATGGAGACAGACAGTGATGCCAAAGTAGACAGGTGAATGTGCATGCTGGGATCTACACATTCCTGTGAAATGCATCTCCACTTCATTTATACCCAGTGATAGGAACACTGTTGTAATGTTGTGGAAAAAAGGGATATGTTGACAGCGAGGTCAGGCTCTTGCACAGCTCCTCAGGCTCTGCAGGACTCACTGATGGAATTAGTGCAGATTAGTGCCACATTTTCTCATTTACATCTACCACTCTCCAGTTAGAAGAACAGAAACACATTATTCTAGGTGATCATATACAACAAATTCTTCATTTCTTCAGTCTTGTAACTTCTGTCAGCAGGTGTCAGCTGATGCTCTCCATCCTACTGTAACATCCAGCTCCTTCCCCTGAAAAGCCAAACCCAAATACCTGAGATGAGTGACACGTCCACACACACATTTGGTGTTTGAGGCAATGTAGCACCATCAGCTAAAGCAAAACCTCGGTGAATTTGACCCCCCCACCAAAGGATTGCACTCAAAAAAGTTACATCAATGCAAAGTCAGGCCTGAAATCTGCCATCTGCTGAACCAGGGAACCCTAAAGTTAAATTCACCATTGGAGCCAATGCTTGGCTGCTCTGCAGTTACCATCTGCAGTTTTTTACATGGCTGTTTATTCTGTTAAATTTATGCCTTAGTGTGTAAAAATGTCCCCAAACTATGAAAGCAAATGAGCAATGTGACAGGGCTCAGCCCAGTAAAAACAATAACTTTGACATTACCAGATTTTTCAGACTTGAAAATCTCAAGGCTTAACCTCACATAAACCCTTGGTTTTACAGTTTAAAATCTCTGCTTAGTACTGGAAATCTTGTAATACTTCTTCCCTCTGACTGCACTCCCAGCACACTGGAATTTCCTCTCATGTTGCACTAACCCAGTACCTATGTTTGAGGGCTTTTTGCTCAGAATTGATTATTCTCTCTGTGCAGAACATACAAATGCTGGTACCAATGCCTCCTGTTAGAGTTTTTAGGCCAGTTTTTTAGAAGTCATGCAAAAAGTTTTGGTGTTCAGTTCCATATGCTCCCAATCTCAAATCCAGCCTACACATGAACAAAGAAGAATGTTTGGGGAATATACAGGCATGCAAAAATCACCATATTTAATGATTTACTTGCAGGTGATTTTTTCTGTAATGCAAAGTGATGCAATGTAAAAGGGACCAAACTACCCTGTGGTTGATTCATTCAGTTTTTTGGGATGAGAAGATGCAGGACTGCCTAGAAAGGCTGATGTAGCCCCATGGCTTTTTTTTTCTTCTGGTTCAAAAAAGAAATGTCAGTCTGACCCATCTGCTGGTATCTGAGCAGAGCCCCAAAGACCTACACACAGGCTGGGAGACAAGTGTCCATATGGTGTCTGTGTTCATTCATTGCAATGCTCGTAGGCAGCAAAAATACCTCAGGGAAGAATTGGGGATGAGAAGATATTTTTAATAAACCAGACTGCAGTGATCTATAATGGGAAATAATCACTGAGCCTTTTCCACAAATATCTAAATTTCTGCCTCTCCTACTTTCCCTTCTAGTGCTGGCAGAGAAAAACCACAAAATAAAGGTTTCTTCTAAAAAAAAATTCCCAGTTACTGGTGTTCTTCTGTATCAAGGTTACTGTTAATGTTATTAATATTAATTTTCATTTACACCACTGCAAAGCCATCAATGTGAAAAGACTGTTATTATCTTTATAGCAATAAGTATTTATTAAAAAAGCATGTACAGTGAAAATTGGAAATAAAAAGAAGCAATGCAAACTAGAATGCAATGAATCCCTTAGGAAGAATAATAAAGATTTCTGGCTCTTTTTATTCCTTCACAGTATTAAAAAAAAAGCAAGATAACAATGCAGGCTGGAAGACACTTATCAGAATTTGCAAGTGCTCTGAGTGTTTATCCTCAGTGAGAGCTGGAGGGATCCACTTCTGGAAAATTATCGTTGTCTGCCCTTTTAGCAAGAAGCTGTCTTGCTGTTTTTGTTTAATTAAACTGCTGCTGTCAATTACTGCCTGCAAACAGCATCCAGTATTGCCCAGTGAACTTGGGAAGGCACTCAGCAGTCACTGGGGCGTTGTGAGCTCCCTCTGCACTCCCTGCACATCTACTGGAGGTAGGAGGTGATAAAATTCCCCGTTTCTGTCCGTTTCCCACTTTCTGGAAGGAAATAAAAATAACCCATCATTGTTGCGGCCCTGTTGATTGAAACATCAGCGTTTCCATCCCAGGCTAAAATATTTGCTTTAGTCCCAAAGGCTTCAGTTTGCCGAGCCTTTCCTGTTGTCCTGGCAAGGGCTTCCTGCCAGGGCGTGCAGGGGGATGCTCCACTCCGACTTCCACTCATCCCCAGGCCTCTGCCCTGGCCAAATCGGGCACTCCTCTTCCTCTCCCTCCTGGCACACCCCTCCATTTCCAGTTTCACACTCAAATTTTATTCTTGCTGCTTTTCTCTTGTCTTTTTTTCCCAGGAGAAAGCGTGGTTGGCTTTGTGCTGAGCTGCTGACCCCGGCTGCCGGGCCGGCAGCTCCATGAAGGTAGAGCATTCCCAAACCACAGGAACACAGAGAGCCGGCCCTTCCTCTGTACTCTGTGTTCCCTGCAACTCTGCTGGACACTTCCTCAGGCACAAGGAGCCTCACCACTGGCTGCAGCTGAGCCTGGCAAGTGTTGCTGTGTGAAAAAATGACAATCTATTTTTTCCTTTCCAACTGGTCGCCAGCTGAGCAGCAGCTCCTGGCTGGGGAGCTGAAAAGGTGACCTCTGATAAACTTTCTGGGCCAACAACCTCTTGCACTCACTGCACTGTAGCCAGGGACCACAGCTCGGTTATTAATTGCTCCAGAAGTCTTCTCCTTTATTCAAAGTCTCCCTCTTTTTATCCCAATGCTAGGCCAAAAAAGTGACAGGACAAGTGTTGCTGATGTGTGGTCTTAATTGAGTTGGATGTCATTCCTATCAAAGTACTTGAATTCTCAGGGTGATGCAACCAGAAAAGTTCCACCACCAAGTCTGGGGGTTTGTTTGGAGTGTAAGTTTTCCATAGGGAACTCATTTCAGTGGAGTTGAAGGCACTGTGCTCTGTCTAATGGCAATCCACAAAAAGATTGTTCCCCATCAGCCTTGAATGTTGAGGACAATTGACTGTGGGGAGGATTTTCCATGCTGTACATTCAATATAATCTATACCTGGACTCCAAACTTTGTTTTCAAGGTGTACAGAGATAAGAAACACCACAACAGTAGAGTGCAATTTTAATTAGGTTCAGTTTTTCTCCTGTCTGGTTTGCCCAGCACAGTTTGCTGATTTTATTTGTGGATAGATTGGACCAATGTTGACATATTTACAAAGCCCCCTGCCATGGGCAGGGACACCTTCCACTATCCCAGGTTGCTCCAAGCTCCGTCCAACCTGACGTTGGACACTCCCGGGGATGGGACAGCCACAGCCTCTCTGGGCACCCTGTGCCAGGGCCTCCCCACCCTCCCAGGGAAGAATTTCTTCCTAAGAATGGGTGAAAAAAGGTGAAAAATCACAGCTAAAGTGGCACATTTATCTTATATTCCAGATGTCTTCTGTTTTTCCTTACTATTTGAATTCTCTCTTCCCTCAATGTTGCAGATTTAGCTTTGATCCATCCCGGCAGAATCAACAATCTTTTATAAAAAGTTCTTTTCAGTCCAAGTCCTTTCTGTGATAACAACAAAAACAGTACAAAAAGATTTGGGTTATATTTATGTGTGACTAGACTATTGATCTCACAGCCCAGGAGATGAAAAGTAAGATGAAATGTGATTTTTAAATCTGACCAGAAGGAGGGGATCAGGATGAAGCCAAGCCCAAGTCAGTGGGGAGTGTGATTCTGCAGGGACTCCACCTCAGAAAATCAACTTGCAGTGTTTGTATGACAAGAATTCAGCTTCATGTTCTCACTGGGGACCTGGTTTCCTCCAGGGAATATTTTCAGCCTTTTTAATTTACCTTACTCCTGTTACCTACACATTATGGACAGACAGCAAGTGCACTTTGGCTTGCAAGGGATGATTCCTGTCTTGAACACCTCCATTCCTACCTCTCCTTCTCCAAAACCCAGCTTTGATCCCACTCATTTGACCAAGAACTTTCCCCTGGGGATTGTGAAGGACTCTCAGCAGGTTCTTCTCTGAACTTCAGTTTTTCTGTGGTGAAGAAAACGTACTTACTCCTGGCACCAGGTCCTTCTATACCACCCCCAGCTGCTCAGGCTGCTCCTCATTTCAAGCAGGACTTGGCTCCTCAGAGCAGTCATGAGGCAGATTTATCTGAAGGGACCTGTCTGACAGTGTGCTGGGAATTTTTTCTTCCTTTTCTACTGTAAAGCATTCTTTCTTCCCCAGCCTGCCCTACAGAATCTAATTAGTGGCCTAATTACTACCCCCATACTATGCCCTGGCTGACCTTTGCTGGCTCATGTTCTCAGCCTGCCTTCCCTTGTCAATATAATTTTGGGCCGTGGGTCTGCGGGGTCTGTGCCGCTTCCTCTGAGCATCACGACGTCACCACACTCCACTCAATGCTTATTTTTATTCCCTACTCCAACAAAATTGAACTGTGGAAGCACTGTAAATTTTCAGCCTCGAGAGGCTCTTCATTAAGCAACAAATAACTCTCTGCACCTACTTGATATTACCCTCCTGTTGGCTGTTTGTCACCCGGCGCTTCCTCCCCGCTCAGCCGCCTGTGGCCGTTCCCCTCAGCTGACAGAGCTGCTGCTGGCCAAAAAAATGCACATTACAGTCTGTTTGCTGAGCCTCTGACTTTAACATAAAAGCAACAGCGTCATTTTTATCCTTCTTTGGTTCAAAGGCTGGTGTTATCTCGCTGTTGTTATGAGATATCAGCGGGAACTTCACGGGACTGGATCCCGGCGTTATCCTACAGGAATGGTTTTCATGGCTCCAACACCACTGCTGTTGCTAATGGTGTTTGCACACAAAGAGGTGCTGTCCAAAATAATGAGCTGTTTTTAATGCCTCGATGCTCTGTCCCTGACACTGTCCCACCAGGGCGTCTCTGCAGCCCAGCTGCCCCAGTTCCTGGGAACAGCCTGAGCTCCCACCCCTCTGCAGATCCTGCCTTGCCCTTGGGTTCAGTGGTGCCACAGCTCTCTCATAGGTGCATTGTTAATTTTCAAGCCACAGTGCATCTGAAAGCCAACCACCACCCTGGGAAGGATGCCATAAAACAAATATTCCTTTCCTGCTGACATGCATTATTAAAGCCTCCACCCCATAAATCCCAAGTAGATAACACTCTCCGTGGCACCCTGTAGAATAAGCAATTTTCTGCTACCGAGGAAACAAATTCTTTTTCTCAATCCGATCTAAACTCCACCAACACGGTGACAGACACAACACTGCATCTGAGTTTGGCTTTGACAGCCTCATACATTTCTAACTCTGTCAGCAAGAATAAATGTTTGAAGCTTTTCACTTTAAAGAGCTCTGGAGCAAAATGGACTTTCTGGGATCAGCTTCACCCTCTGTGTCTACCAGACATACGATCTCCCAACATTTGCAAGGGTGAGGGAGAACTGAAGTGCTGAGATCAATCTGCACCAAGCTGCCTTTAGAACGCAGGCAGTGAGGCTGGGAGTTGAAAGACAGATATTGTAGATTCCCCAAAATGTGTTTTTTCATCCCAGAACATATCAGGATGAAACTCACTGTGTACCACACCCTCTGGGTGCTGCTGGGGCAGAAACAGGGAACATCTGCCAGCTGCATCCAACAGTCCTTGCTAAGACACATGGAGCAGGACTCAGACCAAGCTGGTTTTGCAGCAGCAGCGTTTGAGGTGACATATCAATTTTGACTCCATTTTGTAGTTTCTTGATGAATCTGCCAATGTTGCATTTCAATAAGGTGTTATCTTCATTTTTTCTTTGTTTTTTTTTTCAGCTATGACACTACAATACTGCTACTCAACAATTATTGCATCAGCAAACGTTAACATTTTATTCCAGTTTGGAATGAGAAGAAATTAAGAAATTCCAGCATTCAGCCACTAAATGAAACTGCTGCTTTCTAAATAGCTCTAATCAGCTACCAAGAACACTGTCTTGTTTTCATGCATTATGAACCACGCAGGTGTACAAGTTTATTTCAGTGAGAAGTCTGTGGGATCATTCATTTCAGAAACCAATGTAATGTCTTATGTTCATTTCTAGAGCAGTCAGGGGAGTTAACTTAGGAGGTCATTGTTATTTTTCTGTTCTTTGGTGCACAGAGTGTATCTCCTGTGTATTGAGCAGCTGCCAGCAGTGTTCAGTATCAACAGACCTTACCAATGTCCATATGTGACCACATTTTAAATACAGATATTTCCTTTTTCTTTTATTCTTTTAAAGTTGAACCTAAATTCAAGAAATTTTTGTCTACATTATCATATATTCAGGGATCAGCCTGAAGCCAAAATAAATTTGTTTCATATTATGAGTGAAAAAATGGGTTGCTCTCCAGCTCAGCACAGACAGATCACTGAGCATAAATCCCTCATGCCCCTGCTCCTTGCTATCAATACAGAATTCCCAATAAGAAGAAAAAATACTTTCCTTTTCCTCCTCATCCTCACAGCTCACTCAAGATGCAGCCTGTGCTTTGAACAGCATTTCTATTTCAGTATTCAAAATGTGGAGAGATGTTGAAGCAGGTTCCTGCCGTGGTGAAAAAGTCTGAACTGGAACCAGTCTGTGTAATTACACTGGTATTTTGGGGCAAATTCACAGTCACCTCCAAGTCCCTCCTGCCCATGAGAGAGCTGCTGAAATATTTGAGGAAGATCCTCAGGGAGCTGAAGTGCCCACTGAGGTGGGTGATAACAAGAGTTTATCCCTCGTCCCCCTGACACGAAGGTGACAAGGACACTGAGGAACCAGTTAGAGCAAGACACTAAAGTATTCCAGGTCTCAGGATTGACCACTTTCCAGCATTGCTTTTCCTCTGATAAAACCTGTCCCAAGCTGCTTTCCTCATGTCTGAGGAAGAAACCCACCAGAAAGGACCCACATTGTCACTCAGTCCCTCCATGAAAACCAATTAAAATTCCTTCATAGGGAAACCAGCTTTGGGTTGGTTTATTTTTTTTTTTTCAGTCTGGTATTATAAATAATAGCAAGGAAAAACAAAGTTTTTAATTTGTGCAAATGCCTTGACAAAGTTGTCCTTCATCCCTGTGTAAATATTGCTCCTGTAACACTGCCAAGGAATGGCCTTGAGTGTCTGCAGCCAAAAGAAATCAGACCTGCTCCTATCTGGGCCCAGGAGACCAACATATAATTCATGTTTGTGGCTGGTATTCCAGCTCTTCAAAAATTGCCTCTTAAGCTTCTCCTGACTGGGAATCCACACTGCTGTTCCCTGACTTCTGTGCAGCATTTCAGGAGTAGTCATGGCAAGTTTTGCAAGGAAAAATACTTTTATTACACAAACTGAAAAACCTGGAGACAAAGGCCAAGCTTGCAAATAAGCAATTCCTTTCCAAACATCCAGACTTGCATGCCTGGATGCTTATCTGTTCTTTTAGAGTAATCCAATAAGATATAAACTCTCTCCTCCTAAAAGCCTTTAGTCCACTTAAACCTTAGGCCATCATGGCTAAAATTCCATGGCTAACTACAAAGATGATGACGAAGATAAGGAGAAGGGAATCTGTTTAACTAAAGAGGGATAAATTTGTACAGAATGAACAGAAATGTAATAGATCTATTGCATAATCTGGCTGTGTTCCTCATTTCAGTTTCTCCAGTGGTTGGAGTCTGCATTCAAGTTGGGAAGGGAGAGTAAATCCAAGGAAAATCCAGTTGGAGGTGGTGTCTGTAGGATTTGTCTCAGCTCAGAAGCTTCCACTGAGTCTCCAGCTCCCATATCTCATTTGATAGGAAATGTTAGCACTTAGGCACAGGGCTTCTCCCAAGTGCCTCTGGAAACTGGAGGGTTCAATTAACTCCCATGGAATGTGATGTGGGAATCCACACAAATTGCACACTTTCCAAGAACACAGGCTGGGGCCTGCAAACCTGCAGGCATTTATGGTGCTGACATTTCATAACCCGTGAGCTTGCACATTTGGAGAAAAAATTGCAGATGGAGTTGAATTTAAAAATCCCAAAGAATGAGCTCCTTGATTTTGATGAGGTGCCCAGACCAGACTTCATTCCAAGATAGTGCTCACTAACATTCTAACCAAAAACTTACAAATCTATGTGTAGGGTGAAGTGCTGAAGAACCATCTACTGTTTTTCTGAATAGGAGAATCACCTCCTCTTATGCCAGGATAAGGGGGAATGGCTGTAAACTGCCAGAGGGCAGGATTAGATGGGATATCAGGATGAAATTTCTCCCTGGGAGGGTGGGGAGGCCCTGGCACAGGATGCCCAGAGAAGCTGTGGCTGCCCCATCCCTGGAAGTGCCCAAGGCCAGGTTGGACAGGGCTTGGAGCAACCTGGGATAGTGGAAGGTGTCCCTGCCCAAGGCAGGGGGTGGCACTGGATGAGTTTTAAGGTCCCTTCCAATCCAAACCATTCAATGATTTGATTCTATGATTATTCATTACTTTTAGGCCCATTCTCAGAACTTCATTTATGAGTGTGCCTTCCTCTGCAAAGCCCCCAACACTGAGACAGGAGTTCTCCTCACCCAAATGGTTCTATGTTTTACACAGTTCTTTGCCATTGAAGGCATTTGCTAAAAAACTGATATCATCTTAGTAAGAAAGTTGTGCTGGCAAGCTTTAAATGTGGGCAAGGCCTTAACTCCAAGTTACCAGTAGACCAACCAATTCAAACAGTTAAATTATTCTGGGTTTTAATGTCAGGAAATGGGGAAACAGTGAAACTGTTGCAGGAAAGCCTATTTTACATAATGCAGATATCAGTCCTGAACCAAAAACGCTGAGAATAGCCTGGAGGAGGCCGGTGCCTTTCATCCGGTTCCAAGGGAGTCTGGAAACATTCACTTTTAAATTTGTTAACCACCCTTTAACCTTTTCTCCCTTTTCTTCCCATCTACTCCTTCCTGTTTACTGGGGTTTTCTTCCCATCTACTCCTTCCACATGCACCTCCTTCCTGTTTATTGGGGTTTTTTTCTATTAATTAAAGAAGGAGAGACCAGTTTGAGGGCTTCCCCCAGGCTCAGCCTGTTTGGGGTGGGTTGCTGCCACTGCTGCTGCTCTTGGTGACACAGTGATCTGCTGGGTGGCTTCTCAACAGCTACAAAACTTTCTCATCATGCTCATTCCCTGTACTTGCTGCTTGTGCACAGCATCCCTCCTCTTCCCTGGTGCAGCCTGGCTATCCAGCCCTCAGACAGGGCTTTTATTGCCTTGGAAAAATTAAAACCACAAACCCTCTGGCTCCTATGCTGTCACTTTGGCTGAGCAGCTTTGCATTTCCAGCACCTCCTTTAACTCATCCACTTTAGTTCATGCATCTCTCTGAAAGCCACTGAAATATTCTCCCGCTCTCTTGCTTTGTAGCATCACAGCAATGGGGATTTGTACAATTTTACAGCCTGAAAAATCCTCTCCCTTCAGGGCTGCTCAGTTCAAAGGGAAATCAACAGTCGAAAGAGGTACCTGGGTGTGAAAACCTTTCTCTGCAAAATAAAGGGGTGTCTACCACACCTGTGGGTGACAGCTAACCTGGGAGAGGGGAAAGTTGTCCTTTCAGAGTGCTGCCAAATTGAAAAAAAAAAAAAAGGAATATGAGCAATACATCTTGACTTTGCATGGTATTTGCTGTCTTCAAATATTTAATTTTTAAAAAGTGCTTAATCATCTTAATGAACTCATTATGTGCTGAGTGCCTTGGTTTACAATTAGAAAATCAGAAGAAAGTGAAGAGGAAAAGTCAATCTTGTATTTCTTGTGCTCCCAGTGAGTGCAGAGAGTGCCACAACCATGGAGAAATGGCCAGGCTGGGACAGCAGATCTGTCCCATCTTCATTCCCTGGCACCACCATTCAGTAACTGGTCTGGAAACAGAAAATAAGCTACAAAACAGCACAGAAAATGAAATAAATTCTGCTTTTCTCTATTAAGTGTGCTCTGCCAGGCTAACAGAAGTAAAAATGCATTAAAAAGGGGCACAGTTCTTGAGTGCTGAGCTGTATCTGGATGCACAAGAGGCATCACTTTCTCAAAAGAGATTCCATCTCCTACACAGCCCCTGCTTTCAGACAATCAACTTCTTAAGCATGCTGCTGTTGTTGCTCTCCTTAATACACTTTAATTCCACTCTGAATGGTTTTGCACATTCATGATGCATATCCAGGTACATTGCCCCGAAGAACTATTCCCTGGGAAAGGGTGCAAGAAGCCAAACCACTGACAGGAAGGGGAGTGTGGTTTTCTTGTAGAATCAAGTAAACTATAATGATGCCACACAGCATGTAATTACCATGGCTCCCTCTTTGCACTGCTTGTCTGTGGGCTGGATTCCTCCAGCAGGTAGAGAAGCAAGAGAAGAGAAGGGGGAAGGGAAAGAAAGGGCTCTGACACTTTCCCCGTCAGCAGGAAGCCCATGAGCTCAGTGACAAGGGGGCAGCAGGTTCAGAGAGTTGTGGGGCTGGACTTAGAGGGAGATGGGGAAATTCAGCCCTATTTTGTTGCCTCTCCCCATGGGACCAGCCCAATGTGAGGGGCTGTCTGACCACAAGGGCAAACACTTGGCCGTGCAGGGAGAAGTACCAAGAGCCAAGAGTGCCTCCATCCATCCATCCATCCCTCCATCCATCCCTCCATCCATCCCTCCATCCCTCCATCCATCCATCCTGCCAGAGTGACGTTCCCATCAGGGGATGAGCACAGAGAGCTGGAGCAAGGGAGTGCTTTCAGAGAGGATCACTGCCCTACAGCTGATTTGGGATGCAGAAGGAAAGCAGCCTCTGCCTTCCCCAAACAGACTTTGGGAGGTCAGCCCCGGGTCACCACAGGCTTGTTTGCAGTGGAGCAAAGTGCACTCTCTGTGAGCCCACCTATAATTAAAGACCTGCAGTTTCCTGCATATGTACTCTTAAAACATCTGTAAGCATAATTACAGCAACCACTTAAACAGCTTAATATGAGGCGGGCGTTCTTTTTCACCGGGATATTGCTTTTAATGACTCCGTGTACAGCAGAGTTTGCAGATAAGGCCAGAAGTGCACCCAATTATCTCCCTGCTGGCACTTATTGTACTTAAACTCACATTTTCAGGCTTTTTTGGTTTGCTTCATGATGACTCCCACTCCTGTTAATGTTTAATTCTCCCTGCACCGCTTTAAAAATGAAGGATCCAGCCCAAGCCTGAGCTTGGGTTATCTGATTACCCTCGGAAACTGCTGTAGACTCAGCCCCGTTTCCTTATCTCTTCCCTCTTCTCTGCTTTGACGTGTGCTGATAGCACCCTTTATTACCTGAGGGGTAGATTTAGTATCTGTTTTGCAAGAATTTGGCCAAAACGCGGGCTGTGATGTCTGGAGTGTGGCAAAAGGTGTTTAGAAGGGGAGTGAAAGTGATTCCTGGCCACACTACAGCTCTGGTTTCCACAGCGTCCAGCTTTCTCCGAGAGTATCAGTAAGGCAGAGGTGTGGGGAACTGTTTGATGTCCGAAACACGGTTCTCACTTGGGGGATTTTTCAACGTGGAGAAAGAGATTAAGGAACCAAATTAAGAATGTCTAAAAATCTGAGCTGTTTTCCAGGGAATTTACTGTGAACTGTTTTCATTTTCTCGTTCCTGCTTGCCTTTGCATCTCCAGCTTTCACCCCAAATAAAAACACTGGAAAGATCTATTGGATAAACTGGATGATCCCACAAGGGTGGGAGTGTCTTTGCTGGGAAAGGCACTGCTAGCTTTGAAAGTAAAAAGCAGAACTGTGGAGGTTTCTGCCATACACAAAATCTGCAACTTTTTTTTAGCATGGTAAGCAGACAGAGAGAGAAAAGCAGCTGCCTAAATAAAGAACTGACTTACAAAGAAAACATTTTATGAACAAGTTTTTGTCTTGCAAGAAGAGGTCAATTCTGGGTCAAGGAAGAAGATACAGAGGGACTTAAAAGTCAGAGATCATAGAACCATAAAATATCCTGAGCTGGAAGGGACCCACAGGGACACTCGGGTCCAACTCCTGGCCCTGTGCAGTGGGGAGTGGATGTTCTTGTGATTGGAAGTGGAGAAGGAGAAATCAAGGTAACAGTGCTTGCAAATGCCAAATAGGAATACCCAGAGAGGTCAGAAGAGGAGGACACAGAGGAGGAAGGTGCTCCCAGCTCTTGGGGCTCCTCCATCCCGTTTGCCTGCGAGGTGGTGAGTGCTGGGGAATGAAACACTGATGCTGCTTCCCAAACACAGGAGCACATCCCGGTGTAGGACGTTTGGGTTGGACTTGTGTGGGTTTTAGTTTCCCTTGATAGCAACATTCCACACCAGATGATCCCCGGGTGACTGCACACGGGATGAGGCCTCTCTTGCGTGACCCTTCCTGTGTCACGGCCGGGTTCCCGTCACCACAGACACCCATTGCACAATCCAGACCTTCTTTTCCAGCCCATGGAGAAGCAGTCCGTGACCAGCTGGCTTAGTCCTGTTGCAAATGTGTCCTGTGGAGCTCACAAATGATGTAGCTCCCACTTCCCCACTGACTCACAGGCCTCTTTCCACATCTCCCATAAGCAGACCGGCTCTGTTTGGAGCAAGGGATATGCCAGAGCCAACTCCATCAGGGGAAGACACACTTGGGATGGGCCATGAAAAACCCTCCAGAGACCTCCCTGCAGCTCAAAAAGCCTCTGGAAAGATCCCATGGAGGCAGGCCCAAGGGACTGTGAGGCTGGCAGCACAATACACTCAACTCCCTGATGGGCTGGATTTTGTGAACCCTTATGGCCACATCCAGGCCATCAGCTGCAGCAGGGTGATTATCCCATGGCATCAAAGGTTGGGAGAATGAAAAATGGGCTGGAGGGCTCTGGTGCCAGCTGTCCAACCTCTCCTGGTGCTCAGGAGACAGGAGCTGCCATGGCATTTACACACCTCTACCCTGGCAAAGGACAGGATCTTTCCAATATCAGGTGAGGAACTTTCACCCAAGACTTGAGGCTTTGGCTTTTTTCAGAGCCAATGGGAAGAAAAGGGTGGCAGAAACAGCCCCAGCAAAGTTTTTATGGACTCCATGGAAAGCTTAGAGTGAGCTGAAATAAATATAAATACATTTTATCTGCTTGAAATTAACCAAGACACGTGCTGCTCTCACAGTACTTGCTTTGAGTGTGACCTGTTGTGTTTGCTTTGTCTCCACCCACCAAAGCCTGTTAAAAGTATTTGAAAAATTAATTTCTTCCCTGAAGCTTTGAATGCCAGCTTTGCACCCTGGTAGTCACACTGCTCATATTTCTACACAGCCTTCCAAAAAGTAAATAAAAGCATATATTAATTCAATGAAAGATCTGGACTGTCAGAAATAACACTCATCTGTGTCTGATGCTCAGCTATATTTCAGTGTGTTCTTCTGATCAACAGAATAGAAACAGATTGGTTTTGTACTAATTAATTTGGGAGGCATTTTCACCAATTAATTTTTGCCTGTCAGACCAGTGAGTGCTAAAAAGCACATACATTCATCTAAATAACTGTGGTTGCTTCTTATGTGGATTCTGTTTGGAGAAAGGTAGTTATGAAGACAAATCTCAGATAAGTATTTTAAAAGAAGATAATAAATATTGTATAAATAAAACACACCTAATGTCTCACTGTATTCCTGCAGGATCTGAGTTGTTGTGGTTCAAACTAAGGCAAAACAGAATTTTGCAAAAGAAGCTGAAGTGTTTCTTCCTCTCCTACTATAATTAAAGGCAGAAGCTATTTTAAAAACAGCTTTTCTTTTTACTAATTCATTGGACATTAATTTTCTCTGAAAACATTTCTCTATGTCAGTTGACCCCTAATAAAATAGGATATTCTACATGAGTCCAGTTTCTTCTCACAGGGAAACAGTTTAACAGTTTCAACACAGGTCTGGGCTTCAAGTGGTCTGGATGTGCTTCTGTACCTACTTTTGTCATACTTTCCTTAGATAAGGCAGTCTCTGAAACTCAGCTATGCTCTGTGAAAAATGAAGATAATTCTCTCCTACTTCACAGGGACGATATGAGCTTTAACCAAGCAGAGTGAGTAGATACCAGTCTGAAAAGCAGCAAAGAAATACCAGTGACTTTTTTCTGTGGATCTAAAGAGAACATCTTTTGCAGGTGCTTTTTCCTCCATGAATCACATTTTTAAAGGTCTTTTCACTACTATTGAAAATCAGCTTGGTTTTACTTGCACGTTTCATTCAGCTATGTATGAAGAAAGATTTAGCACCCATCAATCTTTCCCAGCTACCTTTGATGTGGGAGCTGCAGCCATCCAGAGGGTGTGCTGCCTTCATCCTGATGCAGCAGGAGCAATGCTCAGTTTTACTGGGAATCTGGGGGCTTCATCATTAGACAAGACAATATTAGAAATTACTTTAGATATATTTAACTTTAAAGCTTTTTTCCTTTTGTCCATCCTCATTGGTGTCACCTGAGGAAACACTGACTCTTAAGCAATGGGATGGGTGTGATGGCCATGGCAGGGGGTTGGAAAGAGAAGAGCTTTAAGGTCTCTTCCAACCCAAACCATTCTGTGATTCTGTGATACCAGGAGCAGCCAAATTAATGTTTGGGTCAGTTTTGCTTAGGAATGGGTTTTGCTAGGATGTTTGCAGAAAACTAGGCACGTATGTCTTAAAAAAGGGAAGTAGAAGAATGAGAACAAATTGGGAACAATTGCTTGAGGTCTCTGATCTATCCAGGGTAGCTGTAGCTGCAAGAGATTTGTTTGTTATTGTACAACAGCTTATTACAAAATTATCCTTCCTGTTACAAAACTGTCCTTCCCAAAATTATGACAAACTTATTCTAGATAACTTTGAGCAGATGTGCAAACTGCTCAGTAGGACATTTTATTAAAAAAAATAAATCAGTCTGAACTGTATCTGAATTACAAATGTTATCAGAAAGGGAATCAAATCACAATATGTGATATTGCAGCAAACCATTGGATTATTTTACCCCAGTAAATGATTCCAGCTGGGAAATGATTAATAGAATTCAAAAATTTGAAGCTCAGCTCCATCAGTGCTGGCTGGTGAGGGGGTGAGCTCTGACACCAGCTGCCACTGGGTAGGATGTTACTGATTCCCCCAGTAGTCAGACAATGCAATAAAGATTTGAACTTGGTAACCTCTCTCCTTTTGGCAGAGTTGCAGTAATTCGTCTTCCTGACTGCTCCTGAGAGATTTTATCCGTGACCACACGTTTCCCATTAAGTATTGGAAGTTATTGGATTAGAGCACTGCAGTAGGAAAGGTCACACCCAGAGTGGACCCAAGCAGCTCAGGCTTTGTTGTGTGTCCACATGAGGAGGGATAATCAGATAATCACCGTGTGTGCTGGGTTTTCTACTGATTTCTGTCCTAGCAGTTCACAGATATCTGTGCAGCTTAGTGCACTCTTCTAGTGCTCTTGAGAAAGCATTTAAATAAGTCCTTTCTCTACAGTTCACCTAATATTTCCATGCAATTTTCCTTTGGGACTGAAATATTCTGTGGCTGCAGAGGTTTTCTTGGAAAGCCAAAGGGGAAAGTAAATTTAATTTGACTGTTTCTTAGTTACCTGACCTTTCATATTCTGTGGCATTGGGATTTTCCAATAGTCTAGAATCTTAATTAGCTTTTCCCCTCATGCTTCTCTTTCTTCTTTCTCAATCCTCCTACAATCCCTTCAGTTGCTTCCTGAAAACTAGAGTTGAGATCCACAAAAAAACCCCAAATCAAACGGGATGAGTCCTTCAGATGGGATAATTCAAGGTGTCATTGCTGGCTTTATTCTAGTCCAGACCCGAAGTTAAATGAAAAATACTGAAAATTCAGCTGAAAGACTGCAAGTATCATGATTTTTCAATGTGCTTCCTTTCAAATTCAGAAGGGCAGGGATGGCCTGTACACTTGTTTCCCATAATTATTGTTCTTACAAAAGCAGATCAAAAGGACAGGGGGTTTTATTTGTAACTTCGTGTGCATAATCATTTTTCATGTACTCCAGTTTCTGTTGTAGCTCAGACTTAAACTCTACAGAGGGTAAAATTCATTAATTTTTTACTTAACTGTGCCTTTTATCTTGCTGGCTTTCAGAAGCTCTCTGCTCTTTCCTGAGATCGTTTCTTCCTATGAAGCAGATCTTTTTTTTAACCATCTTAGAAATTAAACTCCAGTTCCAACTATAGACAGTTTTATTTCATATGCTAAATTGTCACAATCAAAGGCAGAATCTCTGCTGAACAGGTTTGGGAACATCTGGCTCTTTTCTTTTGACTTTTGGGTTTAATTATCTCAGTGCAGCTTGGGGTTGGCAAGTTGAAATTCAGTTGCCTGGCCACAGCAGTTTTGGAGAATTTGGGGTTTGGTTTTGTTTTTCTCCCCCTTTGTAACTATTTTACCCACAGCCTTAAATCATGAAATGGAAACAGTACAAATATGTACCCAGGGAGCAGCCCACATGTGCTGGCACTTGGAGACACCACCACAGGAATTTCTTGTTGCATGTTACAACAACTGGACGCTCTGTGCAGAATCCAGGGACTGTGGAGGGCTTGGGAATTGGGAAAAGCAATGGAAAAGCTGCTCTCATGGGAGACTGCCACTGAGCCAGTCCACACAGTCAAAGGAAAGGTGTTAACCCAGGGATGGAACCTCCTGGTGCTGCAGAAAATGGTAATTGAGGGTATCTGCTCCAGAGCCTGCCCTGTGCTGGGTGGAGCATCCAGGGTGCTCCATCATCTGCCACATCTTCCTGCTGCATCCCTGGTGGTCAGAGGGTCTGGAAAAAAACAGATCTGATGCCCTGCTCACTGCCTTTGACTATGTCACCCAAGCACAGATGTGTAAAGAGTGCTCAGAGAGATCTCACTCTCTGGTTTTCCCACCCTGTCCATAAAAATGAGGGCAAGGAGAGCCCTGACCAGAAGTTTTTAAAAAGCCTGTGTCACTGAAGCAGCACGGTTAGGACTATGGATAGACAAGGAAATACGAAGGGAGGCAGGAACAAATTTCTTTATTAAGAAATGGGGGGAGGATGCTGTGGTCTCCAGTTTCATCTGCTGTTATGTTTGTTATGGAAGCTTTGCTTCACTTTGGGTTTTTTTGTTTGTTTGTTTGTTTGTTTTGAGGACAGATGCTTTGCTTGGCAGCATTGCTCCCAGCAAATTCAGAGGGAATGGATTGAAAATGTGTCAGCTTGGGAGAGACCAGACTTTTTTCGTCCTCCAAAAGGAGAAGAAGTGCTGAAGGAACTGAGGTGTCCCTTGATCGTGTACAGAGAGTCCCACCCTGCCTGAAACTCCCATCCCAGCCTCTCCTTCTTCCCTCAGCTTTCTCTCTGCCAGGTACTGTCTAACATAAATTCCAGCATTGAGGAAGGGAAAAACAGGGAAACAACAACAGTGAATCACAGAGAACCAACCAATCTTTCCAGCTCGCGAAAGCCCAGGAAGAAGCTGATGTTATTTCTGTTTTCAGACAGCAGTGCAGATGTGAAGCTGAGGAGCAGGTGAGTGGGAATGTTCAGATGATGGGAAGGAAATCCTGAAAGAGGAAAGGATTTGCTCCCTGTGTGCAATCCAAATGATGTGGCAGATGGAGGGTCAGTCAGGACAGGGGTGTCCCAACTTCAGCAAGGTTTTCCAGAGATAACTGCATGTCTTGGGCAAAGGCACAGACATTTTCCTGCTCTTCTTGAGTTATATATCCCAGTTTGTATCCTGGGAACAAGAAAAGGCTTCCTGCCATGGAAATAAAAAATATTAAATTCTAATAAAGAACTTAGTTGAAAAGCCAGCTTTCTTTGTAAATGACAGATGGTGCTTGGTTGTAAAGGGTGAGGAGAATCATCCACTAAGACAACTTCTCTTGCTGAATTCCACGTTTTAATTATGAAGATGCACTCAGACATCACAGCATAGATGCAATTTACAGGAGAAATGATTACATCTTTACTTTTTCCTAATGTTCACCATTGCTCTTTCAGACATAAAAAAGCCTGAGTCAGAAGCACTTTAGAGCAGTGCAGACTTAAGCGGAATGAGAGGACACGCTCCTGGTGGGATCCAGCACATGAAGGCATCGTGTTGCCTTCAGCTTGTCCATGGAATCTCTGTTCTCTGTGCTCTCCTGGTGCCATCCACACTTTCTGAGTGCCTCTGGAGTGTGGAGTATTCTGGGAGCCACTAAGGCAAGGTCATGGCTTTGCCACATGTCCACGTGCAGAGATTCCCAAGCAGGCGCCGTTCCCAACCTGAGAGCAGAAGTCACATCTCCTCCATCCCTCCCTCTCCCCAGCACCCTCCCCCAGGCTCCACATGCATCCCCCTGTTGCACAGCACATTCCAAGCTGGAATGTGCTTCCCTGGGGTCTACACCAAAGCCCTGCACTCACCCACACAGCACACGTGGCTCTGCTGCTGGTGCTGCCCTGGGCTGCTGCCCGGAGAGCTCTCCCCCAACAGCTGCTGCTCCAGAGCCAGGGAAAGCTTCCAGGGGATTGCAGCCATCAGGACATTTGCTTTCCCATGGTACCTTCCCCATTCCAAGCACCACGGGTGCTCTGTGCTGCAGGGCTGTACAGCCAAGCTGAGGGGAGGCTTGAGAATACCACAGAAGAGACCTATGGCATTGCAGAACACTTCAGTGTCCATCCCAAATGATGCTCAAGGAGCTTTCTGCTGTGAAATCATTTCCAAAGTCAGGTGTCTAAAGTTACAGGACGCTCAATGTTTGGATATAGGCCTCTAAAATAAAAGAAATCACTTCACTGCTCACTGTATAAAAATACAAATACCAATTTAACCTATGAGCAAGCCCTTTAAACCCTATGTGAGCTACTTACTGCCTGCTCCTTTCATCATTTCAGCCCCTTACAATGCTAATTTCATAAAGTTATCATCATTATTACCTCAGGGGATCTGCTTAGCAAATAAAGCAATGCTCTGTCACTGTTGGCCCCTTACCACTGCCCCTGATTTTCCAGAAAAAGCTGAGGAGGGAAGTGGAATTGGGTCCATCAGAGCTGCAAGATGAGTGCAAAGGAAAATCAGCGCAGGGGCTCACGTGTTGCAGCTGAAGCCAGTGGCTTAAACCAGCTCAGCTACTCAGGTATCACAGAGAAAGCCAGGAGATTAAAGACTGAGAAAGATATTATAATTTTCTGTAAAAATCATCTGGGGATAGCCAGAAGAATTATCTGAGTGGAAGGGTGGGATAAGATCAAATGGGTATATACATATAAATATATATATATATATATATATATATATAAAATATATGTGCCTTGAATACATTTAAGTGTGGAATTAGAAGGTCTCTAATCACTACATCGAATTTTAGAAACCCTCCATCAAAAATAGTGCTGGAAGAAGGAAACTAAACAGTTTTAAGATGGATCTTGGCAGCTTTCTAGGTGGGATTTGGTAACAGAGCAGAAGGAATCTTAAATTAGAAATTGAAGGTTTTGAAAGATGGTTTTGCCCACAAGGAGATGAAAGGATATCTGTTGAGTAGTTGTCAATGAATTTTGATTGAACCAGATTTAGGCTATTAAATAATTCTGTTCTTCTGAGCTGTGGTTGCTTGAAAGACCACAAGAACCTTTTGATTGGAGAGGGTTTCTCTTGTGTTCCTTCAAATCAGCAGGGACTGGTCCCACTTGGAGCTGGGATATTTGGAGAGGTGGGATGCCACCCCCACTTGGATTCAGAAAGGTTTTCAGGATGCAGATGGAGTGGCTGGACAAAGCTGTGCAGCCCTCAGAGCTCAGGAAGGAGCATCTCTGCAGCCCCACCTGGCAGGGAAAGCCTGGGAGCAAGGGATGCCCATCCTGCATATCAAAGGGGCATCTCACACCACACTTCCCAGCTATTGCAGACATCCCAGAATATGCTACTGGCCTTGTCCCCTTCCTTTGGAGTGTTGGAATTTTAGTGGTTTCAAGGTTTTTTCCCACTGATAAAATGAATTTTTTTTCATAGGACCTTCAAAAGCTCATAGAAGGTGCAATTTCCAGGTCCTCTGCATTCCACTGCAAGTGAAATTGCTTGCAGCACACTAGCAAATGAAAGACAAATTTTGTTTAATTAGACCAATTTTATGATGCGTTTTAATTAAAAGAGTCTCTCATTTTTATTTGGCATCCACCATTTACTGTTACACTGATCTTGCAAGAAATAAGCAGAGTTTGCAGGACCTCAGAATAGTAATTATCTGTTGTTCTATAGTCAGGACTATCCCAAGAGATTAAAAATCCAGGGGCAAAAGATTCAAAGAAAACGAAGAAATATTACAATATAAAAATAAAATATAATAAAATAAAATAAAATAAAATAAAATAAAATAAAATAAAATAANNNNCTGTCCCGGTGCTTAACCTGAGTGTCTAATATATTTATAAAATAAAATAAAATAAAATAAAATAAAATAAAATAAAATAAAATAAAATAAAATAAAACAAAATAAAATAAAATATAGCAGCTACTTGAACCATTATTTGCTCTTTTTCCTATGGAGTATTAGTCTCTGCAAAGCTGAACCATCATGCTAATAAGTTTCTGGAAGAGGACTTGGCAAATCTGACGTGAAAAAGGCTGCAGGATCCTTTGCTATGAAAAGGGGAAAAAAAGAGGAAAAAAAACCTTTTGAAAAAAGGTGCTTAAAATAATTTGTTTTTTAAAAAGCCACAGGAAAGTCAGACCTGCCCTCAGTGAGGTTAGGCTGAACTCTATTTATGGAATTTCCATAAGACTTTGTTCAGATGCTAAAATTTCATGGCAGGGAGTTCCTGCTCCTTTGAGATTCCAGCCTTCTTAACAATCCCAGATTATTAAACTTGCAGAAAGAACAGACTTTCACTTATTTTTACAGCTTGCACTCTTCAAGCTTGACAAAGATAAAGCCATAAAGAAAATTATACACTGCAGATCCAAAGCTCACCAACATCACTAAACCATTGTACTTTTATAAGAGAAAATATAATTAGGACATTTATTCTTTTCTAGGATGTAAATTGTATACAGATTTTTTTTGTTGAATATAAAGGTAAATTAAATTGTACCTTGACAAGACAGCATTTGGTTGTGGGACAGAAGATGGTCAGTTTTAGAAGATCAGCATTTAAAAGTAGGAGAGTATTAATTATCCTGCCATTGAAAAATCTGTTGAAGGTCTGTTTTCAAAACCCAGAATGGAAAGAACTGACCCTGAGGAGCATCAGAGGAATAAGGGAAATATGAAAATGGTTAAAAATTTTATGTGCATAATTGGGAATTTTGCAATCTTCTGCTTTAATCTGTATTTAATTCATTTACTGAAAGGCTCCTTCGTGTGTTCTTCCTGCCAACTTCAATCTGTTAATTCAACTCCTACAACCATTTTATTGCTTTTATTTCAGGGCCATGTGAAACCCAGTGATTTGAGGATTTAAACCCTTTAGGATTTATAGGTGTCTTCCTAGAAGTCTTCAGGGATGTGCATTTTTGGTAAAATATAAAATAGTTGTCATTTCTACTTCCAATAAAATGATTTGTGCTTCCAGAGTGTATTTCAATTTTCACAACAGAGACTTATTTTGGCTCTTGAGTTTTGAATACAACATGCCAGAAACCCTGTGTTTTCATAATACTAATTAAAAAAAAACATACATTTTAAACATTTTTCAGCAACCGACTGTGAAATGTTGAAGGAATCTGTTAACATATTGATTGCTTTGAGCAGTGCTTTAAATTAGCTTTCTGTTCCTCTCCATATGGTTTTCCATTAAATTTAAATAAATTAAAGTTCAATTATCTGGAAGAGAGGTACAGAGTCCTACCCAAGTTGCTGAATGAATTACCACTCAACCCTTCCTGTCAGGAATTCATCAGGACTCTGCCTTTGGGTATTGTGGACCTTACACCTTCTCTTTTAGACAAGATTTCAGCACAGGTGCCAAGCACACTCTCAGAAATAGCCCTGCAACTGGAAATTGCTTTCTCTCTGCACTATTATGTGAGTCATGCCTGTGAAAAAAAAAAAAAAAGAAACCAAACCCAGAAGTTCATCAGCTGGAGAGGCTCTGTGTTGGCACACACAACAGGTCCCAGTCTGCAGAGATGCAGCAGACATAAACAGGAGGATATGGCACAGATGGCGTCTTTCATTCTGAAAAAAAAAAAAATAAAAAAAATAAAATTTAGCTTGTGTCTGCCTGTTGGATGCTCAGCATTCAGAGGAGGGGAAAGAAGAGAGAACAACATCCTCAGTATTCACAGAATTGGGCCAAAATCAACCTCTTCCTATCCAGTGGGGGCTTGGGGTAGATCACAGACACACAGAATGGTTTGAGTTGGAAGGGACATTAAAGGACATCCAGTGCCACCCCTGCCATGGGCAGGGACACCTTCCACTGTCCCAGGCTGCTCCAACCCCATCCAGCCTGGCCTTGGACACTTCCAGGGATGGGGCAGACACAACTTCTCTGGGCACCCTGTGCCAGGGCCTCCCCAGCCCTCCCCACGTCTTCCTTCTCTAACCTAAATCAATCCTCTTTTAGGTTAAAAAGTACAAGTATATTTAAAGGTAAAATAAAAGTCTATGCTGAGAAGGTGTTTTGCAAGTGCTTCAGAACATCTGGAGGACACAGAGTTGGCCTGGAATGTCCTCTCTCCAAACTTGGTCTGTCACCTCTTTGCCCCATGTCCTTTCCCATCCCTCCAGCTCCACCACAGCCACCCTGGCACCAGCTTGAGGGAATCATGAGGAGCTGTTTGAGCTCATGCAGAAAGACAGAAACACCTTTTGAGATCTGCTGCTTTCATTCTCATTTTCCCTCTTACGCAGAAAAGCTTAAAACATCCATCTTAGAGCTTCTGTCAGTTGTAGAGATGATCCCAGAAGGCAAAACCTTCTCATTATAGCCTCTGCCTCAAAAGTCTCATTTGCCTCAGATCAAATTGCAGCTGTGAAGAGCATTATCAGAAGCAAGAATAACTCCATGGAAATGTGATCTGTGAGAAGCCCTGCCCCGAAGAGCTGGGAGAAAAACCCTGAGTGCAGCAGCCTGGGCACCCATGGTGGTGAGCCCTGAGGCTGCTGGAGTGGCCACTGGGACACAGGGGCTCCGTGCTGGGATGGAGCTGGGCCACGCTGCCTGCTGGGTGTGATAGGAAAAGGTGAGCTAGAAGGGCTTGGCTGGCTTTGGAAATGATCAGAAAGCCACAAAAATAGCAGCAAAACAGGCCTGGCAGTAATTTTCACCTAGTGGTTACCTCTATGGCATAGCTCTGTGGTTATATAAAAAAAAGGAGAAAATGGAATTTATACATTGTGTGTGTATGGCATGTTGGGAGTGAGGCACATGCTCCCTGTACAGAGATATTGCAGGTACAGACACATCTCTGCTGCTCACATCTGCCACATCACTTCACTGTTCACAAATCACAGCGTATCAAGCCTTTGTATGACCACAGTGACATTTCTGAGGGTACACAGGGGTGCAGACTGCTCACCCTACACTCATGAAATGTCCATTTTCCTCTTCCCTCAGCCTTAAATTCTGTGCCCTCCCACAAAACTTCCGTCACCTCCATCTCCTTCAGCCTCACCTCCAGCGGCCCCAGACTGGTTGTTCCTTTCACTGAGCGTGCCATTCAGCCCCACCAGCCACTAACCAGTTTTACTATGTGAAAATACACGAAATGACTGAATTATTTGTTTTCAAACAACTTTTTGTGCAATCGCTCGTTTGACAGGAGCCCTCGGTGCCTTGCAATTTGCTCTGCACACGTGGCAGCTCCCAGGGAGCCCTCAGCAGACAGGGGCAGGGAACAAAACACCCCTTTTAGTGAGCCTTGGCATATTCCCCCCCAAAGAAACCACAGAGGCTCTTGTCTATTGTGTCAGGGCTCTGTAGTTGTGTAAGAGGGAAATTATTCATAGTAATGGCTCTATGCAGTTGATACTCTCCTTCTTTTAAAATTCCCAGTGTATGCATTTGTTTGAAGAGATAAGACAATCAGAGAGTTTTAAACTGGTTTTTATAGGACTGTTAAATTTTCCAATAGCACCATAAAAATTAATAAAATCAACTGCTACTATTCTACCAAAAAATAAACAGACCTGGCATTAAGGGCTGGGTTTTCTTTTTTCAAGGCTCTGATGCTGCTGCTGTTTCTGTACCAACAGGTACAAATGGTTTTTGTTCCCTGGGATCGGTCTCACCTGCAGGAACAGGGTAAAATTAGAAAAATGACACTCAGCTTGGCCAAAACAGAGCATTGCCACATCTGGGGCACAACTGCTCCTGTGGGTACCATCACCTTCCAATGGAAGGTGTCCCTGACTGGGGCAGGGGGTGGAACAAGATGAATTTTAAGGTTCTTTCCAACCCAAAACAGTCTGGGATTCTGCCTATCACAGCAAAACTCTGATTCAGCTTGTTAAGATGATTTATCCAGCTGGGATCCATGAGGTCTTAGTGTCAAAGAATCTTTCTTCAGCTGGGTTCACTGCTGTTCCCAAATATTTCTATTCTCTGCCTCTCCTGTGTCACAGATCTCTATTTAAATTGTGTGGATGGCTGTGTGAAGATGAATGCTGCTCTTCTTGTGTACTACTGAAAATGAAATTTTCCATTTCTATAATGTAGTGCTTAAAAGCTAACTCAGTGGTACAAAAACAGCTCAGAGGTAGGAGCTGTCTAAATCATGAATTGAAAACTCCCCATTACATCAGTGGGGAAAAAATCCTTTCACATTACCTCTCTCAAGCTGCTTTAATCACTTTAAATCACTTTAGATGACTGTTATCAGTCATTTCATTTCCATTGGTAAGTGCTTCCTCCACTGAAACCTTACTGCTTTCTACAACTGAGATGTTTTCAACCTGTGCTCGGAACAGAACTTGCTCCCTCCAGTGTAATTTCCATTTTAACCTTTCCTCAATGGCCTAGAAATAATAGATTGCTGAGATTGCTTTAATAGATTGGAAATTTAAACCTTGCAGAGATAACCACCTAGATGATGTTGCAACTCAATGGTAAGGCAAAGAATAACAAATCTTAAAAGTTACTGAACTAAGACTTATGTTTTAAGGCTGCTGAAATGCCAGGCATTGCTATGTCTCTGTAATTAAATAACATTCCCTGGTGTTATGGTTCCACTGCTCTTCCAAATCCTCTGCTCTGGAATTGCTTTCCTTAGTGGTAACTCAGAGGTCAGCGATTACTGATGGGGGAAAACAAATATTTTTAACATTCCCCTGTTGTCTTTTCAATGGTCTTCTTTTCCCCATGGTCTTACAGCATTTGGGTTCTCTCTCCACGACCTTCTGGGCACTTCTGGGAGGAGCTTTCAGCTGAAATCTTCGGGTTAATTATTTGCATTCATCATTTGGAGTGGTGAAAGTAAACCATGGCAACCTGATTAAAAATCCTCACAGATCTGGGAACAACCAGAAAGCCTTTGTGAATGGTGGAAGTAATGGGGATTTTCTTGCCTCGGTAGTATCCAAAGGGGTTTTTTAATGAAATCTTTTCTAGAGAATTCCTGTTTTTAATTCATAACATCTCATGTGACCAGGTCCCCACCCCTGCTATGGTAGGATCTTAGCAAGCTGATTGATTTTCACAGAATCACAGACTGGTTTGGGTTGGAAAAGCCCATCCCATTCCACCCCCGGCCATGGGCAGGGACACCTTCCACTACCCCAGGTTGCTCCAAGCCCCATCCATCCTGGCCTTGGATACTTCCAGGGATGGGGCATTCACAGCCTCCCTGAGCAACCCAATGGACTTCCAACAGGTTCCTTGTGGTGCAAAATACCTTCTAAAAATACTTGGTAATTTCAGGGCTTGTGCTGAAACCTCGTGGTGTTCAAACTTTCCCTTCACACTAAATTTTCACTGTTGCAACCAACAGCTACAAAGGGCCAGTAACAGCCTCCCATACTCAGCATCTCTGTGTTTACCTCCAAACCTTTTATTTTTAGCCTGCTTTTCACAGAGTCTAGCAGGGAGATGCTGCATTGTGCTGCCTGTGCTTTCCTTATTTATCAGGCCTGGAATCACGGAAAATATCACTTCATTCAGTCTGTGTACTCCTCCCCTGTAAATGCTTTAGCACAGATATACTAAAGTTTCTCTCAGTTTCCATGTGATATCTATGACAAACTCTTTCCAAGATTTCTCATCTCCATCAGCAGTTTCCAAACCTAACTTTCCAACTCTGGTTGGAAAGAGACTCTTTAGACCATCTCTGGTCTAAAGAGAATTAAAAAGGAAGTACACTTTATTTTAAATATATTTACTTCAAGTTTTTCAAGAATCTACATATTTGAGGTCAGTAGCGACTGTTGCTTCCAAATTTCCTCCCTGACACAAGATTAACAAACAATATGGGACTAATTAATCTCGAAGGAACTACCTGGGAAGCACAAACCAGTTGTGCACATCTTTTAAAGCAATCACAGTCATACCAGAACTCTTGTTTACCAGGGTCTGTTCCCACCTTCCCATCACTCCTCTCCACAGATTCCAAATGCTAAAAAGGTTCTCAGTGCCATATTTGTTTATTGTGCACAAAAAAAAGAAACCTGTGTGAGGTTTTTCCTGACCCTAGAAGGGACAGAACCCAGCGTAGGATGACTGCAGGCTGGGTCTTCCCAATCCCACCAGGACCTCACGCCATGGGTGCTTCCTGGGATTGCTGAGCAGCTGCAGAGCTCACCCACGCAGGTGGGGATCCAGCAGCTCCCCAGCAAATATTTGGGATGACTCAAATCAGCTTCCAAAACAAGCTGCTGCATCGTGGGTTGACCTCGGCAGAAATAAACTCTGAGTGAGTGTGTTATGGATGTACCATGTGGCATTAACTCATCACAGATGTGGCAGCAGCACGGGGATTTTCAGTGAGTTCTCTGCTCTCCAGACATCCTCAAGTTAATTAAAATGCCACTGAGGCATTATGAATCACTTTTTTTTTGGAAGGGAGTTTAGGTTTGGTGGGCTCAAGTCCTTTCCAGGGGAAAGCTGAGCTGTTACCTGTGCTACTCCATCCTGTTTGGGATCGGAGCTCACCAGACCCGTGGGCTGCTGTGGTGCATCCAGGCATGGGCCCAACAACCAGTCCTTGTGCCAACTCATCTTCTAGGCTGAAGGAGAGCTGCCAATGCTTCTGGTGGTGAAAATGCTCCCTGGTTGCAAATCACACAATCCCAGCTATCAGCACAGACAGATGTGATGACATCTGCCTGACAAATCCAACACACCGCGTATCTCCTGCTTGACAACTTTACAAATGCTTTTGCAGCATTGCTAATGGAAGGCTGTCAGTCAAAACTCTCCTACTGCTTTCATCCACATCAAATACTTGACTTTGTCATAAATAGTAGGGAGTTAATTACTGCTCTGATGTGATCTACTCCAAAGTTGCCCCAGAAATGTCACTGTGGCTAAACTGATTGCCCTGGCTTGCCTCTGCTCCTTATAACATTTATTTTAACCTGGTCCTTAGCACACAAAAATCTCCCAGCAGTGTAAATAGACTCTCCAGTAAGTAAATTCCAGTTCAAGTAAGAAAAATTTATGTCTTGGGGTGGGATCCACCCACGCGCTGAGTTGATCTTGAAATATCATTCTCATCAAGTTCTGGCACATGATGCAAATCCCGGTACAATAGTTGCAGGATATCAGGCAGCAAGGCTACACAAACATTGGCAAGACTTCTCCTTTTCCTTCCACTGTGTTTACCTCAGACATAAAACTCCATGTCTCTTAGCCTGCAGTGGGATATTGGAAACATGGAAAAGGCGACTGAGCCTCCCATTGCGCTGTTCAGCCAGAGGAGAGATGAAAGAGTTTCCTCTCTCATCACCGCACTCCTGCTTCTCCCTCAGCTCCAGGGAATGCTGCCCTGCTGCAGAAGCTGTTTTGAGGAGCCACATGGATCCCATCAGAGGTGAATGTGCATCACCCAGTGACTGCATCTCAACCCCACTAGGGATGAGCTGTGGTCCTCTAAACGCGGCGTGAACCCGGACAGGGCAGGTGGAGAGCAAAATTCAGGCTGGAGCTGGAGCCGTGAACATGTGGACTTGTTGGGAAACCTGACATTAATTCCCACCTTGGATCTGCTGGCCCCTTTTGAGAAGTGCTGCTCTGTTGCTCAGCTTGGACTAACTCCACGAGAGGAATACTGCAATGCTCTGGGTGATCCCAACATTCCATTGCCATGCCATCATTTTTTGGGGATTGGAACTGGATGATCTTTAAGGTCCCTTCAAACACAAGCCTTTTTATAACTCTGTGATTTTTCCAGAAGCAAGACTTTCTCATTGAGTAAAGAGCTGTATCTGTCTGGTTTGCATTTGAGAGGGCTGGCAGCAATGGAGCTATTGATCTTCCTTGCCTAAATACATTGTCTTTGTGACTAAAATGAAATATGTGAACTGCATTTGAACTATTTCTCTACTTCTACAGTGTGTCAAAGCTTGCCCTCGTGCATCAGTGAATATTAAATCATCATACTCTCATTTATATGTTAACTCCAAGATGCTGATGGCGTCAAGTGCTGTTATGTGTCTGTATTTGAGGATGTAATTTTATGCTGTGTATTATTTTATACTTATCTGGCTGGGTTCATTCTACTGCCTTTAAAAGAGAACAGTGGCAGAATAATAGATTTTGCAGTTGTTTGATGGGTGGAATTAAAATGTCCTGCCCAAATCAAAACTGCATATGGACTATTTGTAAACATTTGCCTTGTTTACATCCAATAACAATGCAGACTGTTTTTTATACAGGAAATTGTTTCATAGCAAAAACCAACACACATTTTTGCTGAAATGTTGGCTTTGAAAGCAGCTGAGCTCTGTTTCCAAACAAGAAAATCTGTAGGTAATTTGACTTAAAATTAGCAAGGAATGAACCTGGGTTTTTTTGATCAGAAATATTTTTGCGTGGGTGATCATGCCATGAAGACAAGCAGTGATTTGTGCTCAAGTCTGCTCTTGCATGGGCAGTAAACACCCATCCTACTCACAGGGGTGAGCCAAATCAGCTGAAGATTTGTGTACACTGGTACTTAAAATGCAAGTTTTTCTATCATTTGGTGGGTCAAGAAGCCTGGGAAGTTTTATTTCTCTGTCCAGGGGCAGAAAGCAGAACTCTCATTGTGCCGCAACACAGAGAAATGCCAGGGGAGGAACCTACACACCTCGATTTGCTTGTGGGTGCCTCACACTGAGTATGAAGCACATCCCTGACCAAGACACTCTGTACCCACAATAAACAGCACAAAGAGGATGCAAACCATTGGCTTTCAAAGCTTTCAACCTTTTGCTTTGCAAATCACAGATTCATGTCTTTCCCCCACTGTATCAAATGCACTGATTTTTTCCAAATTTTATACTGCAGAGCTACAGATTTTCTCCTAACATTTCTCTCTGTCAGTGTCTTTGGGCTGGAATTAGTGCCTGGTACACAGGGTGGGAACTGATCCACAGAGGTGGAAGCTCCTGGGTATCTACACAGATCAGATCCCAAAAGCTCTTGGTGTTTTGGTTTAAAGCTCTACAAAACTCTTTGTGGAACCATTCTATCATCTGGAGAACAATATATGATTGCAGAATTAACAGCTCTTGCAATTAATTTGTCAGAGGGGCAGATGCAACTTCATCATCAGTGCTTCAATGCTTGATCTTATAACTTCAAGGGCGAGGCCAGGAGCTGCTGGTGATTTATGTCACTGGGGCTGCCTTAAGCAATGAGATTTGGATGGTTCCCAGCACCTGTGTGGGTGAGGAGTCAGGGATTCGGAGCTTCTTTCCCTGCCTACATGGATTTAAAGATGGGAGGCTAATTTTGTGATACCTTCCGCATTCCGGTGGTGGATTTTTATGTAAGCTCATTTTTCAGCTGAGATGGAAAGCCTTTCCCTTCAGATAAATCCACTTCAGTTAAGTAAAGCTGGAGGCCTTTCTCTTCTGCCTGATTTTAATACCTCTAATTTATCAGTTGTAGACTTGTATCTAAGTCCCACTGTAGCATCTTTACAGTCCAGACAAAATTTAAATGCTGAAAGCTTGCTGCATGCTGTCTTTAGAAAGAACAGGTTTTAGGTCCTGCTTAGAAGATTTGGGGTTTCGATGTATTTAAAAAAAGGCATAAATTATGATTCTTTGTTATTTTGAAGACATGTCTGGCTCGTGGAGACTCCCATGTCTTTCTGGGTTGCTTCCTTTGGGGCAGCTGGAGGATGTGAGAGACTGCCATGCAAGGTGAGTGTGAAGAACATGCACAATCCTTTTGTCTTCTTTGTGAGTCATTCCAGCTTTCCTGTCTTTCCCTTCCTGCATCCCAGAAAAATAGGAGCAGGCTGGCTTCCAACCAGACAAGCACCGGCCAGTGCTGATGGCAGCAGGAGCAGGTTGGCAAGCCCAGAGTGCCCAGGGCCATGTGTTGTCAGTTTAGGGAATGGGACCTGCTGAAATCAAGCACAGAGAAGAGGGAAAAGATCTAGAGAGTCAAAGCAAGGCCTGGGATTCCCCATCCAGAAGTGGTTAGCAAAGAAAATGTAATTGCAAGCTGAAACCCTCTTGGTTTTGCTGCCATTTATAGCAGCCTTGGTTCTGGATGTTTGTTTTAAGATGCTGTCCCTGTGGCAGAGAACGATTAATCCCTTCCAGTTGCTGTGGATAAGGAGCTGTTGTCAAAGCCAGAAATGCTGTGCAATCCCCACAGGCCCTCTGGGGTTGCTGGAGAAACATCTCCAGCACCAGCCAAGCCAGTTATCATATCCTGGACATGTACTAATGTCTGTCTTTTTTCACAGAATCATAGAATCATGGAGTAGTTTGGGTTGGAAGGGACATGAAAGCCCACCCAGCTCCAACCTACCTGCCACGGGCAGGGACATCTTCCTTTAGACCAGGTCTCTCAGAGCCCCATGGGTTTTTTCCTTGATGGGTTCTTGGCATCTCCAGGTGCATAAATATTCTACCTGAACCTCCACAGCCTTGTGTGCTCCTTCCACACCACCTCCCATGGTTGGCTGCAGAATCCTCCTGCCAGAGCATTAGTGGAATCCCTGTGTGATCCCAGGAAAGACTGTGCTCTCTGCTATTCTTGCAAATTTTGAGCACACAGCTCTAAAACTCTCTGCAAAGCTTTAATTGCAGGAAAAATGATGTTTCTTAAATAGACTGTCCCAGAGGAAAATAGAGCTGACAAGTTATTTTCCTTGTCTAGTGGTCTAGAACTGCTTGTCACAAACAGATGTGTGCAGCAGATCCTGCACCAAGACTTACAGATTAATCTGCCTTAGGACTTCAGGCTTTACCTTCTGCTTTGTTGCACAGGAAACTCGAGCCCAGGCTGACTTTTGGGGCTGGTTGTTGCTGAAATAATTCCTCACCTTCAGCTCAGCCATGCCAGTGGCTGCCAAAAGCAGAGGTGCAGGTGGTTCCTGGTGGTGCCACAGGGTCACACAGGGCTGGCACTGGCACAGGGCAAGGCTGGGAGCACCTGGGTGGGAACACTCCTGCCTCCACCTGAGAAAAGGGAATTCCAGTGAATTCTCACCCTCCAGACAGCCTCTGGAGGGATTTAAAAGATGTGTATGTGACACTTGGAGACATGGCTTCGTGGTGGCCTTGGCTGGGTGCTGGGTTCATTGGACACAATGATTCCAGAGCTCTTTCCCAACCTAAAAAATTCTATGATTGTGCACAGGCTTTTCCTAGCTCTCACCACGCTGAATGATGTTCTGAATGCCTGTGGAAAGCAGCTGTCTTGCTCATGCACTCTTCAGTGGTTTGCATGCTGAACACTGCTTTTTGCTGCTCCTGAACAATTCTCTGCACAGCACTTTCTGTACCCCACCTTGGGCAATGCCAGCCCACACTTCCCCTCACCTTAATTCTCCTCACTCATCACCAAGCCCAGGTGTTGGATCACACCCAACTTTTGCCACTTTTCTCTTTTTTTCAACCCTTCTGAAGCCCCCAGTTCACTTCAAAGCTATTATTTTTAGGTATGGCCATTATACACTCATAAATGCTCTTAGAAATGCTGCATTGTTATGCTTTTGAATCTGCTTCCCAATACCAGATTCCCTCAGATGAACCACCCCCCAGCTTCTTCTACAGGGTGCCTCCACAGCCTGAAAATCTCTTCCAGAGGCTGATTACTCTTCTGGTTTATTTTGTTGACATCTGATAGAAACTCATCCCTTGCTAAAGAGATTATTTGAATCAGTCCACTTGTGCTACAGTAATCACAGGTAGAAAAACCAAACCAAAGCGGAGCAAACCAAAGAAATCCCAAGAAGAATTAAACATTTTGTGAAGACTGTGAGTGAACAACATAATTCTGAAGCAAATCCACCTCCTGAGCCCTCCCCCTTGGCTTTATGTGCATAGGGATGACTTGACACAGGAGGTGCATCTCTCCCCTGAAGTGTGTGACTGCTCCTCCATGCAGCTTCAAACAGAAATCACACTTTTCCCTCCCAGAACTCAAGTCTGTATATGCTGGTTTGTCACTGATTCTCATTTGTTCTCCCAGCTTTCTGGGGACAGGAGGGCTGGGAGCTCTGCTCACCCCCAAGCAAGGCTCCACACTTCTGAGTTCATCAGCAAGACTTGAACTTTCCCACGGGACTTCCAAACTTTCCCCTCTCCATTCATCAGCTATTCTTCTGCAGAGGGAATTAGCTGACTACAAATTGAATTAAAAAAAAAAAAAAATTAAGTCACTTTCAGGTTACTCATAGAGAGAAACAAAGCTGAAAAATGGCAAGTTACTTGAGGGAATTTGTCAAACAGAAAACATCTTCCTATTTTCTCTGCTCTCTGACATCACTGGGAGCTGGGATCTTGCATCCCTAATTGGCCATAACTTTTTCTTCTTGTAGAAAATGGGGTATTTAATGTAATGCTCATTTTTTTTCCTGAAAATCTTCTCAGGGACATAGAAATGGATGTTAATGTATGCAAGTCCATTACTGAGTATGGTAATGAAGAAGTCGTGGCCAATGGTGAAGCTTAAATTAAGCACGCTTCAGAAAACAAACACAACCCCTCCAGAATTCCTATTCAACATTTGTAATGGAATAAAAGTCCTAATAAAATGTTTTCCCTAAGAAGTAATAAATTCTGGAAACATGACTGTGTTTACTTAGACCTTTTGTAATGAAAACGTTTTTCTCAGGTAGGAAAACTGCTCTTTATGAGAAAATTCAGTAAATACAATTATGCAACTGTTTTCCTGAGGCTTTTACAAACCTGTGCTGCTGCAAATGCTCAGCAGACCAGCCCAGCAGAGCCCCAGTGTGTGAGGAACTCAGAAAAAATATTTCACAAGCATCAAAAACACAAATGTACTTTTCTCTTTCTGTATCTCATTTATAGAATTAAAAACTCCTCCAAGCCCTCAGTAGAGATCTGAAAAAAAACTGATTCATTTTTCACTAGAAGCAAGTTTGTCCATGCCATAAATCTTCTGAAATGAAACATAACACGTTTCCACTTGCAACTTCTTGAGAAATGCTTTTTCTTAAAAGCATTAGAAATAAAAATGCCATTTTAATTTTATTTATTTATTTATTTATTTTGGGGAGGGGAATGAATGGATTCAAATTTATGATTTAATCTAGGAAAAATGCATCAGGTACAGTTAGGATTGATTTTTTTTTTAAGTAGATGCTGACCACCTAAATGCCTCTGGAATTAAAATCCAACAGGGAGCTCACACACAGCCTGGACCTGATGTGAGATGTTTTACTGGTGTGTGTTGGAGTCACACTTTAGGTGAAATGCCCACCACTAAATTTCAGTGGGTTTTGTCTGCTTGGCTCCTACCAGGGCATTCCCACCTGCTGAGGCTCCTGCCCCACATCCCATGGGGTGTTTCAGGCAGCCCAGCAGGCACAAACCACCCCAAACCTCCCTCCAAGGATGCTCAGGCAGCTCTGCTGAGCCTTGAAGCATCACTGACTTTTTCTCAGGGAAATGCCAACCTTTCCGTGTTTTTTGGGATAATGGGAGCCCTCGCAGTGCTGGATTCCCTGAGTGCTGTGGCCAGCGATGCCAAGCAGCACACACAGAGCTGACAGCTCTGCCTTAGGCCAAGTTTGGGGCTGCTTTGCATCACCAGCACCGTGCAAAGCAGCTGGAGAGCACCACAGGCTTTGATCCCTGAGACTAGAGAAGAAATCCTGATTATTGAGCTGCCTCAAGGAGGCTCTGCCCTTCCTCCTCCAGCACAGAATGAGTTTCAGAGGAATCAAAGCCCAACAGTGGCATTTGCACAGCAAACAAGGAGCAGCCCCCTCGGCTGTCCTGTCAGCTCCTAGGGTTTTGCAGGATTTGTCACTCCAGCACGGAGCTCTGTGTCACAAAAGGATGAGATCAAAGCTCAGACAATCTGGGGAGGCACCAGGGTGGGGTTTGGGGGAGCTCCAGGGCTGGGACAGCCAAGGAGTGATGCTGGAGCCCCCCTGCACTCCTTACTGAGGTGGAAGGAAAAGTCTCCCCTCCCTCTGGGTGCTCCCAAAACACATTTTAAATGAGAATAAACAACGTGGCAAATGACATCTCTGTAGGATGGTGCTGTTTGTGTTTCCTCTGTTAAGTTTGTGCTTCACCACATCATAAAAAAAAATGAGGGACAGTTATTTGGGTTTGTGGCTTTGGGATAGGTAAGTTTTAAAATATTACACAAACATGAAATCATTTTGTTTGGGTTTTCTAGTGCAAAACTGAAGCCAAATGAAGATAAATCAAGAGCAAATACATTCTGGGGCAAAGATGGACTGGAATGGTAATACACTGTGCAACTCCTGTTAAAACTTTGGCTCACAACGTGGTTTCCGTGTTTTATACCTCTACTTGCATTTCTGAGAGTTAATTACTTTCCTAACAATATTCAAAGAGGAAGTTTCAGCTCCTGAGGCCATTTGGAGTAAGTTTGGCAAAAAGTATCTGCATTACTTAAGGATTATTCTGTTACCCTGAAAACAAAATACCTTTATCTCTCTCCCAAATACCTAATTATCCTGGAGGTAACAATACCAGACTAGAAAATTATCTCTAAATATGCTGGAAAATCCATCAGTTAAAGTAGTGTAATGGAAATATTTTATAAAGTACACTCTAGATCATCTGCATTCGCCAAGACAAGAGACTAATTTCCTTTCTCCTAACTCTGTAATTTATCATATTTCATTAAGCTTTAATCAGGAGATTTAAGGCTTATTCTATCCCAAATGAGCTTTAAGCAGAATATGAAGTACAGTGCTGCTAATTTATAGTAGCTTATATGCCCTTAAGTTTGCTGAAGAATGGACTGAAGGAATGATTGCATTTCCTTCTCACCTGGTCTAAAAAGAGCAAAGGCCTAAGGAGAGCCTCAGGCTGGAGTCACCCAAGTGCAGAGCAGACAGGGCAACTCTCAGCATCCAGCTGCAGATTTGTTCTGTCCCCAACATGTGATCACCAGAGAATCCCCAAAGCCTTCGCTGATTTTGAAAGATTATCACAGATCATGTTTTAAATTTTACTATTTTTAATTAATACTCTGAGGACGGGAGGAAATTTAAGGGGCACAAGGGAGAAAACAAGCATCATTATGAATTGTATGAACTAGTGAAGCAGAAAAGCCAAAAAATGTTGCAGATGAGGAGAAATGAAGGAGGGGAAGAACTTCCTCCATCAACCATGGCAAAGCTGCTAGGAGATCTACAGGACATGTTGAGCGACAAAGGGAACCAGAGAAGCCTGGTCTGTCTCACATCCATGTAAACAGGGACTGTCCCCTCTCCTGCAGTGTTTCCTTGGATGCTGAATTTGCAGAGGAGAAACTCGAGGTGTTGTGGGTGGAGGTTCACGGGGTCCCCCTTTGAACCCATCCGGGTTTGTGGCAGCACCTCCAGCATCAGCCCCTCCAATTCCCCTGGTCCTGCAAAGCTGCAACTCAGGGTCAGGCCACAGCTTGGCCAAGAGGGGAATATTCTTCAGCAGAAGAAAGAAGCATCCTTTCAGGTTCAAAATCTGCACTTGAATCAGTTTATTAATCCCAAAGTGCAAATCAGAAGAGAGGGGAGGAGGGGAAGACGTGAGGAATTCAGACAGTCCAGGACAAAAATAGCATTATTAAACACTTCTTTCCTTTTTTGGACATTTTCCCAATGACTTTTAAATATCCCTAGGCTTATAGAGAAAGAAAGAAAAAAAAAGTTTATATCCTTTATGTACAGCCTTTTAGAAGACAACCTTGTACAGTGGTGCTGTAGGGGAGCACTGCAGCTCCAGCTCTCCCGCCCTTGTGTCTGGGACATCAGCACCATTTGGTGCATCTTTTCTGCAGCCCCCTAAAAAAGGAGCACCAGTGATCCTCCAGTTAGTCCTGCAAAATATAGGAAGAGAGAAATCCCACTCAGAAATAATCCTAAAGGGAGTGGGTGGGGTGAGGATTATGGCAGCTTTAAACAAAAGTGAAAATGAAATGAAAGATTGTGCAGTTCTTTTGCTCTTCAGGAGGAAAAGTGCTTGTGTAGCATTTTCCCCCAAACTTTGACAGCTCCAGCAGCTCTCCAGTGAATATGAGAAATACATGCAATTTTTCTTCCATTAAAAAATCCTCTGCCATTAAACGTTCACTACTTGACAACCTAAAATTCAGTACCTGATTTTCATAGTCGCACTTTATCTCTGTGCTTGCCAAGCGTAAATTAACTTGTGTTTGTCTCTTTTACTGAAATACAGCTAGATCTGCTTGCTCTTGTGTTGTAAAATACAGTTACTCCTTAGAAAAACACATATAAAGCAGAGCAGGACAGGAATAATGTGACTGGGATAGATGTTGATAGCTGGGCAAAGTGAAAGCACAACTTTTGCAAAAGCAGCTTTGCTGGAAAGATTAATTATTATTGGACTCAGTTTCAGATTCAGCAAGACAGATTTTTGTGGACATTCTGGCAAAGCCCCTTTAGTCTGGATTCCATAACTATGGAAGAGATGGAAGGGGTGGCTGAAATAGGATACGATGATAACAGGAATGGGACCCAGCACCCAAATCAGATTTGTGCATAATCAGCTCAGGAGATTGAAGATGTGAAAGCTTTTAAAGGCTCATATGATCCTAAATGGCTGATGTGAAAATGTAAATGTATACGGCCACAAAATACAGAGTTTATTTCAAGACCTACCCTGTAAACTCAGTGAGTCTGGAGGCTTGGACTGCAGAGAGCTGGTAAAGGACTGGAGGGTCTTTTATTTATAGATCTGCTCCAGTTTAAATCCAATTCAAGCCATCAGCAGCTAAAAGCTGGGTATTTTCCTGTGGCCTACATGAACTCTGTCCAAAACTGCCGAGCTGCAGGAGCTCCCAACCCGTGGAGATCCACAGGGGACAGGAGCTGGTGGGGAATGAGCACAGGATTTTGCAGAGGAAATCCCAGAACAGGCAAACCCTTCCAGTGGGACTAGGGGCAAAATCTCCCAAAAACCATATCCCTGGGAGAGAGGTTTTTAACCCTGCCCAGGCACCCCAGGATGCCCAAATCCAGCCCCTGTGGAGAGTGAGACACACCAAGAGTACCCAACATCTGTGAGGTTTTAGCTCAAGGTGCTGCTTGCACAGTTAAACAAACACAGCCCTGAGGATGTGGTTTAAGACAGGAATGGGTCAGTGGTGGCCCCATCCTCTGGCCTGTCTGGCATTGGCACAGGCTGGAGCTGTGCTGGTGCAAGGCACCTCCTCATGCAGACCACAGCCCTCCAGAGGCTCTTCCAAATCCCTGTTTCAGCAAGCTGAGAGCAAAGACGAAAAAGCAAGTTAAATCTGTACTTGGCCAAAAAAAAAAAAAAAGGCAAAAGAGAAAACAAAAAAGTATGTCTCTTGATAACCAGGAGCCAAATAATGGCATGACAAGACTGAGAATGCAGTCAGGGCCAAGAAAATGGCACTGGATGGGAGGAGCAATGTGAAGTGATGCATGAATATTAAACATTGAATGCCCAGGGCAGCTGTGGTCTCAAAGATATGTGTGGCTGTGGCACTTGGGGACATGGGTTACTGGTGGCCTTGGCAGTGCTGAGGGAATGGTTGGACTGGGTGACCTTGGAGGGCTTTTCCAACCTGAGTGATTCCAGGAGATGAGTTTAGGCACCGAGGTCAGCGTTGGGGGGAGTGCACTGTAACCTGCCTTCCAAATGCTTGGGAAAAGCAACTAAAGGATTGGGATCTAAGGTAGAGGATGTGACTAGAGGGAACACAGAAGGCCTGAGCAGACAACCCCTCTCCTAACACCAGCTCTGAGGGCTGGAGCAACAAGAGGGAATTGATCCCATTCGGGCAAGTCCAGGGCAGAAAAGGGTTGTACCACCTACTCAGCCATCAAATATTTAATGGGGTGAGGAGGACTCAGATTCAGAGTGGAGAAATGTGAAAAAGCTGGAGTGTGAGGATGGGGAGGATGATTCAGGTTGGGTTCTTTCACACTCCTCAGCAGAACAAGGGCTGCCACCCGGTCCCACAGTCTGCAGCCTACGGTAGCATTTCTGGCAGACTGGGTAAAAATACTGTGGAGTATTGCAAAGTGAGGAAATCATCCTCCCTGCACTCAGCTCTCATCTGTTTTGAAGACACCAGGTCTTCCCTAACCACGGGGGAAGGATGAGGAAGGAGGCTGGGGCATAAGGAAGAGGTGGGGAAGGGGGACAGCAAGGGCAGAGAGAGGTGACCAGACACCCAGACAGCTTTGGCTCACTCAGAACAAATCCCTGCTTTGGGCAGAGCTGACCAGACTGTCTGGGCACTGTATATATAGGATGGAGCAGGAGTTTGCAATTACATTCCATTTCTGTGGTTTACATATAGCAGTGCTTTATAAGCCAGCACACATCAAGGTTGAGCCTTTCAGGGAGCTTTTTCCAGGGAGTGGGGTTCTTATCTCCTCTTAGGAAACGAAAACATGGGCAAATTTGCTTTTCCAGGTTGAAGAAACCACAGAAATGTGACGGACATTTTTATAAATAACATCATGCACCGAATTCCACTATTCCTTTTTACTTTTAGTCATGGCTCAGCTGCATGAAGTGTTTCTTACTGGAACACATGTGTCTTTATTTTTTATTTTAAAAAAAAGAACCAAAGCAGATTTACAGCAATTCTTCCTATCAATAAACAAACTACTTGGAGCTCCTGACTCCCAGTTTTGTCCCAACCAGGCATGATGGCTGCCTCATTTGTGGCCAGATGGTTTGAATTAGAGCTGATCTAGTAGAGGAGCTGAGCTGAGCTCCCACCCTAGCCCTGCATGATGTCCACAAGTGTCACCTCCTGCTCCCACTCTGAGGGCATGGAAGTTACAGCAGAAAAAACAGGATGGTTCATTAATAAGGGCTTTCTCAGCCCATGCCAATTGCAACTCGAATGTTCCTATTTTCCAAGGATACAAGACGTTTCCTAGCAAGGCTGGAAAACCAAACTCATGGTAATCCTTCGAAGTGGAAAAGACTTGCAGCTTGAATCAACAAAAAAAGGTGAGAATATTGCCTTCTCTCCAGTAATGCCACCAACTCCAGTTGCATCCATCTCTCAGTAGAAGAATGTTGCTTTCATATTTTAAATAAGAAAAAGTACAAATTACAAACAGGAGCCACAAATGGATATGAGCATTTCAGTCTTAAACTCATCACAATCTGGAGCTGCAGCCCCAGCTATACATTGCATCTTCAATTATTTGCACGGTTTTTTTAGTAACAATTTTTCAAACAAAGCACGTGGGAATCTGTGTTGTGTTACAGAGCAAGAGCCTCTGCATGCTACAGCTTTTCCAGGAACAGAGTTCAATTAATTTCAGGGGTTAAACGAACGGTAGATTCCACTTTAAGTAAAATGTACAGAGACCTTTCTGTGTAAGACGTGAAATGAAATACAAGTGGAAACACAGAAAATTGGTTCCAAGACCCAGACACTGGGGAAGATAACAGATATGCCCAGGCAGCTTGGGCTGGCTTTTCAGCCACAAGCAGCAATTTTAAGAGAAGTTTTGGGCTGCCTGGTTTGAGACCCGTCAGGATGTGTGACTCGAGGCTGTTTGAACATACAGGCTAAGCCCAAGCCAGCATTTGTCAGCCTATTGACAGTTTATTGACCCTGACACTTTATTGCTCTTTCTTAAAACACGGTGCCATTTCCTAGCTCAGGAAGAGACCACGACAGCAGAACTCAGCCAAACCCAACCAAAGCCCCAGGAGATGGCCAGGCTTTTAATTCACCCCAGAGGCCATGGGAAGAAGAATTTATGCTGTTGAAAACCAGAGTTTAGCAACGGGCTGGCTGAGGCTACAGTGCTTTGCATAACATGGAGAGGAAAATAAAATTCTCCAGCAAACATAAGCTGTGCTTACATGTCATCTGTGCTCTTCTTCAGATGCAAGAACCCAGGAGAGACAAGCAGTGAACAAGTCAGGAATTTTTCCAGGCACAAAACACTTAATATTGTTACAAGTGGGGTTTCCCATCCTTTAGCTTCCTCCACATTTCTCTGTGCTTTCCATAGGTAAAGGATGCTTGGTGCTGGCAATAAATTGCCTAACAAGGAGGGAACCTTCCTCCCTTCCTTGCTGAACAGCAAACATGTACTTCTAACTTCAGAGGCTTCATGTTGCACCATTCTGAGGGAAAGAACTGCAAGTACTGAAGGAAACACAACCATTTTCCCAAGTATTTGCGGCCAAATTAGCAGAAGTGGAGGAGAATCCAGCAGAGGCAATTCAAACTGGTACAAAAGGGAATTGTACACTGAGAGCATGTCCACAAAAGCTTGTAGAGAGGAATGAACTCCTTCATTAAAGATCAATGCAACTCGGGTGTGCCATAAACTGGTACTTAAGCAAGTGTCAAACCAGAAAACAGTGTTAAAAATCGACTAGAAAGGACAGAAAAGCAGAAATAGAATGGGAAAAAATGCTATCAAGGGGTTCTGTAGCCTGAGACATTAAGTTAAAACTAAAACTGCACTTTGAAGATCATTAGGTTTTAAAAAAAGAAGGAGGTGGAGGTAGGTTTAAAAATATGGTGAATTCTCAAGGTCTGGGGGATTTTTTGCACAAGAATAGAAAAGCATAAATGAAGCACCAGGGTACAATGTACCCATCATCAGATGAATATGGAAATAAAAAATAACTGATGAAATGTGTCAAATCTGCCAAAGGATTCAGGCTAGGAAAGATCCATATTGATGGATCCTGACATAATGGAGCTGCAGTGCAGATGCCTCCACACTACAGGCAGAGGCTACAATTTAATGCTTCCTTAATAATGATGCTCTCTGCAATTGTGCTTTTTTGATAATCCCACCTCAAAACAGGCCAAGCACAGTTTGATTCTCCCAGACAAGACTGGAGGTGACTCTGTCCACCACTGGTCATCACCTCTCCACGCAGGACCTTGGGTACTCCAGATTACAGAGAAAACACTGATGCCAGATGTTCTCATCTGAACAGGCTGGGAGAAAATGGAGCTGAGACAGTTTAAATGCTTTTCAAATAACACCTAATAATATCTTAGCTTCTCCAGAGAAGCTTTTCAAAACATGAAATGTCACCAACTTCAATTTTGTATAACAAAAAGCTGAGAACTAAGCTTCCTAATTCAGGAAGAATTATATCACAGGGTAGAAAAGCTCTGATCTTACATGAAACACCATGAAAGGTGCACCAGAGCCAGATCCTAACTGCTGCACAGGAATTTCCAAGCCTCTGTCAGGAGGAAATGCATTTTGCATACCTGATGGCCATGGGGAGCTCCAGGCTGCAGCGACTGGAGGAGTTGTGGCTCAGCCTTTGGAGAGACAGACTCACAAGGAACTGGAGCAATTACAGCTCATCCTTTGTGGAAGGGGAGCTAGAGGCTGCAACCTGCAGTGGTGGAGCCTGAAAATAAATTGGAAGGAGCTGACAGGAGCAGCTGTGGGGATGGAGGTGGTTTTTCAGAGAACTGTAAGAATACACAGAGCTGCTGGAAGGGAGCTGAAGCTGTGCTATCAATTGCTCTGACTGCACAGCAAAGACAGTCTGGGGCTGTGAGAAACCTGCAGATGGGCTCAGTTCCACTCACCTTGCAGCCAAAGCCAAACATTCCAGCTGGTTAATCCCTAAAATCCACCTCCTACTTCTCCCCCAGTGCACCCTGTCCCTCAGGCTGAAGCTGGCAGGGTGCTCCCATCTTTATAATGAAGCACAGCAAAGCCTTAAGCTTAAAGAATCCTGGAATGGTCTGGGTTGGAAGGGATTCAAAGCTCATCCAATTCCACCCCTGCCACAGGCAGGGACACCTTCCACTGTCCCAGGTTGCTCCAAGCCCTGTCCAACCTGGCCTTGGACACTTCCAGGGCTGGGGCAACCACAGCTTCTCTGGGCACCCTGTGCCTCACACCCTCAGAGTAAGGAAAAACTTCAGCACTCCTAGACTAGGGAATCACCAAAATCTAGGTCTGAATGTGTCCATATGGACCTTAATACTCAAACATCATCGATTTTTTGGCCATAAACCTGATGGAATTGACAACTTTAAAAAGCCAGACTTGGAGAGAAGGGAAATGATGAGCAAAGCAGTAAATCCCTAAAAACCTGGCTGCTGGGGAGAGAAGGGTTTGGGCCATGGATATCCAGTGAGAATGGGGAGGGTGAGGAAGGAAAAGTGAGAGACAGCAAGAATGAGAGTGAGCAGGGAGTGTGGATTATCAAAGGGACTGGGAACAGCAGGAACTGTGTTCAGAGCCCACAAAAAGCAGCTGAGGACAAAGCACAAGAACAACCAGGACAGGCCTTGCTGCTCTTGCAATTCAATGTTTTCCTGCCCAAAAACACGAAAGGTGCTCCAGAGAAGGCAAGGAGAGGGACAGACCACACTTATATTACTTCTGGACAGATGGAGATCTCCACTACCCAAAATCTGAACTCCAGAAGGGACAAAACCTTTTGAAGGCTGTGCACAATGAGCCCCAAGTGAACACCAACGCCACAGGGCCTGCAGCTGTGACCCCACACTGTCACCCCTTCAGGATCAGGGCCACCTCTGTCCCCAGGGACACCAAATCCAGGAGTACCTTTGGACGATGCTGAGTGGCACAAGTGTCACAGGCTGAGCATCCCGAAGCCAAAGTCTCATAGCTGCAAGTTTCCTTCACCTCTAGATCTCCAATGATTTGTGATACATCACTTCTGATAGTGCTGGTTCTGCTCTTAGACCACTTCAATATTGCAGAGCCATTCCTAGGCTGTGCTGGGGTGTGGGGAGATTTCAGCATGGACAAATTCACACTAATTTTTCATCGGAATTACCCCGAGCTGCCAGCAAACAGGAACATTGCCTCAGAGAGACCAGTTGTGAGAATTGTTTTAGCACAACACTGGGTGTTTTATGTGTAGTGCCAACTCCTTTTGCAATAAATCAGAGTTGCTCAGCACATGCCTCTCAGGAGGTATAAAATCACCTGAGAAAAAGTGTGCTGGCCACTTGCCTGCACTGTAATTCCTTCCAAGGGTACATCCCCACCATGTGTCAGGCACAAGGGGTGAGATGCTGACCCCTGAGAGGGGCCTCTGCTGAAAGGGCCAACAGCAACACTCTTCCCTAGAGCTTATAAATGGGATGAGCCAAACCTGTTAAACAGCATGGAAAGACTCCCAGTGTTTTTAATGGGTTTCATGCTATTCCACTGCATGCAAAGACCCTCTTTGTTCCTCAAAAGGTCGTCTGTCCTATAGAAGAACCCTGGGAGAATGCAGAAGCAGCAGCCCAGGGAAATTAAATTCAATTAACCATTTCATTTTAGTATTGGCATTTACATAGTTCATTGATTACCTGGCTGTGCAGACTCTTTCAGTTGCTTAGAAGGATAAAATGCTCCCAATCTGGGATGTTCTTTGCCAAGAGCAACCCTGGGACAGCTGCAGTGCAGGAAGGAAAGGGGCAAACCAGGCACTCCAGCAAGACCAGCACTTCACAGTTTATAGGATGAAAATGTGGACAGGGGAGGGGCAAATCATATTTTTTAATTGTTCATTGGGACTATTCACATGAAAACTCACAGGGATAACAATACCCTGCCACCTCCCTTGCCTCACCACATCTTTTCCCTCTGACCACATCACCTGCAAGGTCAGCTCTTGTGAAATATTGCCCAACTGAGTGATGTTATCTTCTGTGCTCCAGGAGGTCATTTAAAACCAAAAGAGTGGTGATTTAGCAAGGTCCAGCCTTTGGATTTTGTGCGAACATGTCGTCTTGAGTCATAACTCTCCTTTTGCTGAGAAGAAAAATTATTTTTAAAACTCTGCATTGTTAAAAGCAGATGTAGTGTCACATTAGCTTCTGTCAAAAAAAACCCTGGTTTTAGCAGATTGTTCTTATGGTAGTGAGACTACCTTGTGATGAAAATAAAGTTTCTAAGAGTTTGGTTTTCCTTTCCGGTGTTTTCTGCTGGCTAAGAAAGAAACATCCATTGAGTCCCAGCCTATTTAGTCCTCCAGGATTATAAATATCATTTCAAAAAGTTTTACAATTGATTTTTTTCCTTATTCCCTTCCGAATTTTGTGTTACATGCTGTAAATGCGTGAAGAAGATTCTTTTAATGCCCTCCTTTGCAACTGAAGAAATAAAAATAATACCCAAAGTTTCCTTTTCATCTATAACCATCCCAAATAGAAGTGTAAAATGTTAATTAGGGAGGAAAAAACAACTTTCTATTAGAAAGATTTAAAAAGTAGCCTCAAGTGACTGCACAGCACAAAGGTAGAAATAATTTGTTGGTGGTTTCTTTTATTAATATTGTGCCCAGCAGCACCCACAGGACACCTCAGGGAACTTTCCATTCCTCTGGCTTCTCAATCTCGTGGCTCTCAGAGCTGAGCATGCACAGGACAAGCACACCCTGGCTGATAACACAGCAGAGGTGCATTCCAGGCCACCCCAGCACACCTGAACGCCCAGCTGAGCAGCTTTGTAGTGCAGCACAGCGTGAAATGGCCAATTTGTCCCCCCTGCCCGCGCTGCAGCAAGGTGAGAAATCCTACAGAGGACAGGCAGCCTCACATTTGCCTTTGGGATTTGCCAGGGAGCCAGGAGAGCAGCAGTGCTGGAAAATCTCTGCTTGGGAAGCCTGACATGAATCACAGAATGACAGGATGGTTTGGGTTGGAAGGGACTCAAAGCCCATCCAGTCCCATCCCTGCCATGGGCAGGGACACCTTCCACTATCCCAGGTTGCTCCAAGCCCCATCCAATCTGGTCTTGGACTCTTCCAGGGATGGAGCAGCCACAGCTGCTCTGGGCAACCTTGCCAAGGCTTCCCCACCCTCACAGCCAAGAATTTCTTCACAATATCCCATCTAACCCTGCCCTTTGTCAGCATGAAGCCATTCCCCCTTGTCCTATATCTCCAGACCCTTGTCCAGAAGTCCCTGAAGCAAAGTGCAACTCATGAAAAGCAGTGACAATTGGCCATGAAGCTCAGCGTGGTCCATCCAAGGTACAGAAGTGCCTCAACTTCTTGAGAAGTTCTCTCAGCCCCACACTGATCCTGCCCTCATGGATTTCTCCCTTCCATCTAAGCTAATGTTCTTACCCCTCACAATTCATTCTCTGTGGGAAGACATCAAAGCCCACAAATAAATTTTTTGTGCGTTTGTGGAAGATAAGGACACCACATGGTTGTGGTGGGGAGTCCTGGAAAATCAGGAAGAGCAGGAGAGCAGCATGGAAAAGCTGTTTCTCCTTTCTTCCCTCCCATGTTGATCTCTGAAGGCCACCTCAAGGAAAAAGCCATGTAAAGTCACATAAAGAATTTTCATGCCAGGCATGCACGTGTGAGAGATCCATGCTCTTGCCATAAATTGAATTCCAAGCATTAAAGCAAATGGAAGTGGCATTTTGTAAGATGTAAAGCCCTACTTCAGAAGTGGGCATGAAAATTACTGTGGGTGTTTCAAGGGATGCTTGGAGAAATTGTTATGGAAAAATCTCACATGTGGTTGGAATTACCCAGGGAATGGATTCCTACTAAGAAAATAAAACCAGTCACGGGTGGGGTGGAAACAAATGCTTTGCTGCAATAACAGTAACCAAGATTCAGAAGTTGCTGCCCTTTCACAACTGCAGTTGCATGAAATTGCCACAAAACGTCTTCTTTTTTTAGGGAGGTTATGGGCAAAGAGCAGGCTTGACCTTTCCCAGCAGCTTCCATGGAAGGTGGCCCTGGGAAGGTTACTGAGAGTTTATTCTTCGATTACAGTGGCTCTCCATGGCTCTTAATGTGTTTCAGTGGAGTTATTCAGAGCTACACTTGTAACACAATCCCACCCATTTTGAGGGGATAAATGCACATTTTGAAGTTATTTTAGGTAAAAAGAAACAGGCTGGGCTGCCTTAAATAACCCCTGGCCTGTAATTATGAGCTATGAGCTGCTGCATACAATGTAAAGAAAACCTCAGGATGGCAGGAATGGAAAATATGCCTTGTAACTGAGGCACAGACACTCAGGCATTTCTTGGAGCACATGTCCTCTCAGGCACAGCCCTTGTATGCCATGGATGCATTTGCACTGCTGCTGGAGCATGAGATAATGTGCTTTTCTGAGCAGATATCAAAGCTGAATCTGTTACACCCTTGCCAGACTGCAAGGGGAGCCTGATCACAGCATCTCTTGGAGCGTGGTCCCTAAAAGCTGAAGTTAAGGGGTGATGCTGGCAAATGTAAGTGGGAGAGAATGTAAGCCTGGAGAAGAAAAGGCTTTGGGGTGACCCAATTGAGGCCTTTCAGTACCTGAAGGGGCCAAGAGATGGAGAGAAACTTTGGACAAGGGCCTGAAGTGCCAGGACAAGGGGGAATGACTTCCCACTGCCAGAGGGCAGGGTTCGATGGGATATTGGGAAGGAATTCCTCCCTGGGAGGGTGGGGAGGCCCTGGCACAGGGTGCCCAGAGAAGCTCTGGCTGCCCCATCCCTGGAAGTGCCCAGGGCCAGGTTGGATGGGGTTTGGAGCAACCTGGGGTAGTAGAAGGTGTCCCTGCCCATGACAGGGGTTGGAACTGGATGAGCTTTAAGGTCCCTTCCAACCCAAACCATTCCATGATCCAAGAAAACCCAAATACAAAAGCAGTAAAGAGTGATCTAGATTAGGCCCAGCAGAACAAGATTTTTAAGGGAAAGGGGATTGCAATCATATATTTGATCACCCCCAAGACTACCTGAAGAACTGGAGAACAGTTCTAAATAAACCCATCAAAAATATAGAAAAATGCAATAATTTAGGAGCAAAACTGCTTAAGGGACTAGTTGCAAATGGTATTTCATGGCTTCTGTTAAATAAATTGCGCTTCAGTGACAAGGATGGGACACCAAACTTCAGCCAGGTATTCAAGGACAGCATATGTTTTTGAAGCAGCTGCTACAATTCACAATAACAGCCTGATTCTCTTCCCACTGAAACCCCAGGGCAGGCCTAGGACTCGCTAATGGTTTATTATTTATTAGTTTATGTTTCATTAACTGAAATATTCTGAACATTGCACAGGGCTGGCAAACACAGAAAAACTAGCATCAGTTTCTGATTCTGCCACTGAGCTGGTAATGGATTTTGCATAAATAATTTAAGCTTGCTGGCTTGTTTCTCTACACTGAAAGTAAAAGTTTGCTGCTTTTTTTTTTTAATAAAATGTTTTGATACCTAATCGTAAACACACTACATTAAAAGTAAATATTTATCACCATATTGTCACATCAGATAGTCTGTCCCATTTACATGCTACAAACGTTATACAGAGAAGTGATAAGAAGCCAAATAAAAAAGTAGATCCATAAGTACTGTGAGGCACCTGAGCATTAAAGGAACAAATTTCCCTGGAACTGCTGAGCTTTGTGCTAGTACAGGCTAAAGGAAAAAATAAATTTAAGCTTTAAATCTTATAAAATGGTAATTGTGCATAGAGAACAATTCAGGCCTTGCAGCTTTAGCAGCTAACCATGACTGCCCGTTGGACATGTGTGTTTTTCATTATTGGCTAATACGTTGTTAAACATGAGCAGACAAAAATGTACACATGCTTTACATTACATCTGCACAAAGGGAACTCTTCCCACAGCAAGCACCACTTCCCAAATCCCCAGTGATGACTGTTCTAAAGAGCACTTGCTTGGAACACTCCTCATGTGTTTTATGGAACATGCATTAGAAGTCTGGGATCAAACACTGCTGGTTTTTCACTTGTGATTACAGAACTCAGAGCATCAGCAAGCCCAGCCAAGCAGAGCCTTGCACTGCAATCCCATAACCCACATGATGGAAATCAGGCAGCCCTGAGGATAAATGCCTGTCCTGCTGGCCAAAAAAAGGATAAACTGATTTTAAATAGTACAATAGTAATTAGCAAGGCTAACAAGGATTTCCATGTGGAATATCCCTAAGCACAGGAAAGCATTACACGGAGTGGAGGGGAAAAAAAGGGCAGTGGAGCTCTGCTAACTCAGGACCACCATCCATGGCAGGAGAGGGATACAAACCAGAGCAGCAGAGTTCAAGAGCTAATATCACATGAAAGAGATGAGGAACTAGGGCAGATAAACATTTGAGCACATTTTGTTGCTGTTAATGCTGATGGTCAACCCCATTGATGTTGTTCAGAGAGACAGTAGATGCCTCATCCCTGAAGTGTCCAAGGCTGGATGGAGCTCTGAGCAACCTGGGACAGTGGAAGGTGTCCCTGCCCATGGCAGGGGGTGGGACTGGATGATCTTTAAGGTCCCTTCCAACCCAAACCATTCTGTGATTTTATGATTTTATGTTTGGCTCTTTCAAGGTCAGGCCAGACTTGGAATGCAAATGTAACTTGAGCCACCAGAACATCTGCTATGGGGTATTTCCAGACCATCCTGCAACAAGAAATCCCCAAATCATGTGAGAAAACTGATTCTCACAAAATCTTCAGGCAAAAATTGCCAATAAGCTTAGCTAAGCACGAAAGGTACAGCTCAGATAAGAGAGCCAGGTCCTCACTGCATCACCTGGCATCCTTCCACTGAAGTAAATGGAGCTCTGCTGATCTGGCTCTGTACCTGGGAAGGGTTGCCAGCAGACAAGCTGATGTGACAGATCAGTGTTAGAAAGGATGGGGGGGGAAAAAATCTGTTAGATACTATAAAAAATTGTGGGTTTGGAGTTTCTCAACCTTGTAAAATTCATGAGGTAATTCAAAGGGAATCACTGCCCATGTTTCTGAGTGACCCTCCAGAACCTTTCCTGGCTAAAGTTCCTGGCCAGGACGTCTCATATGGAAAGAACTCTTAGCTGCTCCCTGGTCTCTACAGGGCAAAGGTGGGGATTTCTCCTCTATGTTGCTAAAAATTCCCACTTGGGGAACAAAGTAGAGTGGGGAGTGACACAGGGTGCTGAATTTTGCTGCCTCCTTAAAGCTTCCCTAAAATCTGTTACTGCAGCCACTGGGAGATGAAATGCAGAAAAAAAAAAAAAAA
>VZRZ01008036.1:226419-297902 GCA_013398175.1 Climacteris rufus
CAAACTTAAATTCTGGTGGCCTAAAATTTTCCCACATTCCTCCAGTGTTTTCTGCTGGGTTTAGGTTTCAAGTGGGGATGAACCACGGGTGAATTCCAGGTAAAGGGACCTGCACCTGGCATCATGGCTCAGTCCTGACAGTAGTTTATAGGATCCCAAAATGATCTGGTTTGGAATAGACCTTAAAGCTCATCCCATCCCAACCCCTGCCATGGGCAGGGACACCTTCCACTACCCCAGGTTGCTCCAAGCTCCTTCCAGCCTGGTCTTGGACACTTCCAGGGATGGAGCAGCCACAACTTGTTATATATTCTTGGTTAATCCTCTACAGATCAGGAGTCCAAGGTTTGCACATCATCAGCACTGGGAAAATACACAGCAAAGAAACGTTGGCAGAACCATGTTATCAGAACATTTGGTAAATGCTGTGGAGACTCAGTCTGGCTTGAGACTGGGGACTTTGACACTGTCCTTGAAAATGACACCACCAAAACTTTTTCCACAAGTAATCTTTAGTTTCGGGCTGCAGCACCTTCTTCAGCATAGTGATTGAGGGGAAAAAGGACAAATTTCTTAAGCAAAATAGTTGGTTTTGTAATGTTTTATTAAATCCTGATTGTCACAAAGCCAGGAGTTATTCCGGTGGCTTTCAGCTTGGCCTTGCTTCTGAGCTGGAAGTACATTGCTGTCTGAAAATCAGAGCTGGATTTGGGGAGACTAAGCTAAAAATTATCTGTATTTGTCAAAAACCCTTCCTTGTCATTTCACTTTAATCCCAGATAGTTTATCATATTTCAACACTTTTTTATATATTTGATAGCAAATCTCTTTCCTGTGCCCACATTTCCATTAGATCTACACCTCATCCCTTTGACATGAGTGCTGTTTCTGGTGGAGTCTGCAGCAAATCAGAGCTGGTCCTGAGTAGCTCATGCTGGCAGCCTGATGAAATCAAGAAAAAATGTAGCTCTTGTTTATGGAGGAAGCAAAGCTGCTTCCATAAATAAGAAGGAGGCACAAAAGAGGAGCAAAGATGAAATAGCACTCTGAGAGAGGCATTTCAATCATTTTAGAAGGATTTCAGTTTAAAAAGGCAACAGGGAAAGAGATTCCTTCTCTAAAAAGACTAATCTTCTGTTTTTAGGATTCTCAAAACACTTCAAATCCCACTGGAGGAAGGATTATTAGGGGCAACCTCAGCTTTAAACTAGGAGCCATCCTCTTTTCTGTGGGTATGGAATTGTTCCCAAAGGTATTATATATTAAAATAGAGGGGGAAAGGCCACATAGTTTGCTGGGGCAAAAACTTACTTTAGAAACTGCTCCCACCCCTCTGTTGCTGCACAACACCAATGCTCAGCCACCCCTGGGTGGCACAAAGACACAGGACCGTGGTGACTGTCACTGCCAGGTGACATCAGGAGCAGAGATGGGACACTCAGCTGCCATCTGGGGGGGGAGGAATTCTCCTCTGCTGGAGCTGCTCCTGCAGAGCTCCAAGGGAGCACTCACATCACTTGTCAGACCTCTCCTTTCTCTTCTGGGGATGATTAAAAAGAAAAAAAACCAAAAAAGCACCACCACCACCACCAATAAAAAAATAAGGAAAAAAAAAAACAACAACAACAACAAAAAAACCCACACACACACAAAAACCAAAAAACAGAACATGATAAAGCAGAAAAAAACATGCTAAAAATACTGAACTTGGCTGCCATCTGACATCAGCCTCCTACACAGTCCTGGGAGGTTGCTCAGCCCACACATCCCACTTTCCTTCTCTTTGATTAGCCAAGATACAATTTCCCTAATTTTGTTAGGAGCACTTTGCAAAAGTGATGGAACATAAAGCTGGTACGAGTTGATGGAGATGCAGGTATCCTTCTCCTGCTTTTCCATGGCTCCCTTTTTCCCCTCTCTCCTCATCAGCACCTTGCACACCTTCCCATCAGAACCTCCTGGCAATAACCAGAGCACAGCCACCTGTTCTAGACACATCTCTGCTGCAGTTTGAGCAGTGAAACACAGGAATGCTTTCATGTTTGTCCAAGCTGACTGGTGCTAAAGAAAAGGAAATGCTGAATTTTCAGTACCAGAGACATTTGCAAGCAAAATCACATCAGCAGAGTGGTACAGATGAAAATTCCCAGTTTAGTGACCAGAGCCACGTTGGTTTATCAGGGATTTCATCTCCTGTCCAGGTTACAGAAATCAGCTCCTAGGCATCCAGTGGATTTCTGGGCTGAAATGCATCACAGCTTCTTAGTTAAGAAAGATTAAATTTCATCGAGAGCATTGTTAGAGGCCTCACTTTAATATCATTTGCAAATGTTCCAGTGAAATCCTCAGCCTTTGGGCAAATCTTGCTCATAATCCCATGTCATTGATTAGTTTAAGCAAGCTCCAAATGGCAAACTGTCCCACTCCCTTGTTAATGCAGGCATCTCCTCATCTGCTGTCTCTTGAAAATAACAATGAATGCAGCATCCTCAGGCTTGCCAAATGCATTTTAAGCTTATGAAATGCCAGCTTTATGTCAAAAATAGGCTTTTTGGAAAAGCAGAACTCAATAGTCTGACAAAAACAGAAGAGAATTGCAGCATATCTAGAAAAATTGCAGCTTAGCCCCAAAATTTGAATTTAATTTCCCTTTTTGAAGCTTTTGGAATGAGAGGTTTTTTTTGCTGAGGCATGGCTTAGCAAGAGGACAGATTTGGAACTTCAGACTATGGGAAAAAAAATAAAAAAACAACAACAACAAAACAATCATGAATGTGGCTCTCAAAAGGCAGGGCTTCAACATCCACATCCACTGCTGGCATTTCCCAGCCTTCAAGGGGAAAGGCTCTTTAATGACTCGCCGAGGTCTGGGCGAGGAGCAGTCAGTCCCCATTCCCTGTGGAGATTCCATCATCCCTAAAGGCACCAGGAACAGCCCCAAAGGCATCAGAAACAGCCCTAAAAGCACCAGAAACAGCCCCAAAGGCATCAGAAACAGCCCCAAAGGCTCAGGGAATCGAAGGGAATTCCAGCCCTGTGGCAGCTGCCAGGGAAGGCCACTGCATCCCAGCGGCTCCATCCCTCCCTGGCTCCGAGTGTCAGGGGTTTATTGCTCTTCCAGGCTCCATTATGGCAGCGAAATAAAACGTAATCACATTTACATGGGATTTTCGACCATCGGTAAGAAACCTTTCGCTCCTCACTCGCACACATCAGCTTCCCCCATCCCACCCTGAGCCCGCAGCTGACGGGCACATCCTGCCCTTTGTCTGCAGCCATTCCCAGCAAACTTCAAAGAAATCCTTCTGAAAAGCTCCTCCTGGCCATCCTGCCCCTCAGCTCTCCCAGGGGGGCACAGGATAAGGGCAATTGAGGGTTTCCTTCCTTTGTGCCGTGCTGCCGATCACCTCGGCACCATCAATCCCCGCTTTGGGTACCACGAGGCGCCGGAGCCGCCCGGCAGCGCACAGCGAGGATTTGTGGCTTCTGTCAGAGGTACAAATATTGCAGAAGGAATTACAGCAGCCCCGAGGTAATCACAGGCCTTTCTTCAGATGCTGGAAGCATTTACAGGCTTCTCCCTGAGCGCAGGGTTATGAATGGCTGTGCATAGTTAGGCTAATGGTTGGGAAAAATCCAATACCTGCTGAAGCCCTCGGTTAGGGAGAGGGGGAAAGGTCTTGTCTGCAAGCTTTGTGCTGTGGCACGACTTGCATTGCACCCATGCATTGCTTCTACTCTTTCCTCTCCCTCCTTGTGCAGATCTCCTCCTCAGGAGGACCAAACCAAGAGGATTTATTTAAACCCTGACGCCTAATAAACCCCGCACTGCAACAGATCCGATTTGGGGCGCTTTAGCAGCTTTACCCCATTTTTATATGACCCGTGGGATAAAAAATGCTTCACTCAGCCTCCCTTTTCCCTGTGGCCTTCCCCAGCTCCCTGCAAGGTGCTGCCCTGGGTGGTCACTGCCCCGTGTCCCCTCTGTCCCCAGGCACAGGCTGAGTTTGCAGGGAGGTGGCTCTGCTGCCCAGGTTGTTTTCTCAAGTGGTGAATGTGCTCTTTCATAAACAGCCTTGTCATTTCGCTGACCTTTTTATGCACTACACGAATAGGCCTCATGTTCACTAACCCCCGCAGAAGACCAGGCAGTAAAACCTTATTTTCTCAGGAAATGGTATCACTTGTGTATCTTAATGAAAACGCTGTGGTTTGTTGTTTTACACCGCACTGCGAGCACCCAGATCAAAGAATCAACACCAGATTCAAGATTACATCTAGCTTTGTAAGCAAGCAGTGTAGTCTTTGTCTTTGATATGCAAAACAAAGAATCATTAAATAAATTTGATAGTATCAAGCTAATAAGAGGCTTCAAATACAAATTGAGCAACCACTAGATAGCTGGAGACAGGCATTTTGATAAAGCAATGCTAAAAAGATAAATAAATTCCAACTTAAAACTTTGGAATTCATTCAAGCACAGATCAGAAAGTCTCAGCAGTTGTGTGAGTCAGTGTTTTGTCTCCAGACACGTTACTTTAGGAAAATGTAGGAGCTAAGGTGAAGCTGATGAGATTATTTTTCACATCAGCAACAGGTTTTATGGCTGCAGAACTACAATTATTTGTGGCTGGACAGTGCTCAACTCCACTGGCTTCATTTTAAGCAGAGGAAAGATTTTGAGACGAGTGTTTAAGGTGTCCTGGACAGTGTGTGTCAGCTTTTCTTTTTGTAGCCTCTTAGCCTTTATGGATTCCTATAGAATCCCATGAGCTCAGCTGATGCAGGAATTAGAAAAGTGGATTTATTGTAGGAAAACCAAAAATATACCTCCTGCTCAGTGGCTGCAGTGTGTCAAGAGAAAAAGGAAGTTTCTCTATCAGAGACTGAACAAAAGCTGCTTTGAGCTCCAAGTTATTTCTGCATTTCCACTTTGGAATATTACCATTGGCCATGGATGAAAGAGAGATTGCTGGAGTGCTCCTACAAGTAACTAATTGCAGCCTGCTGGTGCCAGGGATGCCTTCTCCTGAACACCTCCCATCCAAGGCACCACCAGGGCACAGCTGGAGCAGCTCACAGGGACCCACAGAGCTGTCCCCAGGTGTAAAATCATCCTACACCCACCAGCAAAGCTTGCACCCCAAAAAGGGGAACCCCCAGACAGCACAAAGAGCTTCTGGAAGAGTTCCACAAAGGGACACCCACCTGGGAAGCCACCAAGTTAAAAATCTTCTCCCACTCTTGATGTTACTAAGGAATTTTCAGCCCCTCCTGGCAGAGCAGCTCCCAAAACACATTTAGGATCCAGATTTAGGATCCCCTCGTTCCAGAGGCAGAGGTGAGCCTTTCCCCTCGAGGCTGGTACCCAGGTAAGGGATGTGCCAGGCTGTTGGGGCATTCTTGAAGCATCCCAGGAGCTTTTCCCAGGAAGCTGCAGGTACAAGGATTGGTGGATTAAAGGGCAGTGGGGGCACCTTAAACCCACTCACAGGAGGATTTTTTCAGGGCGTTTACAACAAATCAGAAGAGTTTTGTATGAAGTCTCTGGAATAAAAGAGTGTTCAGATACTGCAGCCACACAAGCTGGCATGAAGTTGAGGCTGTAATCTATGGAAGTTTTTATTTTTAAGGACACAAGCAAGCTTTTATTGTTTCAAATGGGAGATATGGAGAAAAGGGAGACTGTCACCACGATGTGATAACCCATTCTGCTCTGAGATTTTTGTATACAAAAGCCACCAGAGCTCAGATGGTGATTTGCAAGGAATCTGGTCCTGCCTCTGTGGCTGGACCCTGCACAAAACAGGGCAGAAAAGGCGAGTTCATGCCAGGCCAGGGGCAGAATGCACAGCTATTCCCCCAGCCCAAGGCAGGGAGAGGCTGGGGTGCTACAGACTTCGAGGGCACACAGAAGCAAAGTGCTGTTTCAGAAAATCACACCCTTTTCACCCTCCCTCCCACACCAGGCACTGCAGGAACCATCGAGTGCTGTTCTCCCTGGGAAGACTGAGGTATCAGTATTTCTTTTGAACACAGCTCTTTATTGCATGCAGTACTTAGGAGCCTCAATTGCTCCTTCTGCACAGCTGGAGAAAAAACACACATTGGCTCAGGAATAGGTGTTGTGAGTGGCCCACCAGCAGCAGTCAAAACCCAGGGCTTTGCTACCACTTTGTGTTTAATGAGCTTTAGAAAAATATCAGTGACAGAGCTGAGGCACATAATTCATCAAACTCAAGCCCAGCCAAATACACATTCACACACTCAGTGCAATACATTAAGGGAGAGCCTACACACTCCTTTTAATGGCCATATCATCACCAGTCCAGAATTAATGTTCATGCCAGCAGCATTAATTACCCTCACTTTGATTTCTCCCAGGGATAAGGCTTCAGCAGCACTGAAGCCCTGCAGTCCCTCCTTACAGCACACTTTTCTTAAGCCCAGCAAAAACTGTGATAATCAATATTGATTGATCGCTGCGCTCAGTCCCACTGCTGCTTCTAAATCAGAAAAAGCACTTCATCAGATAATGCATCTGTTTAAATTTACCAAAGAAGAGGCAGTTACACATCAGCTTCAGGGGCCAGACACACAAGAGTGCACCAACGAGTCCTAAAATAGATGGAAATAATTAAATGCCTAAAAAACACAATGCAAACAGGAGTGCTGACACAGATTTGACATTGCTGGTTGAACAGCAGGCTGAGGAGCAGGGATTAAACTCCCCTCAGCTGGACTCCTGCCTGCCCCACCATCCACAGCCCTGAGCCAGCTCCCAACTGTGGGTGCAGGAGCGTGGTTGGGCTTCTGGAAGAAGAGGCAGCAGATTTGTCTTCTTGAGCTGTTAATTAGCACAGAGCTGATGTGGGTTTAACATCCCTTTCTACCTGAGACATGGCATAAATCCCTCACTTCTCACTAAATAAATGCACCTCAGGAATGATCTCAACCCATGTGTCCAGATAAACATTTCAGGGGGAACAAGAGAGAGCACACCAGCTCTCTGAATCCCAGCAGGATCTCAGCCTCCCACTTATCTGTCCAATACTGCTGCAGCTCAGCAACAGAAACTTAGGAATAAAGCAGAATTTCACCACAGAAATTAGGGCAACCACAGGTGAGGGGGACAGGAATGAAGGGTGGCAGGACCCACAGTCATTTCTTTGTGGGCACCCCAGGTTTTAGTGACACCTCAAAAATAAAATCTAAGTTCCCCAGTCATGCAGAAAATTGTATATGTATTGGATTTAGAGTAAAATATTCATTTCTATTGATTTCCATTGAAAAACAGCCCCAGAAACCTACCCAACTTTTGAAAAATATGAGAAAGCTTGTTCTATATAGACATAAAGACTGTCAGGCTGTGTTGAGAAAAAAAAAATCCAAAATTATCCCTGAAGACCATTTTCCAGCACTATTGTCCCAAAATCTGCCATTCTCTATAATCAGGATGGTGGCGAAGCGTGCTGAAAAGAGGAGCTCAAATTTATAGCACCCATGTGCAATATGGGCTCATCAAAAAGTATTAAATCATTTCTCAGAAAAATAAATAGAGTTCCTAACATCCATACTTGAAATATTTTATTAACAAAATCTAAAATGGGCTAAAAAAAAAAAAAATTAAGCCTGCCTGTTTTCCCTTGGCAGTTGCCTCTAAATTTGGTTGTGACTTGGGAAAGATAAATAGCATTTACTTCATCAGGGAACAAGCAGGGAAGCTGCCTGTGCTCAGCTGGGCTGCATCAATAGATCTTCCCTGAAATCTGTGGAGCCCACCAGCCCACAGTCCTGGGAGCTGCACTTTCAAGGGCATAAACTTGACACCACATAAATATTATATGCTTTTCTTACACTTTGTAGCTCAGAATGGATTCATTCCCAAGCACAGTTTCGGGGCTGAGTGTAACATAACTCATCTCCAGCTGGCATTTTCTCTGTGAATAACACCACAAGCATCCCTTCACCCAGGGATGAAGCCTCTTAGAAAATAACAACACATCTTTCTCTTGCTCACACCACCACAACACTGCTTGGGATTTGCCCTCAGACTTTGTCCATCCCAACAAAAATAGCTTTAGCAATTCCTTGCCCTCTTCTCTCAGTTTTGTTTTCAGCAGCAATTTTTTGAACCAAAAGCTGCTGCAGTCTGAAGCACATAAATACCAGCAGCAGTAATTCTATGCATAATCTGGGCTTGGCTGAAAATCCAGGCTTGACAAAAACACCATTTTAGATCATCCAAAATGAAGGCCACCTCCTACCATTCTCTGAAAGAACAGGTAAATCCTTTGATATTTCTAAATAACTAGTTATATAGTTAAAATCTGAAACTTGAAATTTATTGTTTGTCAACTGATCAGCCTGGTTGCCTTAAAAACAGTAACAATTTACAACATAAAGCAAAATTCAACTTATCCTACAAGCAGGCAAGTTCCATAAACACCAGCAAGATTTCAGTGGAATGACACAACATTGCCAGGGAATTTATTCCTTTTTTAGTTATCAAACCATATCCATGGATTCCCATAACACCCTACAACAGTACCTCTTCACAGAGGGTTTACTACACCCATCCTGGTTTTCCACATTTGCCAGCATTTAATAGATATTGGAATTTAGCCTTTCCAAAAGCAGTGTCACCAGTTTGGGGAATACACCTGCAGGATCTCCTCAGGACTCAGGTGTGTCCTGGAGGACACATTCTGCTGGAAGGGGTTCTTGGCTAAGTGCTGAAATTTCTCCACAAAATGTCCCTATTTCACACTCAACCAGATTTCAATAATTGTGGTTTTTAACATATTGAGTTCTTTTCAAAGTGATGCTCATCAAAACACTTTAGGTTTAGGTTTCTTGGATTCCCCGTATTCCTAAAGGATCATTCTGTGTGGACACAACCCTAGAACTGCTTTCCTCTGATTCTTGTCTAATTTTCTAGCTGAAGTCTTCCAAATCCCCACAAATCCCCTACTCCAGTGTGGGCTACCACATACGGCAACATGGATTTAGTGCAGGCTGTGCAAGTCTTCCCCAAGCCTTTTCCAGAATATTTTGCTGCGCTGTGTTAGTTCACCTCACTGTGAGAGAGCTGCTTGCACAGAGGTGTGGAAACTGCTACACAAAGTCACAAAGTTGCTCTAACAACTCCTCAGAAATGTTGCACTTTAATCTTGCATCACTTACGTGATGAGCAAAAGCTCTTGCTCCACAGATTCTGGCCCTGAGTGTTCTCCAAGAGGCAGTGGGATAACTGTGACCCTTCACAGACTTCACAAGAGGGACCCTCTAAGAAGTCATTTGCAACTTCTTTTCCCATGCTTTTTCACTGCTACCCCTCCCTTTTCTCTGGAATATCTTCCTTTTTTACTGAGGAATTTCTCCCTGGTCTTTCAGAGATTGCTTGGGAGACAGTGCCAACTCAACAACCGCTGGAATAAGAGTTGCCTCCTCCATCTTCAGGGATGATGGAAACTCTAAACATACTGTCAAACAGCAAAGGTCAGCCTGCTTTTAAAAATGTCATTTTTAATGCCTTAAATGAGGTGTGAATTGTAGAAGTTCATCTACAGATGCACATTCTAGTCCCTATTCTATAGCTACCTATATTATAAAGGTCATAGCCTGAAGAATATTTTTTTTCAGAGTTTGGCTTTGCTTTCTCCCAAGGGATCAATAAAGTAACTCATATTTCCTCTCTGTTTTAACTGTGTTGTTGAGAGTATCTTATCCTAGGCAGTGAACTGCTGGCACTACCTCTTTTATTGCCTATAACCTTTAAAAGAATAGATAATTCAACCACCACCTACAAAACAAGCGGTAATAAAATGCAACACCAGAAAAACAGTACAAAGTAAAACTTTCAGCAGAGTCTTCTGCAAGACTCTTCATGAACTTTCCTTTTCTCTCTCCACACCAGTAGGTTTCAGAACGAGAACATCCTATCCCAGATCATGACTGGTTTGGGGATCACCACCACAGGACTTGGGTGACACCAGCTCAGTGCACAGAACTGGGGAGATTTGGAGAAGCCAAGATAATCTTTTTGGAGTTGACTGGTTTGCTAACAAAGCTTTGCAATGCAGGTCTCACGTCCCCAATTACAACACAGAGGCTGCTACAGGAACACCTTGGTGGCATTAATTTTCTCCCCTTCCCTTCCTAGCTTGACTCTGAGCACAGACACCAAGCAGCCAGAAAAATAGGGGAAAAGGAGCATCACAGAGCAAGTACTACTGAAGCAGAAATTTACTTTAATCCCATTCCCAAAGATGACTCATGTTCTTCAGCGGAACTTGAAAGTCAAGGTTCTACCCTTTAAAGTCTTCATCTTCCTGCAGCATTAGTCTCAGTGATTTTCCATGTAAACAGGGAAGTTTTAATTACATAATGGGTGCTTCTGCTGTTTTCACAAGAATTCCTTTATTCAGAGGCAATGCTTAAAGGAAGCTGTTCATCTTCAAAGGTCAGGTTGTTGAATAAGGTGACTTATTGTTCAGAGCAAGTGAAGGAATGTGGAAGTACATGTTAATTAAGTGTCATAATCCACTCCAGGTGATGCTGACACACTCCCTTAACCCTGGACAGATTTAGAAAACATGGCAAGCTTGGTGCTGGATTTAGAGATACCTGTGCAAACCTGCAGCAGATGCTCTGCTTATGGCTGCTCTGAGCTGTTGATGTCCCATGAGCAACAACAGCCATAGGGATAACCTATAACTGCTAGAAAAAGTGAAAAACATACTGTCGTGGTTTGACACTGGCTAGATGCCAGGCAACCATGATAAGCCACTCACTCACCCTCCTCTGCTCCACAGCTGGACAGAGGAGAGAAAATTTATTGAAGGGTTCTTGAGTTAAGGACCTGAAGAAAACACTCATCAATTACTAACAAGGGCAAAACAGGCTGAACTTGAAGATATTAAGTGAACTTATGACTAACAAAATCAGAGGAGGATGAAGAAAAGTAAAATAAAGCCCTTAAAACATTTTTTTCCCCCCAGCCCCTCCCTCCTTCCCACCAACAATGAAGGGAGACAGGGGTGGGAGTTGTGGTCAGTTTGTCACCCGAGATTTTCTCCCGCTGCTCAGGGAGCACAGTCATTTCCCTGCTGCACCGTGGGGTCCCCTCCCACGGGAGACAGTTCTCCAAGAACTTCTCCAATGTGGTTCCAATCTCACGAGCAGCAGCCCTCCCAAAACTGCTGCAGTGTGAATTCCTCCCATGGGCAAACAGTCCTCCCAAAACTGCTGCTGTGGGTCACTGGGCTGTTCCAACCAGGGAGCAAGGCCTCTCTCTCCATGGGGCTCCCACTGCACCACAGCCCCTCTGGGCATCTCCCCGCTCCAGCGTGGGCACCTTCCCCATGGATTGGGGATGGATCTCTGCATCCCCCGTGGCCTCCATGGGCTGTGGGTGGATCTCTGCATCCCCATGGATCTCCATGGGCTGTGGGAGGATCTCTGCATCCCCATGGATCTCCATGGGCTGTGGGAGGATCTCTGCATCCCCGTGGGCCTCCACGGCCTGCAGGGCCTCAGCTGCTTCCCCATGTTCCTCACCACAGGCTGCAGGGACATCTCTCTGCCTGGACCACCTCCCTTCCCCTCCTTCCTCGACCTTGGCGTCTCCATTGTTGTTTCTCTCACACGTTCAGTCCTCTTCTCTGGCTGGAATTAAAACTACGCCCCCCAACTTTGTTTGGATTTCTTCTTAAATCTGTTATCACAGAGGCGTTACCTTCCATCTCTAATTGGCCCAGCCATGGCCAGAGGCACGTCCATCCTCAGAGCCATCAGGGATTGGCTCTGCTGGACGTGCTGGAAGGTTCCAGCAGCTTTCAGCACCTCCATGGCCCACTACTACCAAAAACCAGGCCCTGCAAAACCAACACACATGGCTGATTTGCTGCCTCATACATGGTGATGAGGATAAAGTGTGGTGGTGGAGACATTTCTAGGAAAAGCTTCTATCTCATATATTGTGAAGAGCTTTAGGGATGCTAGGATTTTAAGGTGTAGAGATATTTTTCCTACCCTCAACCTTTTTAACATTTTAAATGTTAAATGTCTTGTGCTAGGATGAGTGAAAAGCAAATAGCTTAGGGTAAAATAAAACTATTATTATTAAGGTTCTGTTATTAATAAGGCCTGTCTTGCTGTTTCTTACTGTAACTTTCAGTGCAAAAGCAGAGAAAGTTCTAGATAGTTTGTACCTGCTTATTTATTTTAGGGTTTTATTTTGTTTCTCCTATGTAAGTGTTTTTTCTTCCACAAATGATAGAACTATTGCATGCTTTTCCCATGCTTTTTACCTGTACTAAATAACTGAATTCATGTTCTAACCTTGATAAGATATAAGCTTCCCAGGTGGGTTTTTTTTTCCCCCCTATAATGCTTATCTCAGGGAAAGAAACCTTTTGGGATATGCTGTGCAAAACTGCTGGACCACTCCCTGCAGCTGCATTTTGGTTTAAATTAATCCATATTTGCTCATATCTGTTACTGTGCTGCCTTGTGTATCAGCTGAGAACTCACAAGGTAGCACTAAGTGGTGTTTATTTGGGTCTTTAAAAAGCCACTGAAAAGGTTTTTCAAACGAAAATAGGCACAAGGTGCAAATTAATGGGCTGTGATGGCCTGAAGAATGACTTAGGAACAGAATAAGAGATGAATCTTCTCCTGGAGTCTGGTGGAGCTGCCTCAGTCCCATGAGGTGATATTGAACAGTGAGAACTACCCCAAGAGGACAAAGGCTTTAACAGTGTGAAGGACACTAAGTAAGGCAGGCTACCTCTACAGAACATCAAGGGGAGCAAGCAGACAACAAAAAACCCCTTAAATTTATTAAAGAGTTCAAGGTAACCTCTTTTTATAACAAATACTTGGTGCATGTTGCTGGCTGTTCTGTCGTACAAAAAAAAAATCATGTTGGCTTTGATGTAGGCAGCTTAATGAAACTCCTCAGTGCCTGGCAGCTTTAATAACAGAAAGAAAAGGGTGTCATACCTTAAAATGAAATCTAATCTAGCCTGACATGGTGGATTGTTTACCTCTGACCTTCCCACAGCCAAAATCCTTTTAAAGGCATGAAGAGGCTTTGGCTCATTAGGATGAGCAGCAGCAGACCAGCTTAAGCTGTTTTGCTTCAGAAAGTTGATAAATGACTGTTGTCATGAAAAGTGGAGAAGAGGGAATTTGGGCAGCAGTGCCAGGGTACTGGGGAAGGTGAGTCAAGCCTTTCAAGAGAGAGGATCTCCATTATTTTACACTCCTGTGGGAGAGGATCCTTGGGAACAGTGAATCAAAGTCAGCTGAGACTATATCTGGCTGTTCTTGTCAGATTTTAAGTCCTTCTTTGTGGGTCTCTGATGAAGCCCAGGTTGGCTTCAGGCTCCTCGGTGTTGGGTGCTGAGACTGGTCCCACCTGGCCTTGCACTGCAGGTGAATGGAGTGGGAATGATCACACAGCTAAAAAATGTGGGATCATTTGAAGGGTGTATGGTCTGTTCAGCCAAGGAAAGCCTCTGAGGATAGATATTAGCAAATAGGTAAAAGCAATAGTAAAGAGGAAGGGAGTAAATATTTATGCCTAGAGGAGAAAGAGCAAGAAACATAAAGGATAAAACAGAAGAGCCAAGTTAGGCATCAAGAAAAGTCTAATAAAAAGAATAGTTCATCACTGAAAGGAGTTCATCCTTGAAGAGCAGGTGAGAGAGCATCAGCTGAGATGTGAGGCTGTTCCTGCTGGGGTGACTGAGGCTCAGGGAACAGCTTGGGTTGGAAGGGAACTCCAAAAATCAGCTAGTCCAAATCCCCTGCAGCCAGCAGGACCATGCCTGGGGGTCAATGTAACCCCCAGCAAGGAGGGGAAAGCTCAAACTGCCCTCTCGCCTGGGAGCTCAATTTCTGGGAGGTTCATGCCACCTCACACCTTCACATTGCTCTTAGGGTTGCTCCTCATGGAGTCTCCCTGCAGAGGATGAGCTCAGCAGCTTCTCCAGCTCCATTTGCTGCACAGCCTCATCCAAGATCCCTCAGCTGCCTCTTGTTCTTGGGAGTGGCTGGCAGGAGAAGGTTTCCCTGCCACCCCTGCCCAGAGCTGCTGCTGGCACCATCCCCCGGGGCAAGAGCAGCCAGCTGGTGCCTGCTTTTGGCTGCCAGAGTGAAACAACTTCTGTCATCTCCACTGCCACAAAAAAGCCTGACTCTCCTCCTGCATGCAGGCAAGTGAAGGAATTTCACATCTCCCAGCTGGTGCTCTGTTGTCTGCTCAGCCATGGCCTGTGTGCTCCTCTGTCCCATCAGCCAGGGGCTCTCTGCTAATTAAAACCCGACCTGGGCAACCTGGAGAAGCTCAGCAAGTGTGATGCAGCTACATTGCAAACCCTAACTGAAGTGGGTGCGTTTCAGACAGCAAAGTTTAAAAATGTCAGGATTTAAGGCTGTTCATTGTATGCAGCTATTAATTGCAAGGTCAGAGGTTAGGGTTTTTTTCCATGAAGTCTCTGTTTAATTAATACAATTTAAAACAGGTTGTTACAGTGAGAAGTAGAGTGTTTCAGGAAATAGTTGCTACCTGGGCAGTCTGTAACAAAGCATGATGCCCTTAGTTGTAAAACTTCAGAAAAGAGCCTGTTTTAAGTGCAGTGTAGGGATTAAGAGAAGACTTGGTGCTCACTTCTTTGTGCCTCATGAAAACTAAGGCTATAATAAAAAATTGCTGCCTTTTTTTATGCTATGGCTCACTTTGGAAAACTTCACAACTCTGGCTTTCATCCAGCCTTTTTGCTAGGATAGGTTGTGGCTTGTAGCTTCAATCATAAACAAAAGCCTAAAAAAATCTCCTAGCTGTAAAATTGTCTGTTCAACACTGCAGGATTTTCATGGCTTTCTAAGTGCCCTCAGTGCATCAAAATGCCAAATAATGCTGTTCTGAACTGTATATGCAGATCACTTTACTCCTCTTGACATTCACCGAACGCAAAATAAATAGCTGATGATTTCAGTGTTGTTTACATTCAGAACTTCAGCAACCAAGATGAAAAAAAATACATGAGCTCCTTAAAAATCAGAATCACAGAAAGCACCTGCTCCAAAAACACATAATCAAAGGAGATAGAGATGCTCCTAGAAGCTTCCCACAACACTCATGGCTCTGTCCTTATGGCTCTTATGAGTCATTTTACAAACTCCTTTACCACATTATCCCATTCTCTGCAGGCAAAGTGTTTACTTATGTTAATTAACAATGCAAAGTGATAAAGTTAAATAGCAGCAGGGCTGTCTTCATCTTCGTGGTGGCTGAACAATGCTACAGCCTGTAAAATAGCATGCTATAAATAAAACCAGTCTTTCAGCCTTGTTCAGCTATAATCTCTCTCTATATATATATACATATATATCTCTGTATCTTCAGTGCAGGCATGCTCAGGATGTAAGGCCATGTGTAAATCATCCCTTCTCATTCCATTGTAGCACTAGGGAAATTTGGAAAACTTTTAATTTACAAAGTAAGTGTCCGTGCACGTGTATGTAACATATATTGCTTTAGAAAAAAAAATGGTTTGTGTTGTGTGAAGTTGCTAGCTTAAAAAAATTCATCTGTTGTTTAATGAAAGCTTTGGGAATGTAATTAAAAGAGGGCAGCTCCAGAGATGTGTGCATTTAGTGTTTTTCTGTTTGTGCCGATTCAGTGGCTGCCTTATAAGGAGCAACGTGGCATAGGTGTGATAATAACTGAGCTAATTAACATAGAGCCCTGATGAAGCTTTAACAAGATGGGACTAATGACACAGCTGAGGTCTTTGTGCTGTCTGGAGGATTTGCTGCTCCACAGCACCATCTCTCCTTACCACAGGTGGCTCTTGCTGCCCACAGGTGAAGGAGGGGAGACTGTCCCACCTGGGTGCTGCTGCATCCCCACCTTTGATGTCACATTATTCCAGGGATTTACTGAACTGCCAGTTCTTGGAAACCTCAGTCATGCACCAGCAATGGCAACTTTAATCTCCTTATTCCTCCTCAGTGTGGTTGTGAGACTTTCTCATATGGCAATGAGTTGGTTTGGGTGCATAACCAACAATTTGCAGCACAGTTGCTTCTTGCCTTATGTATCATGTGCTGAAATTAATCATCAGTTTTCATTTGCAGCTGCCTCAACAAGTTAGCAACATCACACTTATTATAAACAGCTAATTTCTTTTCAATAACCAGCCTCTGAAAACCAATTTTTCATTAGTATAATTGACAAAACTCTCCTGTACTTGTTAGCATATGTCCAAAAATCATGTAGAACTGAGTGTACTGCTTAAGTAATTTGCTTTCTAGTGTGAAAGGTTTAAAATGATAGATGCATAGAACATCTATATTTGCAAAAAATAAAAAGCTAAAAGTGAGATGTACTGTAGTGTCCAAATCTGTGAGGGATCTGATCTGAGTTGTGGCCATTGCAGAAGGTTTTTATAGAACTGAAAACCCTTTTCCTACTAATTTCTGGAAGGTATGAATGGGGAATTTTTTTTTCTGCTCATAAAATACAACGTCATGTTGTCAGACTTGGCTGCAGTTGGTTTTGACGTGGATTTCCTTACTCTGAGGAAATGGTACAGTTTAATCTCATCTAGACTACAGCTTTTATTTGAAGACTTTTCAGGAAGAGAATCTAAAGCCAGCTGAGTTCACAATTATTGCATTGTTCCTTTTAGGACAGGGGTCCAACCAGATGTGCTGTACTCCAGCACAGGGCAGCCCTCCCCAAAGCCATTAGCTTCCCAATCCTTTTCCATCTGCCAACAAACTGTCTTTGCTTTCTGCTTTGGTTTTCCTTGATTGTTTGTGTTGTCCAAATGAACGTTCAAATGCTGTTCTCACCATTTTTTGCATTAAAATATCAATGGAAATGCTTTTGTCTGCACGTGGCTGATTTCCCAGCACAAGCCTCCTGGCACTCAGTTCTCCTGCAGCCTTTCCCCCAAAGGAGGTGTTTCTTTTCCACCAGCAGCCATAAACACCAGTGGGATCAGGAGTTCCAACTCTTTCCATTCATTACAATAAACCTTTCTAGCATCAGTGTGATGGATCTGTTCCATTATCCCCAAGGACAATGGGGAACGTGAAATTCAGGGGAACTAACATGAGGCAATTTTGCAAAGTTTTCTCTGTAATATGAGTCCTCTGATGCCATTCCAGTTTTTAAATATATTCCAAAGGGAGAATATATGATCTTCCAAAACATGAACAATAAGTGAATCTCTTATGGGGCAAATCAGGAAAATTTTGACCCACTGAGCTCTGCAAACATTTGCAGATGGTTACATCCTACTGATTTTTGGTTTCAAATAATCATCTCAAAATACAGCCTATGAAGTTAATTTGGAGAGTAGGCTGAGGTCTCGAGTTCCAGAGTGATCTAAGGAGAAAATATTTCTTAATGGCCACAGAATTCTTAGTGTGAAAATTAAAAAAAAAAAAAATGAAAGAGTCCTGCTTTCAGTTCACTAATAAGGATTTTAAAGTCTATTTTGGAGTTGGCTTCTTTTCCTGAATTTCTAATTTGTTTGGTGGTTTTTTTTTTTTACATGTTGGGTGTCTTTTTTGGCCTGGTCTTGAACATCCAGGCTGAGAGCTGTATGAAAGCTTTTAGTACTTCAAAAGTAAAACTTTGGTGCAGTCTCCAAAAGCATATTGGTGAGAATAAGGAAACTGAAGTGTTTGGAGATGGAGTGGTGAGTTCACAGACAAGGAAAGTTCATACATGACTGAGGGGGGACCTTCTCAATGTTATCCAAGTGTCTGCAAGGTGAAGGTCAGAGCATGGACCAGGCTCTGCTCCGTGGGGCCCAGCAATGGGACAAGAGGAACGGGCAGGAACTGGAACCCAGGAAGTTCCACCTGAACATGAGGAAGAACTTCTTCCCTGGGCAGTGCCCAAGCCCTGAACAGATTGTCCAGAGAGGCTGTGGAGTCCCCTCACTGGGGATATTCCAGAACTCTCTGGACAAAACCCTGTGCCCTGTGCTCTGGGATGGCCCTGATGGAGCAGGGAGGGGGCACCGGATGAGCCCCTGTGGTTCCTTCCAGCCTGACCCATCCTGGGATTCTGTGAATGATGGGGGAAGAATAATCTTGGAGTTGCTCTGGTAAGTGCTGTTGATAAACTCCTCATGCATTTGCTGATAATGAGTGTTTGTGTCACGCTTGGATTGTACAAAACCGCTTCAGGGTTTCTCTTGGTTACACATAGGAGGGAAAACAAACATTCCTCCACTTGACTTTTGTTCTGGGAGGATGATGGAAGAGAGAGAGACTCTCTCTGCAGAAGGGTCAGAAGAAGAGATAAAAACTCTGCTGATGCTCCTGATACTCGAGTCTGAGGGTGGCTGATGTGTTGCTGGTGGTTGAATTGCTCATCAGGAGCTCTGAGCCCCTTCTCACTCTGGGCTCTGCAGGGTCACTGTCTTCAGCTGCAGGGATCTGCACTTCCAACACCCCTGGAGGTTTAGAAATGCCTGCTCTGAGCTGCCTTCTCATTCCCTGTGCCTGGGGGTTATAATTGTTGAGCTTTACGAGTTCTTGGCACTCTCCAGAGAGCAAAGTCTCTGTTGGTAATTTTTCAGTGACGCATAAAAAGATCTGTTTAAAGATCTGTTATAAACCAAGCTGTGTGTTTGTCCATTTTCACTTTCCTGGCCAGCACTGTAATAATACTTCGAGATGAAAGATGATAATTTAACAGACACAAACAAGTTGGAGCAATAAATGCATTAGTCAAGCACTTTGCTGAGGTGCATAAGGGTTTTTTTAGTGCTAAATCTAATGCAAAAACTACACAGAGAGGGATTCTCCACTTAAGTTGAACCTATCAAGAGCAAAATATTTCAATGAGACTAAAACTCTTCAGCATAAGTGGTTTGCTCCATACTGTGAGGAAGCATCAACAATAAAAATAGAGATGTTTGCATCGAAACAGAGGAAATGCAATGAAATTCTGTGGAATAAAGAGGCAGAAACGACACAGGGTAGCAAAGCCACAGCTTTGAAACTCATGTCTCATAGGCTCAGAGATTGTGGATGTCATTAAACACACACACCAGTAGCATTAAAAAAAAAGAAAATACAGATGTGCAAGAAGTAACAAGGAACATGAAAGAGGTAGATAATGGGGAAGGGCTGGACTTTTTAGTGAATGCAATTAAAGACTCTAAAGAAACAACATGGAAAGTAATGACATGGAATAAAATATAATTCCAGCAGATGATGAAGAATAGGAAGTGTTTCCAACATGAGAAAAGTGTCAGTGAAGGAGACTGTGGGCTTTTTAAGGCAAAGAAAATAATTTCTAGACAATAGACTCAGCCTCTGCAAGAAAAAAAAATTAAATAAATTCCCTGCTTCAGTGTTCATAAAGGATATAGAACAGATGCCAAGAACAGATGTACAGTTTCCAAAAGTAAAAGAAAAAAAAAAAAAAGAAAAAAGATAAACATTGCAGAAAATCATTGCTATAACAGCTGATCAAGAAATAAAACAATCTCAGCAGTGGGGAAGAAAGCCAAAATTAAACAAAGATTCATCTCACTGTTCAGAAGACATCCCAAAAGGAAATACGAGCCTGGGTCACAAACGTTAAAACAGGGAAGCAGGGACAGACTAAAGGGATATTAAAGAGGGATATTAAACTCAATGCCCCAGAGCCTCATCTTTCAAACCAGAGACAATGCAAGTGCATGGACCTTAACTTTGTGGTTTTCTTATAAAGGGCTGGAGGTGTTATGACTATACAAGTATCAGTTTAAAAAGGAAAAAATGAGATAAAAATAAGAATTCGGTTTTGTTTATTTCCTCTGAAATATCCATTTTGTGGCTCTTAACTTTCTGGATCGTGTCTTCCCTCTACAGCACTAGATGAGGATCAAATACATCCTAAAATAATTGGTTTTTTCCATTTTGGCACAATCCAGCCATGGAGTATTATGTTTTCAAGATGAAGAAGGGCATTTTTCCCTTGTGTTCCCGTGCTTCATAGGATTTATAACAATAAATATGAGCTGGTAGCTGAGGGAAATTGTGCTCTGTAAAGTGGCTATCACAAAAGTAAAGCATCATGGACTAAAATTAAACTTGAGGTTTGGGCTGGTTTCCAGTGGCGGGATCCAATTTCTGGCGATGAAAGGAAGGAAGCAGAGTAAATCAGAACAAAGTTCTTCCTGCAGCCAGAAACCAGAGCTGTGCAAAACCTTATGGATGAGGTGGGGGACAGTTTTAACATTTTGATTAGGAGCACCAGTGAGTTAAGAAGGGAACTGGTACAAAGCTTCTGGGGGAAACACTTTCCTGTCAAAAAACACTCAAACCAACAAGACTTAGCACTTCAGCTGAAGTTGGGTGGATTGTTTTGAATTTCCTTGGGAAGCAGCCAAAATACTTCAAGAACTTATAGTGAATTCATAAACTTACCAAGAGAAAAATAAGGTGCATTACGATATTTGCAGGGAGGGAAAATGTCAGCATGTAAAATGATTTCTGAAATAATTGAATGCATTACATTTATCTTCCAAAAAAAATTTGCCAAAGGTTAAAACAGAGTATGGAGAAAATGTCATGTCCTGGGTGCCAGGTGACATCTCTGAAGGCCATGGGTTACATGGGTGTGAGAATATGTTTTGGCTGGTGGGGGATTTTGAAAATGTGTTTATCACTGTTCTTTTCCCCAGTTACAGTTTTGCAATCAGAATAGCACTGGCTGTATTCTGCAGCCATTCCTATGTGGTATGACCAATTGCTGGCAGTTTTCTTGGCACAGACACAGGGCAGAGGTTAAAATTTCTGTATCAATAAGATACCTGGGAAGAAAGGGAGGATTCAGGACGCCTGGGACACTTGCACTGGCTACTGATGTTTTGTCATTTTGAACAAAGAATGGAGATGTTTTTCCGAGTTTCAGAGACTGAGAAGTAGAAACCATTTACTGCAGAAGAGTATCCACCCAGAGAAAGGATAACATCATGGCCACTTCAGTAAACAAGTTTTGAAAGAAAGTTGAGAGGGAATAAAAATAAGATTTAAGAGGGAGGGAGAGTTTCATCAAAGTGGGTACTACGTGGGAGGGAGTCGTGTTTGTCTGTTTGCTCAAAGTGCAATAACTCCCTATCATTTCCTGCACTTTATTAATAACTGCTCTTCTGTTTAAAAATATTTTAATCCCTTTCATAGCTGGAATGACTCACCAAGTCTTTTTTCATTGTTAAAGATGATTTCTTCCAGCCTCTCAGCCACCAGAACAGTGTCCCCAGGGAACAGCATGGTGCTAAACCAACACTGTGTCTATTTTGTTCCCCCAGATCCAGTCTAATTATTCTCATTAAGTTTAACAGACAGCTGAACATCTATGGTCATTAAAAAGAAAAATATTCAGAAAGCAATGCTGTACTCTGAGCTGCAAAAGAGATGTGAATCTGTCAGAAGCAAGAGGATTCCTGCTGCATCCCATGGAGATGTGGTGCTATTTGATACCCCAGGAATCACAATTTTGCCTGTTCTTGCTCCCAGCATTCCTGAATAAATAATCCTGGGGAGGTTCCATGCTTTTCCAGCAGGCTGTGCAGGGAGGCTCATGCCTGACCCTCTACCCTGAGACCCCACCTGGGGCTCTGCATCCAGCTCTGGGGTCCCAGCCAGGAGGGATGTGGAGCTGATGGAGCAAGTCCAGAAGAGGCACCAGGATGGTCAGAGGGATGGAGCAGCTCTGCTGGGAGGAAAGGCTGAGAGCGCTGGGATTGTTCAGCCTGGAGAAGAGAAGCTTTGGGGTGACCTCACTGTGGCCCTGCAGTGCCTGAAGGAGCCAACAGGAAAGATGGAGAGAGACCATTGACAAGGGATGGAGTGACAGGACAAGGGGGAACGGATTCACATTGAAAGAGAGTAGGTTTAGATGAGATATTGGGAAGAAATTCCTCCCTGTGAGAGAGGTGAGGCCCTGGCACAGGGTGCCCAGAGAAGCTGCGGCTGCCCCATCCCTGGANAGTCGAAATGTCCCTGCCCATGGCAGGGGTGGGGCTGGATGAGCTTTGAGGCCACTTCCAACTCAAACCATTCTGTGATTCTGTGGCAGATGGAGCCCAGCCTGTTTGGTTGAGGAGAGCCCTGGTCACAAGGATATTTTCACCCTTGGTAGTTGTTACCCCACTGCTTTCCCCTCCTCTGAGGGACACAGAGCTCAAGGACAGGCTGCAGCTGCTGCATCCTCTGTGCCAGGGGAAAGGGAGTGCTCAGTCCTGAGCCCAAAGCCTGTAGTCAGGAGGGAAAGCTGGTCACAAATGGCACTTCCCAGCCATGGAAAATGTGGCTTTCCCACAAGCTTGAATTCCTTTCTTTCAGTTCTCCCTGCTGTCCCATGTCCCACTGCAGGGCGTGATGCAGAGCTGTGCTGTCACACGCTGTTACTGCAGATGATGGGACCAGGCCACCACATTTTCTCCTCCTCTGAGGTCTTCCCAATGGAAACCAGAAGTGTCATCAAGTCACAAAGGTGGTGTGAGGACACTGTTCTGACTGCTGGGCTCAGGCAGAGCCTGGTTAAGTGTAAAAGGGTCTATTTCTCATGCTACATCAGACAGGAATATTTTAATTTAAAACTAATTCTTTTTGTATCATATTGAAGTTATTGTCCCACTTGCTGTCTATGTCAGTGCTGTATGCAGAGAAATTAGGCTTAGTGGGGGGTGGCTCACCAGTTTTTTATTTGAAGTCTATGAGAAAGGAAAATGTGGTGGAGTCTCCATTTTTTGAGGTCTTTGTTTCAATGCATCAAGACAATAACTCCCTGAGAGATAGGCTATACTTCAAGTGTCTTTTATGAGCTGAAGACAGAATTATTGACTTGGTTTCTTTACACTGTGTTGTGCAGGAGATCAAAGAAGGTGTTTGTAATTGTCTTCTAGGAACCTGACCAATGCCAGTGTCACAAACTCCACATTAACAACCAGTGTTTGCCACCCAAGAAGTCACAAAGATGGTAAAAAAAAGTGACACAGAGAAAAAATGGAAATAATAGAAGAAAAAACCCTGACAACTTTCCAAGTGCAAAATTTGTTTGAGAGTAATTATGTAAGAATACTATGCATAGTTTATTCCATGCCAGATCTCCTGGTGAGCATATAAACATATTCATGCTGTTAATGTTTCCACTCAGAAGCAAATTGCCATTGCACTACAGAGAAACTTGTCGGGAGAGAGGTGGGAAAAATGGAAATTTAGGTCCTGCTGCAGTAAAGACAGTCCCACCACGAGCAGTGTGAGCCAAGCTCAGGCACAGCACTGCAAGAAGGTGTTTGAGGAAGATGTTTGCCTCAAATTACTTGACTGCAAGCTCCCAGAAAGAAGAAACTGGAGCTACCTGTCTTCCTCTCACCCAGAAGCAAAGCACTGGGAGAGCCTCTTCAGGGTATCAAACAATGGGGGCGTTGCTTCAAATTTGAACATTCCTTCTATTCAAATTTAAATACAATGGACTTTATCTTCGATGGGCTCACTGGGGGCCCTGGAATGTCAGATCTGTAACCCTGTGAAACAGATCCTCCATCACTCCCTATTGTTTTCCCCCAGATGAAGATCTTCCATAGAAGCTGCATAAATAGCCCATTCATAAAAATATAAAACCATATTGTACCAAGACAATAGCCCAACATCATCCCTGGTGAAGTTAGCAGAGTTAAACATGCAAAGAATTTTCCTCTCTCCTCCTGCTCCAGTGCAGAATCCAAACAACCACCATCTCTGTCTCATCTCCACTTCCATCACCACTTCACGAAGCCTGGGAAGTACAAGGCTTTACCTGGAGAGCTCCTGTGTTCATGGTACAATGATAATGGACAGTAAAGGAGAGTCTATTACCTAGTCCTTTTTAAGAGGACTTCTTAAAAGATTTCTCTAATGTGTGAGCCCTGGACAAGTTATTGATTTTGCTGCTCATGATCCCATTTCATATTTTTTCCCTCAATCAGGGTTGGCTGCTTTCCTCCGTGCTATACATGCCCAGATGGGAAGCAAATGCAGCACCAGGACAGTACTGAGGGTAATGAATTTAATTCAAGACAGGGTTTCCTCACAGTATTGCCTGCATGGGAATATCCACATGTGCTTAGCCTTCCCTCTTCCATATGTGCTACTTGTGTTCTGCTTTGCTGGAAAACTGAGGAGAAATCAAATTGTCCACCACAAGGCTTATTTTCATGACAAATGAGCCTACATTTGGTCATGGGGGGAGTTTCCTTTGGTCCTTACTTGAAAAGAATTAAATGTGCAAAATATAAGGAGGATGTGGATGTAGCCCATTCTTTTATTCACATCCCTCCAGGTCCTTTGCCTTTTTCTGGAACATATAATGTCACATTTATTTGTGTCACATCACCAAGAGCATCATGGCAGCTCTCAGGGGTGATTTACTGACTGGACACTTCTTAAGGTCAGCATGAGCCTTTACACAAAGCAGGAATGTTCCTTCTACCTGATTAGGCAAGAGAGCAGTGGGAGGCCAAGGATTCTCTAGTTAAAGGGCTGATTAGCCTTCCTTAAAACAAACTTAAATTGAACCAGGGGTGAATGATCCAGAAAATAACAAAGTGCATCTAATTGGAGTGGAAATGGAACAAACTGTGCTCTTCCTTTTTGGCTTCCTTTTCTGTTTTAATGAGAAGTGATAAGCACCATGTCTGATATTATTAAAGGGCTTGAGTGGATGAGCCTCTTGTCTTTGGCCAGATGCTGCTATCATTTACCCCAACATAAACATGAGTCTTCCCTGGTATGGATCCAAGGAGCAGAGGTCTGTCTTACATTGAATCAGCCCAAGCTTGAACCTTGAAAAGCCCAGACTTTTTTTCAGTCCTTCACATTGCAACGAGGACATTTTGACCTCTCCACTTAACCCTAAATTAAATTTGCCTTTGGTTTTGCTGAGTAGGAGGATCAATTTGCAAAACATTTGGAGCTGCTTGGTTCCCACCAGTATAAAGCTCAGAGAAGGTCAACTCTCAGCAGTGCCACAGACCCCAGCCTTGCACATCTGCCCATTGTCACACGTGGAGCTGCACATCAGCTGTGCTAAGCACAGAATTCACATTATTCTTTCTCCTTGGGGCAGCTTCTTATGCCCAGAGTGCACTGAGGCTGAAGGAGAAAACACAGGGATTCCTACAGAACTCTCTGAGTGAGACCTGGAGTTGAAAAGGAGGCACTGAAATGTGCTGCTGTAATAAGAATGTAATGAAACTGCAGTATCAGCACTGGGTGCTGGTGAAATTATCCACTTTTTTAATATCATGCTGTCGATTTCTCTGCTGTCCCATATCCCCATATTCCTGTGGAATAGCTTAAAAGAAATACAGGTGTTGCACCAGAGAAGCCTGTGATTTGATAAAAATCAGTCTCTCCTTCATTAACAACCCATAACTACGCAACTAGGCACAATTTATTAATTTCCAAGTGTAAAGTAAAAGAGGGTAGAAAGTTCTTTCTTGTGTTTAATCCTAAAATTATTTCCTGTAGATGCTGAATCCTGTCCTTACTGCCCTGGAGGTGTTTCAGTGAGAAACTGAACCTCAGTACTTTACTGTACCTTGAGGCTCACTAAGGCCTGGGCTGTCCCCTCACCAAGCAGTTGTACAACATCCTACACAAGGCAAGGACTACGATCTGACTCTGATTTCAGTGACTTCTTAGTCCAGACAGGAATCAGCCTGAGCCAGCTCCCCTGCCTTGGTGCATCTCAGGAAGCTGATCAGGACTCTGTGGAATTAAGCCAAGGCTTTGTCCCTCCTACTCTGCCCACCTGGAGTGAGAGGTAGCAGTGCCAGCCCTTAGAAAGGTGCCAGTTGTGTTCTCAAATGCATTCAGATTTTCAGGCTGAGGGTGTGGGGATAGGCCAATTATTAGTTCTCAGTTTGATTTTTTTTCCAGAGGTGATGTGACCGCCTGCCCACGGAGGTTTGTGGGCTGTGCAGCTGCACAGGGCCGGGATGTCAGCACTGGCATGCACAGCTGCCAGCATTGCTCACAGGTCAAGCTCCCAAAATTATGAAAGAGTCCAAGAGGAGAAGGAAGAAACCTAAAGCTTGGAAAAAAGCAGGGAAAAAAAAAAAAAAAACACTCTGAAGCTTAAATGTTTGTGGCAGTTCTGAAGTTATGACGAGAGGTGCTCGTGTCTCCATCACCCAGATCAAAGCCGGGGTTCCACCAAGAGCCAGGCTTCACTCCCAACTCCACCCTCAGCTTCAGCAAGGCCAAACCAATTCTCCCAACACTTGACAAAGCAGATCTATCCCAGGGAAGAGTTTTTCCAGCACGCTGGGAAAAAAATCTGGCAACGTTTAGAAACAGCTTTAGCGATCAAAACACTCTGGGCCCTCCCATTTATTGGTAAGATTTTCCTATGATTCCTGGTTTAGTTTTCTTTTTATAGATTTTTGTCTTGCTTGTGAAATGACAAACCCTATTAGTGTTTATTTCTTTTTTTTTTTTTTTAGAACAGTTCTCAACAAGAGTAGCAAAGAGATGCAGCAGGATGGAAGAGGCTGTGGAGCGATCAGCTCCCATGTCAGGGATCCAAAGGCTGTGGACCAGCCTGAAATTCATGTTTGGCTCTATCATTCATGGCACAGGTGAATATTTTTTGGAGGCTGAGGGATATCAGTGTGTCTCTTTCCTGCTCCCTCCATCCCAGTTGATGCTATCCCAGCTCCATTTCATAGTGCAGGGCAGGAATGCTTTTCTCCTGCAGAGTCTGGGAGAGCATCCCAGGATGCTGCTTGGCAATCCAGCTCCAAAAAAGCAAGGCTTTGAACAATTTGTGAGTGGTATTTTTATCTCTATGGAAATGTTCAGACCTTCAAATACAGGCTGTGTTTCTGCATTAACTCAAAGTGAGTGATCTCATAGCCTTGAATTAAATCACTGGGGACAATGATGGTAAATCTGGCTTTATATTGATAGTGTCATCTTATTGTCCCTGCTCTGGATATCCTTCACCATGTCAGCGTGGCAGTGACACTCCAGCATCCCTGTTATTTACTGCAACTGTCCCTGGCCTTACAGAATAGATGGCTCCATCCTAAACAGATTAACTCCTTCTGAGGAGCCATACAAAGGGGATTTGTTTTCCCTGGATATGCAAGCAAACACACAGCTGCACCACGAGGTGACTTGTGTGCACATCAAGGAGAAAATACACCCTGAAAAAAATCCCTCCCCACATCCAAGGACCTGGGGGAGAAGGAGTAACAGTGAGAAGCTGTTCCCAGCCCGTGGGGATTGCATTAGGCTAAATAATAAATAATATTTACCTGTGCCCATTTATCTACCAGGTTCATGTGGAATAAGACACAGGTGACTCACTCAACAGGATTTGTTCGTCTCCCAAACACTATTAGACTTCTGGAAAGTTCACAGCACTAAACTCTTACTAAAGTTTTCTTTTCATATGTACAAATTTACAACAGCAAACACCAAATTCTGCAAGACAGAGTACAGATCTGTCCCTAGAATGGGCAATGATACCACATGAATTTCTGTGTTTCAGCTCCATTTAATAACAACCTATTTTTCTAAGCCAATGGCAAAATAATTTTTTTAAACCACTAGCAAATTTATCCTGTTCTCTCCTAATAAAAATTGAGATGTCCTGATCAAGGGTTTGATGCAAAATGAAAAGAAACCACTGATAATCTTTCCACTGACCTCAAAAAGCTTGGATAGAGACCCTGAAATAAAAGTTAATGTGTAGCAGGAGAAACAGTGGGCTGAAAGTGAAACAACATAGATAGATCTATTGCCTAAAATTGCTGCAGGAACAGCATTTGTCTGATGTTTTAGTATGGTTACATTTTAAAATACATTCTCTGTGTGGTTAGAGCAAGCATTTTCCTTAAATGAAAAAAAATGGAGCCAGTCAGACTTCTCTGTTTGAATGCTGCTGGCATTTTTCATTTTTATGCCCTTCTCCAAAGCAGAAAAACAGGAGATTTTGCTGAAGCGATAAGGGAATTTATACATTCAGAACAGATCTACACTATTATGACTGCAACATGTAATGCTGAGGCAATAAAATTTATGACTGTCTTCTTCAGTGCTTTAATGAGGCATTGCAAGGCTCACTGTATATTTGCAAATGTCTTAACAGATAATGATTTTAAAAAGTGCTGGAGTACAACTGCCAGCACAAATGGTCATAACACCAATTATCTTTGCAGGATTTAGTCATTATGTGGAATCAAAGGCAGAACTGAATCACTGGCCGGTTTTCTCCTCCTATTTGTGAGGGAAGTCCAGGGAACGCGTTTCTCCGGACCCATCTCCCCTTAGCTTTCCTCTCCATTCCTGGCATAATCCTAGCAATTAAACTGAGCCTCCTGATGAGACTTATTACTCTTAATCTGGCTTGTTACAGGGCATAAGTGGTTGCACTAATTCGTTTTTGGCAGGTCTGCTTTTCCCAGCACAGCCCTTCTTGTGGCCGGAGCAGGAGTGCTCTGGGAGCACCTGGCACAGGCTTCCCCATGGGTCTGTCCTGACACCCCCCTTGGGCAAGTGATCCCTAAATCCACAATCAGCTCAGAGTCATGTGGGACCAGGGAGAGGCAGGGAAGGTCAGTGGATTGACAAAATCCATTGTGGAAGTCATTTCCTTGCAGAAAACTCTCCATTTTTTACACCTGTGGGGGCAGAAAGTGCAAGAAAAATGGGTGGGATCTCCTCTGTTGCCTAGCTCCAAGCTCTCCAAACTCTTCCACGTTTTTTGGCCTTTGTGGAGTGAGTCTGTCTGTTTGGGGAGGAAATGGCAAACCATTGCAGCCTTCTGTCCCTTCAATTTCACTGCCAAGACACAGCCAAACCCTCAGGCTTGTTTAAGGTTAGGCCAGAGTATGGGGGTTTGGAATGTTCCAGAAAGGTGCAGTCACAGAATCGTGGAATGGTTTGGGTTGGAAGGGAACTTAAAGATCATCTAGTTCCAACGCCCTGCCAGGGACAGGGATGCCACCCATTAGATCAGCTTCTTCAGGGCCCCAACCAAGCTGGCCAGTGACTGATGTGGATTTTATTTCCTCTAAATTCTAAATCAAACAATAGGAAGTAGCAACTTCTCTATTTTGCTTCAGAAGAAGGACATCTGTGGCCTGTTGACCTCTTCAACTTCCCTTGTCTACTTCCTAGAGCAAAGGGAGAGCCCTTTATGTGTCATTTTCCCCAGGGAAACTCAATTGGCCAAGGGAACAGGCAGGAGCAGGAAGGTACCACACACGCACTCAAAGCTTCCCCATGTGCCACCTTAGCATCTCCATCCTTAGAGGCCTCTAAGAGCAGCTTTTGGCAGAGGATTGGGTCAGTAGCCGAAGGCTGCTCCTGGTTTGGAAAGCACAGGATCATCCTGGCTTCTGGGGGGTCTCTGCTCCAGTGTGTTTGTGAGACACCGAGGGCTGCTCTGCTCAGCAGTGACTCAGCTCCCCAGCAGAAAGGCCAGAGGTTGACTCATAGGTCGTGATGAAGTCATTAGTTCTGAATTTGCACCAGGCTGGACTGCAGTTCACCCAGCTCCCACGGCCCCGGTGTTGATCTGAGCAATTTCTCTTGGCTGGCTCCGCGTGGCAGCCCTGGAGTGATGTCAGGACACTGATCTGCCCTGCACCCCTTCAGCAGTCACAGTTTGCTGCCCAGGTCTGCAGGACAAACCTTCACCAGCTTTCTTGTCTGCTCCCACACCTGACTGGCCAGATAAGGCAGAAATGTGTTTATTAATTTAGCTTCCAGGTCAGGCATGAAAGGAGAGGATGTGATGAGCTCACTGGCTTAATGTCCTTAGCTGCTTGGGTTGATTTAAGGTATGTGTTTTGGTAAGGTCCAGAGACCAATTTTTCCTGTCTAATAAAGCAGATAAATGAAAAGGAAACATTTGCTTCAAAAGGTTTTGTGCAAATCACCATGGTTTTTCCCTCTGAAATAAATGAGATTTTCATTTTTGTCTTGTTCATTTGGATACACTTCATAGGATCATAGAAGGGTTTGGGTTGAAAGGAACCTTTAAAGGTTACCCAGTTCCAACCCCCTGCCATGGGCAGGGACACCTTCCACTATCCCAGGTTGTCCAAGCCCTGTCCTGGCCTTGGACACTTCCAGGGATGGGGCAGCCACAGCTTCTCTCTCATCCAGCGACAGAGCTGCATTTGAGACTCTAAACAGTTCCATGTTGGTGATTTTCTTTAGCTAGAAAATCCCGAAGAGAAAAAAATTGATGCTGTGGTTTGCACTTCTCCCCATTCTCATACCCTACAATTTCTCCTTAATCTTAATATTCCATAAGCACATTCACCTCCGTATATGGTGCCACTGCAGGATGAAAATTGCCTTGAAATAGGTGCTGCATAAACCATGGAAGGCAGGGAAATCCCCAATCCAGACATTAAACACAATGTGAATGGTGACAGGATAGCCTGGCAGCTTCCTGAGACCAAAAAACCACCTCTGGAGGTGAAGATCCCTCTGAAATGCTCATTTTGGAGCAGCATCCCCCACACAGGTAGAACGTGAGCATTAATTTGTGGATTGCAACATGCACTGAGGTCAGAGTGAAGACTCAGCTCTTTGATGCACTCATGTTGCTAAGAGCAAGTGTTGCTTTCATTTACCAACCCACAAATCCCATGTGTGATATTATTTCCCTGTTTTTCGGTGCTAAGAAATGTGTCTATATAAAACCTCTCAGAAATATTGCTCTAAGGACTCTGTAATTCATTGCAACTCCCAGCCCTAATAACTACAAGGTGATTTTTCATAGATTTCTAAAATTGGCAGGCTAATATTTCTTGGATCAGTCAGGAAAGAAATACTGCTCTATCCTTTGCTTATCCTTTCCTCATCAACAATTGCAATTACAAAAACATATTTCCCCAGCCCAGGATTTCAGGACTCCTTGTCAGAGCCATTTCCCCATCCTCCAGGAGCCTGAATCCTGTTACTCCAGGGAAACATCACTGATTCATCTCCCATCCCTGATGGCCGTAACTTCCATTTCTACCTATCAAATACATGTCATAGCTGGAATGGATGAAGAGCAAAGATATTCTTGCAAACATAAAACTGAGAGACATTCATCCTGAGGAGAAAAAAACAGGGATATAGAGGTTTTAATCCTCCCCAGAGGGAGTGGGACAGAGGAACAGGATTCTTCAGAACACTGGGGAGGGAACAGAGCAGCAGCTCCAGAAACAAACAGCTTTATGCTCATGGAGGGGTCTGCCTGGTACCATTTAGTGGTGTCATTTAATCAGCTCTGAGGTTTACCTGCACTAGGAAACAGCCACATAGAGCCATGAATGTGCTGTGGAAGAAAAATGGCATATTCTTAAGCCAAGAAGAGTAAGCCCTTTCCACACAAAGGTTATGGATGCTTTTAATTCCAAAGCCCCATGTGCCAGGACTGCAATAATTGATGCTGGAACCTGACAAGCCAGATCAATGATGGATGGTGAGTTTGCTAGTTTTGAACCAAGAGCTGCAGCAGAAGTTAAATCCATTTGTGCCCTGTCATAGGACACCTGTGCTTTTAAAAGAAAAGGCAGAAATTGGCAGGATGCTTTACAAAGACTGGTAGAAAACTGGATATTCTGCATCCTTTAATAACAGCTTAATTTAATTTAAGGCATGCCTCATATTCAGGTTACTACAAGCACAGGGTGGCTTATCTGACAAGTGGTTGTGATGGATCTCCTGTATGTTAAACACTTTCCTTCTGGAAGTGTCAAAAACGTGATTGATTTCCTTTTCTCCCTGTGCCGTGGGGAGTTCTGTCACAATTCCTTGCACTTTGTCAGAATTAAAACAAAAATCCAGGCAGGCAGCTCTGAGCAAAATGGAGTGCAGGCAGTGTATATCATTCCTTTCAGGGGAAATAAGGGGTGGTAGGATGCTCACCTTTGAAAAGATCTTTCCCCACAGGTGGAGCATCCCTTTGCCTGAATGGCAAGTGATTTATTAATTCCAGCCCTGCTCTCCTAATAAAAGAGAGATTGTTGGATCTGAAACCAGTATCAGCCCTCTATGCTGTAAATCCCAGGTATAAAGTAATCTAGAGTTAATCCTCAAATTCTCACTCAGGGAAATTATCCTGTGTCAGCAGTGGGCTCCTGACTTGTGCAAACAGGTCAGGACTTGACTCATTTATTCTGACACATATTAGAGATGCAGCAGAGATAAATGTGGCAAATGCATCATGAACAGCAGCACGTGGCTAATGGACCATACTGGGATACTGCCTACGGCACAATCTCCTCAAGGGCGGCTTCTGGGAGCATCCTCTCCCTCCTTGTGGTGCAGGACACAGCCTGTGCTGGCATCATTTGTGTTTTAAAGCAGTGACACGAGACTGTCCCACCAAGCAGGAGGCAACTGGCACCAGTCACACCTTCCCCGTGTGAACCCAAAGTCAAGGTAAGAAGAGCACAGAATTTTCCTTCCCTGCAGGAATAAATGCCTGTTGCTGAAATATTTTCAACATAGTGAAAGGTTAATGTATGCATTGCCGTGCATGTAATTAACACCTCTTCTCTTGCAGCACATCACCTTTTAAAATTAGCATTGCTTTTGTCCATTTGTTGCAGGAGCTGGCATTTCCCTTGATGTTTTTTCATATCTTTAATTTACAGCACTGGTTTTCTGTCCCCCACATGTATCTGCAGCCCGTGCCCAAATCTCCTGAGTGTGTGCTGGAGGGGCAGTGCCCACTCTGGGAGTGCTCCCCAGGCAGCCTGTGGGCAGGGAAGGATGCTCAGCATCCTCAGCTCCCAGGGCCTCCCTCCAAGCTCCCTGCCAGTCCCTGCCTGCAGCAGGAGATGCAGCAGCTCCTCTCTGCCAGCTCAGCACCTTGTCACAGCCCTGCTTCACCCCGAGATGCTTTAACCCACCCTGCCCCTCCATCCCAGCTCCCATCTCAGCTCCTCCCTAGATCCACTGCTGACACTTTGACATTTTTGGTTCATCTGCCGAGCTGCTCCTGAGGATGACGTGTGTCAGTGCTCCCCAGGGATGTCAGTCGATGGCTGTGCTGCAGCTTCAGCTGCTTCAGTAATGATCAAGGCTTTATTAGACCCTGACTAGGAGCTGACTCAATCCAGGGCTTGATTGAGATGTTCACTCCATTTAATATTTTAATGCTCAGTGTTGGAAGCAAAGCCATCCCTGGCAGATGCTGAGTGCAAGTGTGTCACTGTCCTGGGTCATGCTTCATCTCAGTCTCCTTGAACCCACACACTTCAGAAGAATGGAGGATAAGATCATTCCCTGTTTCATGTTTTTATCTTTTGACAGATTTTTGAGCAGGCTTTCAGGTGTCCCTAGACCGAATAGTTTTAATCAAGACTCATTTTCTGACCAAAGCCCTCCTTTTGCCATTCCTCACTTTGTCCTTGTGATCCCAGGGCTGCTGAGGGGGCCTGGGACAGGGAAAGCACAGACTGTCACTGTGTTTGTGCTGTGTCTGCAGCCAGGAATGCAGAGGAAAAGCAAGCCATGGAAATACTTGGAGGCTGTTTTATCCCATCCTGCTGTTTGTTTCCCTCTTCTTCTGGCCCTGCTCCTCCACAAAACCACTCCAGGCTGGGGAGCTTTAACAGCCTCCCCAAGGCTTCGTGCTGGAGGTACAAATGGGACTGGAAATGCCCTCAGGAGAAGAAGGACACCAAAAACCTCATTCCTCCTCCTGCTCTTCCCATTACCACATTATCCCCCACAAAAGGGGTGATGAGTGCCTTGCCATGGGAATTCTGTCCCTGCAGACAACATGCACCAAACCCTTCCGGAGCCCTGAGGAGTTTCAAAGTCAAAATATTGGGAGAAAAAGAGAGGAAAAGGGTCCTTTTCTACTGCAGTTTTCTGAATTATTTTTCACCATCTTAGAAAAAATAATGCAAGGGAGGAGAAGGCTTTTGAAAGACCAGAAGAAATAAACATCAACTGAAGCTGCTTTACTCCAGTTGTCAGACTCGGAATTTTTAATACTTTTAACATACCCAAAATGCCTCTGGAAACCCAAAGGCTTTCTTGGATTTTTCTGTATTTCATTTTAGCTTGATGAAAAATGAGCAAAAGCCCATGTTTTTGTTTTTCCAGCCTAATACAAAAGTTCTCTAAACAAGGAGGAATATCCATGTCAACAAAGCAAGAACAGGCTGCACCATGGAAAAATAAAACATCAGCTCAGTTTCCAGAGAGGTGAAGAATCAAAGGCCTTGTCCCTGCCAGGAATTCCCGTCTCCCAGAGAAACTCAAGCGATTTGAAAAGACAAAAAGCAGAAAACTCTCTAAAATGGGGTTCTATTTCTTTTCTCCCCATGGGAAAAGGGGCTTTTACATCCTCTGCCTCTTGCAAAAGCCCTACATTTTCTCAGCTGAAAGCTGGATATGTTTCCAGCGTGTTTTCAGTGCTTTACAAATAATTTTGCATTAGAGTCTTCTTGTTCCCCAGCCATGGGAAGGGCTGAATTTTTGATTTATATTTCATAGGGGTAGGTGATGATACTTTTAAGTCATCTTGGAAGGTTGTTAGCACAAGGAGTCCTTCTGGAAATTAATCCTCTGCAAAACTGCCTCTTCATGAGAGGTATTTGCAGGCTGGCTCCCACCAGCAGGGCTGGGCCAAATCGTAGTCAGTCATAAAATATGATCCTTTGGTCTGTTCTTTCCCTAAATTCACCATCTTAAGGCAAAAATCCTTCAGCAGGTGTTGTAGCCAGGCACTAATGATATTTTATCCCACTTGAATAATCCCACTCCCACTCACAAAAGTCCACGTTATCTCAAAAGCAGTCCTCTGGATTTAGCAGTGCTTAGTCAGTAAAGCCCAGCCTATTTATTTTTGTTCTTCTCCTGAAAGTATTCAATAAATTCAAACACATTATGAGAATTACACCAAACCCAAAAATACTTAAAAAGTCATAATAATAGAGGATACATGGAAGGCTTCCAAGAATTCCTTAGGAAAACTCTTTCAAATTCATGTGCATTAAAAAAACCACTTTTCATTCCAGACATACTGACAAAAAAAAATGTTAGGAACTAGAGATGGGAAAAATATTTTGGATTTGGTAAATGGTGGTGGCTTTTTCAGGTTTTTGGTTTTTTGTGGGCTTTTTTTGTTTGTTTGTTTTGGTTGGTTGGTTGGTTTTTTGTAGGGTTTTTCTGTATCAGTTCAGTAAAGACCAACTTGTAAAAATCATTTCCATTCAGTCCAGAAAAACCCTGACTGACTTACAGCAACAAAAAACAGGTAAAACAGCACCTTCCTTGGGAATTTGTAGTGAAAATGTCAGGCTAGTTCAGCAAACACATTTATTTATGCTCCACATATTGTTCTAAATTCTAGCAGTGGCCAAGGTGAGCATATTTATTTGAGGAGCTGATTCTGTCACCCTTCCTTGGCTGGCATCTAAGAAATTGCACATAATTACTGGAAAATATGAGATGGGAAGGAACTCTTCTTCCCTGGATTGAAAAACACTTTTTAAAATTTCTTTTTGCCCAGACTGTGCTGCACATTCCCATCCTCTACTCAAGCTGTTTGTCTCAAATGGAGTTTGTCACCTAAATCACGACGTGTCCTTGGAATCACAGAATCCTAAAAAGGTTTTGGGTTGGAAGGGACCTTAAAGATCATCTTGCTCCAACCCCCTACCCTGGGACACCTTCCACTAGACCAGGTTGCTCCAAGCCCTGTCCAACCCCACCTTGATATTGATCCCTGGGGAAAATTTCAGATAAACAAGGGGCCCCAAAAATTGTGTTTTCCCCCTTCTTTGTTCTGCTGCCCATGTCCAGCTTCAATTTTTGCTGCATCTCTCCTTAGCTGCCATGACCTTTTTCAGGCATTAGGCAAGGAGATGTGAGAGCAGGTCCAGCAGGAAAAGAGCCCCCCAAATGTCTCCTCCATTGATTTCCCTCTTTTTTTTTGCTGGATCCTATTTTAGCTTTTTTATGACACTGGCAGCTGTAATAAAATATGCAAAGTCATGACACTCTCAGAGCTGCCTTGAGCTCATCCAGATTGACACAAAGGCCAGCAAAGGGCAGAACCTCCTCCCTGATGGACGAGCAGAAAATGCTCCTTTCCAAAGCAGGATGGCCAAGAAATGCTGCAGAAAATCCCACCAGGCATTACTGAGGACCAGAGGACAAGGCCAATCCCTCTTGTGGATTAAGAGGAGTTGAGAGCAGCAGGATTATAAAGGACATGAAGATGCAGGAGGTGGGGAAGCTCAGCCTCTTCTACAACGTCTGTAAAAATAAATTCATAAATAAAAAATTGTCTCTGGATGACCTCATTGGCCATGCTTTCCCCCATAGACACTGCAAATTAGGAACAACAAGACACAACAAGCAAATTGGAAAAGTCACTGAAACAGAAAGGAGAACTGTTTTAAGCAGAACATTGTTATTTTTGTCAGGTGTTTACCAAAATGCAAGTGGAAAAATTATTTTGAAAATTCATCCAACTCTAACATCACTCAAGGCTCAGCAAGGGCAAGGAGGATGTGCAGTAGTTTTTGTGGAGATGTGATTGACTCTGTATTAGAGATGGATGTAGACTGTCTGACTTCATCAGGTTAATTAATTACATGCTAGCCCAAGTCAGATTAGGTAATTGCATTTCTAATTGTTCAGCACTCTTACCAGAAGGTGGATGCCAGATAGATATTTTAAAATATCCCCACTATTCCACTTGCTTCCAAATAGATGTTTTAGCTTTGAATTTGAAGCCAGAGCAGCTCCTAACAAAGCAACAAGCACCAGTTTCTCAGGGTGGTGATGCCTTCTGGGCTATCTGAAGTACAGATGCACGAACAGGGTGGAAGTTCTGCCTTAGCAGAACTCAAAGCATCACTCTGAGGTAATTATAGATGCCTACCTTGAATGTCAGGGACTTGCCATGGCAGATCTGCATTGGAGAGTGGGGCTTTTATAAATAACGTGGCACTTGGCACATGTCCCAGTGCAGCAGGGAACAGGGCTGGCATGCAAACATATCCTCATGGTACCTTGGAGGATCTGCAGAGCCACGGGAGCAGCCTGGCTGACACTGTCATGTCCTACTTATGTAGATGTGTTAACCAACACTAAATTTGTTCTGATCCCGTTCTGGCTTTGCTCTACCTAGAAGAGAACTCTGGGTCATAAGTTTCTACCTTATAGTTGTAACATATGGGCTCAGGAAGTGCCTTGGCATCCTCTGTGGGAAACTCAAGGAACGAGCTGTAGTGACACTGCTCGCTAAACGCTGCGAGGAGCTCACTGGAATTCATTGCTATTTTCATACCACTGTGACAGGAAAAACTAATTCAAGGCACTTTGAAAATGTAGCTGATGTGCTCTGAAGGCTGAAACAATATGGGCTGAGAGCAAAGGCCAAGAGCAAATTCTTTCCGAGGAAGCTGAGCATGTGTTAGGTATGCAGGGAGTCTCTAAATCAGTGGCCATGCAACTGCTGCAGCAAACACCCCTTGCACAGACTCTCCCCTTTCTAGGATTCAGAAGGTTTTGAAGCTGTCTTTTGCCAACCTCACCGTTCTCCTCCCCTCTGCGTTTCAGCTGCTCCAGCCAAGAAGAAAAATGAAAGAATTACATCTTTTGAACACGAAAAAAAAAAAAATGCTGGCAGGAACTGAAGAGATTATCAACTCAGAGAGCAATCCCCTTTAAAATTTGTCTTTGATATGCAGCCCTCGAGGTACACTTCGGGCAGCTCCTGTTGAAATTGGTGCAATTAGGCACTTAGGTACCTCGGGGTACCTCAGCCTTCCCACTGCCCAGCAGTGGCAACAAAAGCTTTTGAGAGCGAGCCCCCGCAGGAAGAATTGGTTTGGAAAAGGGAAATGGGTTTACAAGTTGTGAACTCAGACAAGGACACTCGAACAACAAAAACCTGGCCGACTCCTTTGTTCAGTCACAAAAGCCAAGCACCATTTGGCCGAAACCTTCGGTTTTTCCACTGCAGCTCCTTTAAACGAGCTTTTGGAAGGTCAATTTGTAAGAAGCAGATAAAACCAGCTGCCAGCAAGGAAATGCCATCTCCGAGTGGAGAAAGGACGTGCTGGGAACTCAGTGCAGATGCTGGGGCTCAGCAGGACCAAAGAATGTCCCAAGCACCAGGAAGGAGCTGAGAGCATGAAGCTCCTGTTCTGTGGGAGAACCTGCCCGTGCTGGGGCTTCACAAGAGCACAACAGAACCAAAAAGCTCTTTTCCAACACAAGGTTTTAGCACAGAAACAGCACAGACCACTTCTTGCTGGTTGCCTTCCTCTCCCTTTCCCCCTTTCCCCAAAAAGACACGTTGTTTGTACTCTCTTTTTACTGCCCAGTTTCTCCCCCAGACTTCCCTCCTCCCAAAACCCTGCTGAGGAAAGGAGACAGGACTTGCAGAAGCAGAGGCTTTTGAAGGAAGTTTAAAGGAAACCTCTGAGCAGCCTGGCTGGGTAAATGCTGAGAGCAATGTGAATACCTGTCTGCCTGTGCCTGAAAATGGAAAGGATGGGAAGGAACGATTCGAGGTGTTTCAAGAAGTTATAAATAATGAGATGGGATTTCAGAGAGAAACGTTAAGGCTGAATATGAAGGGGAATTTCCTGGCAGTGGGTGCTTTTGGTGGTTCCTGGTGGTTTCCTAAGGCAAAGTGATGGATGAGTTATCACTGAAGGCCCTGGGAAATGCACATCAGGCAGTGGTGGATCAGTGGGCAGAGGTGGGCACAGTCAGTCCCCCTCCATCTCCCCAAGTGCTGCTTTTTAACAGGAATGCTGCCCTACTGCAGGTCCCCAGCACGCCAGGAGCAACCCAGTTTTGTCACACAAACGCAGAAACCTGTGGGAGTTTCACTGGAGTGTGGGATCCATGCTCAGTAATTCTGCTAAATTCACTTTGCTAAAGTTCCTGAATTAGGTGAGAGGGTTAGTCCTTTCCAGATTTCATTTGTATCAGCATTTTTAGCCTCCAGTTAAAAAGCTCCATGCTACTCAAACCCCAGGTTTTTTGCACAGGTTCAGCAATAAAATCAGAGGCCAGTTTTGAACACTGCCAGGGATGGGGCAGCCACAGCTCCTCTGGGCACCCTGTGCCAGGGCCTCCCCACCCTCACGGAGAAGAATTCTTCCTAAAACCTACCCTTTATTTTACTATTCTAAATCAGAACTCCTTTAAAATATAGCCCAAGGTAAAAGGAGAACCAGGAAAATTGAAATTTCTACACTTGTCACACGCTTTACACATGAGATTTATAAACCACACCATCTGCACATGCACCAGCCCCAACCACATGAGAGCTGGATCCTCTCCAATAGTCTGTTCCTGACTTAGCAAGTGACCTTAAAAATTGTCAATCTGTGCATTAAAATAGATATAATAGATTTTTTTTTGAGTACTTAACTATCTGCCCCTCAAAGCTGTCATGCAGATGTTGGAAACGAAATAAAATTGTTAATAGATTTGATTCTGCATAAAACAAATCATGCTAAACCCAATGCCAGGTTCCAAGATTAGGCTTCTACCTTCTTGTTCAGAATTTGGGCCTCTTTCTATGAACCTGAAATCAGATTTTGTCTCAGTCCTGCTATCAGAAGGGAGGCCAGAGAATTGCAACTGTACCTTTATCCTCTGCCAATGCAGCTGGGACCTCACATTTGTGATGCCTTGTGCTAGAGGATGAGATGATAAATAAGACAGTCAACCTTTTCTACCCCAGAAAGAGAAGATGGGTGCCCAGAGATGCTTGCAAGCATCCCTGTTCCTCATTTGAATGTTGAAACACCAGTTTCTAAATCAATAGCATTTGACTTGAGCAGAGAAAAATGGGTGCAAAGACAGGGCTGTGTGATAAAGTTGTGTCACACTGGCTCTCCAAAAGCCAAAGGCTTTTTTTCAAAGCCTGTTACAATTGTTCTGGGTGTTGGATCTAATCCTGAAAGATCCCAGTGATGAAATATATGAATATCAAAGGAGGGATTACATTTACTGTAACTTCAGAGTCTTTTTTCCTGCTCCCCTGAGGTGGATTTAGAAATGCTTGTTTAGTTTTTAGGTTTTAATCTCCCCAGACAATAGGAGCATCTTACTTAGAAATTACTGAAATGGTGAAAATATTTCTTCTCCCCACTGGTCACCAGTGAAATTCTTGACATAAAAAATAAAGCAGAAGAGGGAATAAGGTATTTAAGTAACTTTCCAGCAACAAAATACAACTCTGATTAACCACAGACTCTCCTTTTCTCCAGCACTAAAAAATGCATAAAATTTGCAGTGCTGCACAATAGAAGGTTGGGTATTGCAATAAGCTGGAATAGCCTGGCTGTACACACAGTGTAATGATTTGTCTATTCCAAAGAGCAAATCAAAACTGCTCTCAGGAAAAGGATGTGGGCACTCACAGGGGTCACTGTCTGCCCTACCCATGGAGGTGACCATGAAAAAGCAAATTCCTGCACCACTTTTTTCTAAAAGTATCCTGAAAATGTAATGTGTCACTACTTAACACTTGTCCTATTAGTAAATAGGAATGTCAATTAAATGTTAATGTGACATTTTACCACTATCAGGACATTAATTTAATTATGTAAAGATCCTCATTAATTAGATTCTCAAATTGCAAAGTTATTTGCTTCCTATGCCTGAATTTATTAGCAGGATCTTTCTGCAATAGTTTCCATCCCAACATCTGTGTAAAGCTCCTGCAGCCACAACATTCTTCATGATCCATCTGATAAAGTACATAACTTTCACTGACATCAGTGGTAGTTTGGGGTTTATCATTGTCCCTCCTGCTTTTGATTTTAAAATAAAGCCACCTCTTAACCAGGTGGCCCAAACTAAGGCTTTTCCTTGGTTTCACAGAACATCTTTATAAAGAGTAAAACTTGCATGAATGATCCAAAAAATACTTGACAACAGTGTTTTTATCTCTGTCTTGCTCCAAACTACCTGTCCTGTCTGCTGGGAAGGTGGAGCAAGACTTTGCCAGCCTGATTATGGTAAATGTGTTAAAAACAAATAGATGCTGAAAAGATTTCCAAGCTTGGTAGAGGACCATGTATTTTTGCACTGGCCACTGCTTCAAATCCAGTAGGGTGGGGATGTGTTTCTACATGTTAAGCAGAAATCTGGTGCATATTCCACACCTAAAGTCCAGCAACAGAAGCTCCCACTGCCATCAGTGACAAGGCCTTTGCTTGCCTTTTCCCATAAATTCCAAGTGCTTTTTACAGTAGCCAAAGGCACCACCCCAGGATAAAATGTTATTTTTCTTTCACTTTAGCAAATACATAGTCAGGAGGGTGGAGGGCTGGCGTCCCATATTGCCAGAAAAATTCACTCCCAGCTGATGACGACAGGGAACAGAGAACTGTCTGACGATAAACCACCAATTTTCCTTACTTTGATGAGCTCAGCACCGTGGTGAGCTGAGGAAAACTGGGCTGCAGTTGAGGTTTGGAGCTGGAGGGCTGCGTGTCCGTGGGGTAATCAGGCACACAAGTCCCCTGATCCGTAGCTCCTTGTCAGCTCTGTGCTCCAATGCACAGATGATGGTGCAGAGAGGGAGGGGAAGGCCAGGGAATGTGGGTCAGGAAGAGCTGTTTCTGTGCCTGTGTCCTGTGGGAGCTGAGGAACTCCATCAGCACTCTGGAGCTCCTTGCAGGCAACACTGGGATGCAGTGGGGACAGCAGGATCTGCAGGAAGTGGGATCTGCACCTCCTTTCTGCATGAAGAGACCACAGCCCCACAGGCAACCAGATCCGTCCCCACAACCCCCTCCTGTTTGTTTTCCCATTTTATTCTTGTTCTTTTAGGTGGAAATGACTAACTCCTTCCAAAGGACGCTGGTGGAGAACAACTTATTTCTGTCCCTTGCACAGCTGGCCAGAGCCTGTGCAGGAAATGCAGGTGATTTATCAGGGGCTGCTCACAGGCATGGAAGATGGGCTTCCTTCCCTTCTTTTGTTTCCTCTTCTTTTTCACTCTTCCTTTTTTATGAGGGTTTCCAAATTGCTCTCCAAGGGCTCCAATCATGTTGCTGTAGAATTATTGATTCCTGTGACACCTAATGAAGCGCTCTGCCCCTTCCAATGCAATTTTTTTCCTGCAGCTCTGTGTTTTCTTACATCTCTTCCAGTCCACAGCCTGCATCCTCCATCAGTCACAACCACAGCTTTGACCTAAATGAGGTAGAAACCCACGTGAATCTATGGTGATGAAATGAATTCAGTACCCACCATAAATCCCAAAAGTAATCCTAAAAGCACCACTCACCACATCCTGCATATATCCATTGCTACCAGGGTCTCAGAGTCATTAACTTAGAGGTTTTCTTCTTGAGTGAGGAACTGGGCAAATGTTTTCCATTTCTGCACTGCTGTATTTGCAGGTCCCATGGGCAAATATTTTCCATTTCTGCAGTGGTGTATCTGCAAATCTCATGGACAGCCCCAGGCTAAGCAGAAGGTGCCCTGGTGGGACCTGCAGATGGTTTCTCACCATGACACAAATCAGGGCACAAATGCCTGAGCTCATGTCCAGCAGCTCTTGCCCTCCTCAGCAAACCTCACCCTTCCCCTCTCACTCCTCTCTCCTTCCATTTGTCCCTCCTCAGCAGCACCCTGTACTTTCTGGAATGAGCTTGTGCCCACCTTCCTTTTGGCATGCCCTTGAATTGCTAAGAGACCTTCTTCCAAAATCTTATTTTGCATGTCTCCAGAGATTGTCTAGCTCTCAGTACAGTGTCACATTTCCCAGCACTAGGTACTACCATACAATCATGGAATCATTTAGACTGGAAAAGATCTCTAAGATCATCAAGTCCAACCATTCCCCCAGCACTGCCAAGGCCACCACGATCCCCAGGGGCCACATCCACAGGGCTTTTAAATCCCTCCAGGGATGGGGACTGCCCTGGGCAGCTGTGCCAGGGCTGGACAGCCCTTTCTGTGAAGAAATTTTAATGTTTGTTGGAAAGTATCAAATTTCTCTGTTGCTACACACATTTATACAACACAGGCAGTGCTGCCTGCTATTTACATGCTTCCTGGCATCCTGATAAAAAGGATGTTCGCATTTCAGTGGGACTCGACCTGTCAGAGTAATTCCCACATGCTCTGTGTATGTTACAACTGTTCTGGAAGCATCAGGACACTGATGGTGCAGGGGGAAGTGTCGTGTAATTTCGGGAGCACACGGAGTGCAAGCACAATTCAAACTCTTTCTCTTATTAATATTTGATGTGTCGCTTTCTTTCATCTGTGCTGGAGAAATCAGAGGAGTTAAAAGAAGCAAAATGATTTAAGCCCCCACTTTCCCATCCTGAGGGACTATAAACACCATTTTTCTTCCTTGATGTACGGAGTGAAGTCACTGACAGGTAGTGCATTAGGGAGCAGAAACTCTCTGTGCTTTTCAGTCTGTGATAAAAGAAGGAAATGCAAACCCAGCCAGGGTCTGCAGCTGGCTCGTGGCTCCCGTGTCTGCTGGTGACAGCTCACGTGTGAGCCAGGAAACAGCTGCACAGCAACGGGGCACTGACACCTGTCAGGCTGCTGGTGACACTAAACTTCAGGTCCAGATGACTTGTTATTCAGTCCCCGTGTGGTTTGTCTTTTATACTCTCCTTTCTGGAGGGATTTGTTGTTTTTCACCAGTTTGTGGCTGAGTAGATCCGTGGGGAACTCCTGAGGACACAACCACCTTCTCCTTTCACTCCTAGGGACCCCTGCAATTCTCCCACTGAAATGCCACATAGGAAAGGATCCAGTGACAAACCTGGGCTCCTCCTGACTCTTTACATCCAGCTTCATGCCCTTTCCCATGCTCCTTAAGAGGGATATTTTCACACAGGCATCCCACTGCCACTGGATCAGTGGGATTCCAGGGAAGCACCACTGGAAACGCATGTCCTGCTTACATTGACATTTCTAGAGGATATCTTCCTCTCCCTGGAAAACTTGCTCAGAAAACAAGCTTCACACACATCAAGCTGCTGCTTGGTTGAAATAGTGAGGAGCAAACAGAATTTTTAATGGGCCTATCATTGTAAAGTTTGAGCTTTAATTGCACTGGGTAAGTCTTTCAGCTTGGCACTAGGTCACAAGGAAGGTGTCTAAGTAACTGTGTCAGGTAGAGATGAAATGATCATAAAAGTCTCCAATGACTAGCAATTTACAGAATATTCCTTTATTCTTTGGGGAAAAAAAATGGAAGATTTGTTCAAAACCATCAGCTAGTGCTTTGAAGCTCAGATAAATCTGTGTTCAGTGCTAGAGGGTGGGAAAGAAGCACTTCAGAGATGTGGTGGTACTGCTATACTCTTCTTGCCTGATTATCAGCTCTTTTTCCTACTTCCTTTCCAATTTCCATTGGCAGGAAATGGCAGAGTAGGTGAGCAAAGGTCCAGAGCCTGTGCTGGAGGCATCTCCCAGGTGGGGACACAGGATGGACCTGTGGGAGAAGCCACAGAGCCCTGGGCTCACAGACCTGCCAAGAACCTCAGTGCTCGTCACAGCAACCTCCTTTTGCAGCAAAACCCCTGTAATAAATTAGGTGAAATACTGATTAGTGCAGCTAATGAAACCACTGCTCTGGAAACTACCAGGAAAGGCCATGGCTGAGTGGGGAATGGTTCCGGCAGGATTACAGGGACTGCCACCAGAGCCCATGGAGAAGCACAGAATACAAGTTTCATTTCTTAGCAGCAATTCTGTTAATCCAGGTGAACCTTTCATAAAATGAATGAGAGAGAATGATGTTTTCCTAAATGCATTTATCTCCTTATATGGGGAAAAAAAAAGGATATTAAAAGGCCATGTACTAATGCTAATTTTTTACTATGGGTTTTAGTTTGCCAAAACACATTCATTCAGCGTGGGAAAGCACAGCAAAAGGCAGGAAATGCCCAGTGCAAACAAGACACCAAACACCTCCAATTTCCATCCCCAGCTGGTTTCCGGCCATTTTTGTGGACATACATCAACTGTGGAAAAATATCCACAAGAGGTCTGTCCCTCCTTTCTTCCTTTTTCCTACCTGTGCCTTCATAATTGTGGGTTTCCAGTAAATGCTGGTGAGTTTTCCAGCTGAATAAACCCTGGATCCCCCTTAGCAAACACCCTGGCCTGGGCTCAGAGGACCCCAGCCACGCTGGCCACCGTGGTCCCAAAGCATTTCCTATCCCAGTGGTTCCCATTTCCCTTCTCCCAGGAGGAAACTCCAGGGATCCATCTCTCTTCTAGCCACAAAAACCCAGTTTGCTTTGATCCCCAAAACCTGGCTGAGAGTCATCTGGGGATGAGGCCTCGGGCTGGGAGCGTTCATAGCTTTTTTGATTATGTTGGACACGTTTTCTCTTTTCTGCCTTTCTATTTGTTCATGGGAGGGAAGTGTGTGATCTCTCTGTAGTCTTTAGATAGCCAAAGCTGGACACAGTAGGCAATCCACACTGGATTCAATCCCAGGCCACAGCAGGGGCTTTGCAAGACAGTCTTATCTCAGAAAATGAGGGATTCATGCTTGATCTTCTCATGGCAGAGTACAAATATGAACCACTCTGCAGATTAAGATAAGGACTTAGTTTAAACAGGTCTAAAGGACACATCATCCTGCCATAGTCTTCCCAGCAGGAGCAGGGGACTTGCCAGTAGAAAGTCTCCACCAGTAAAAGTCTCCTTGCCAAGCTTCTTGTTCTTTGGTGACTGAAAGAACAGATTTAGCCATTCTCCATTTATGCAGACTAGTAATTAAAACCATGTGACTCCAGTGTGATTATAAAACCAATGAGAACAATGCTAAGGTTTTATGACAGCAAAATCCTTCACTGAATCACAGGAGTACGTATCCCCCTGCCAAGCTGGGGTTTAAATGGGGAAGCCTTTAAATGAGCTAGCAGGATGGGTTTATTTTAGGTGAGTTCTCTCAGTCCTTCTCCTGGAACCAACTGGAGTGATGCTGGTGAAGCTCAGGTGATGCTGCTGGACAGACAGACAGAAGATGTGACCCCCACTGGGCTCAGCTGTGGAGCCCCCCAGGCTCCTACCCCCAGAGGGAACAGAATCATTGCAAATCACCAGCTTTCCCTTCAAATGAGTTTTCCTTTTGGACAGGAAGAGCCATCAAAGTTCTGTTTTGGCTTCCCCTTTCATTAAAAAAAAATGCAGGCAGATGGGAGCATGTGTGAGAACATACAAAGGGCTTTACGGCATTTTTGGAAAACACTCTCCCAAACCTCAGACCACCCTTTCTTTGAGATTATACACTTTTTTTAAAGCGTTAATTATAATCTTATCTCAGAAAATAAGGGATTCTTGCCTGACCTTCTTGAGGCAGCTAGAGTACACACGTGAATCTCTCTGCAGATTAAGATAAAGACTTGGTTTACACAGGTGTAGCCCAATTCTCTGCCTAAACTCTGCTGAACTTTTACTGGCTCTGACACCCCCAGCCTCCCCCTGTAAGAGCAGGCTTTGGGTGTCTGCCTGCACACAGGGCAGAAAAGTGGGACTCTTCCAGGAAATGCTGTGTTTTCATTCCTAAAAAAAAAAAACAAACAAAAACCAAACAACCTTCAACTGATCTTTGCTGCCTGCACCTTGGGTGCCACGACCCATGGGTGCCCCCACTTGGGCTGGGATTGCCCCCTAAGCACCCAAACACCCCACCCTGGCTGGGAATGACAAGAACAAACATTGCAGTGTCATTTCCCCTGCACAAAAGCTCCTCTGCCTTTTTCCTGCTCCCCCCAAAAAAGAGCAGCCATGCTTTATTTAACCCCAGCTCTCTTCACATGCAATGGCCTTCTGGATCCTGTGGTGCTACTTCCCATATGTGAATGTTTCCCATTGTCCCTGGCAGCTACAGGAGTTGAATACCAAGTGGTGGAAGATTTTTCTACTGCCACAGCATCTGGTTCCATGGCTGGTTGCTCTGTCAGTGGTGCTGTTCACTGTGGACCTACCTCTGTTCCTGTTTGGTGATTAAATCCATGGAGCTGCTTCACCCCCATGTGCTGTTTTCCTTCCTCACCTTTCAAGTGCTTTGAACATTTTCCCAGAAGTTAATACTTCCTTGTGTAATTTCCCCATGGGTTCAAGATGAGAGATTTCCCTGGAATGGCTTTTCTGCTCCTCTTAGGAAGGTTCTGGAGTAATCCTCCCAGCTCATCCACGATCACAGTTATGACATGGCTGAGAGTTTTCCCCTGGCTTTATGACAGATGGTGTTTGCTCTAAAAACAACCATATTTTCTGTTAGCTGAGTGCAGCTCTGTACTGGTGGTTGTGTCCTTTGGAAAAAATGTGTGCCTTCCACCTCAAATCACTTTTGATCTAAAACATCTGAAGTGTTGTTTTGTAGGGATTGTATTAATTTGGCTTGTTCTCATTACCAGGATATACAACATGCTGGTCCTCAGTGAAAGATATTTTAAAGACAGAGTTTCTCACAAAACCCATCTTAGACAGGAGAGATGCACAAAGCTGTTGACAATAAAACTAGTGTTTTGTTTCACTGAAGCAATCAAGGATTAGTAGATCAGACTCAGCAATTTTGGTGGGGTTTATCTGTTGATAAATTTTGTGTAAAACTAGATTCTCAGCTGCTATAAATCAATATATCTTTATTGAGTGAAATGTAACAGCTCAACCAGCTCAGAATCCAGCCCCTTGCTTTCCCATCTATTTGAGAAATATGCGCAGACACTGTTGGGAAGAAAGAAAAGAGGAAAAAAGTCTTTTAACAACATTAAAGTTCTGCTACCTGACAAGCAGCTCAAAGGCTGCCATTTTTTTACCCATAAAGGAAAGCTGTCCTGTTCCTGCTGAGCTCAGCACTGGAGGGGACTCCCAGGAAAAGCCATTTCCCACTTGCTCCTGATTAAAATGAACATTTCTGTATCTCTGCTACCAGCAGCTAGAAAGTGGCTGCACACATGACACCAGGAGCACTGCCAAGCCAAAATATGCAGTGAATAAGGGGAAAGATAGTGATAGGTGGGCAGACAGTGATAGAACAAGGGAGAACTGTTTTAAACAAAAGGAGGAGAGATTTAGATTGGATATGGGGAAGAAATTCTTCCCTGAGAGGGTGGGGAGGCCCTGGCACAGAGAAGCTGTGGCTGCCCCATCCCTGGAAGTGTCCATGACCTGAGAGAAATGAATAAGCAGCCCTTACACACCACAGTTCTGCAGCAGGCAGGATTAAGCCAGAGCATGTGTGAACTCAGGACCTAAATAAATAAAAATCTCAGCATCTTGTTAATCATACCCTAAGCCATGTACACTCCACAAATCAGTAGCTTTAAAAAACTGCACAACTCTTCAGCATTGCAATCCTTTCTGTTTTATTCCACAACAGGGGAAATGATTTTTTAAGGGTTTTTTTTCCTTTAGGATTTTTTTTTTATATTATGTGGTTATGGGTTACAATACCTAGGAAATTAAGGTTTATGCTGCAATGTATCTGGCAAGAAATTGTTTCTGAAAGACATAAAAGCCAACAGATAGCACTGTTCATCAGCTCCACACCATCAGAAACCATGGGGTTTATCTTTGTACAGAAACCATCCGTGTCATCAGTCACATAATTTAGAGTGAGAAATATATAAAGATTCTGTTCAGTGGCAATTACAGTTATAAAGACCAATAGAGAAATCATTTGCTGTGCTGTCAGCTCAGGGATTACAGATTTCATCTGAGGTTTTAGTGACCTGAGGGCATTAAAAGTGATATCCCTCTCAACACAGTAGATTGAAAAGTATTGATGAGAGAGTCAAGATGAGAGACCAGCAGCTTGCTCAGGCATTCCTCTGCCTCTGCCCATTTACTGCTATATTAATCTCTCCTTGATCTATTAAATTCCATTTTCTTGGACATTTATTCTGGGGACATGTAGGAAATGAGCTGAAGCTCTATCATCACGTCAGCTGGCACCCTAAAAGGACTCCAAAGCCAGGAATCCAAGAGGACAGGAAATATGGCACTTGGCAGAGCAGGACAGGAGCTTTCCACCAACAAATGAGTGAGACTGTGATCTCCTTTTCCCCCAGTGGCATTGACATCAAGGCTTTTAACTAAAACTGACAGCATTTTCATTTTGCCAGGTTACAGAACCACACCACAACCAATATTATCTTCACAGTAAAAACGAGTCAGTGGGTATACTGACTTCATTAGGGTCAGGAGTCCACCTGCTTCTTACAGCTACTCTGTACAGTGTTTATCCACATGAAATACTGGACAAGGCTTTCAAAAGCAGGTGGATTCTCCATCCCTGGAAGTGTCCAAGGCCAGGCTGGACAGGGCTTGGAGCAGCCTGGTCTAGTGGAAACAGAGGATCTCTAAGGTCTCTTCCAACTCTCTCTCCTCGCTGCAAGGGTCTGCTGCCAAGACCTTCAGACAGAGAGTAAAAGGTAATTAAAAAGTAAGATAGACCATAATCTTACAAACCTTACAAACACTGAAGGAGTGCTGCAAACAGCTCTTGTGACATGTAGAGCAACAGGCTTTATGGACAGGTCACTGCTACGAAGCAGGAGGGCAAGGTTAAGGCAAATATAAGAATGTACAGTGTGGGTTGAGCTGCTCTTGCACAGTATCCCTGATGAACAATTAATTTATAGCTTTAGAATTGTGGCTTCGATATTAATTCCTAGGAGCCTTGAAGGGCTTCAGGTTGATTCAGTGGTCATAAGCTTCTAGCCCTTAATGCCCCCCAAAATGTGCTCAAGGCAGCCAGTGAGTCACCTGCCTTGCTGAGGTGATGAGCTGTGACCATGGATAATCCCAGCAGGACTCAGAGACATCCCTTTCTGTACCCTGGAGAAAGCTTTATCATATTCCTGTCTAGAGGAACAGAAACTCTTCTCCAGTTCCTCCTTACAGCCCCAAATCTGTGTGTGAGCTGTTCAGCCTATGCGTGAGCATATCACGCTGCTTCTTCACCACGCTGCAGACAAGCTGAAACTCCCTGAGTCACCAACATTTTCATGAAGAAGCATTAGCAGAAGGAAAGGTGAAAATAAATATTTGAAAATAAAACAGGCTTTCATCTGGTTAGTTTCCTAGGAATTCCATATTTAACAAAATGAAAATCTTATTTAGTCTCTTCTTAAGCGGCAGCCGATGCTCAAAATTGTTCATAGCTTTGTTGCTCACAGTCTCAGCAAACTTCAGTAGCTAGAGGGGTTTTCAGTGTGAATCCTGGCTCAAAACCCTCCTGAAGCCAAAGAGTGTTGCACATTTGTGGTGGCTGTCTGTTCACAGCAGTTTCAGTGGTGGAGGTCAGGGGTGGTTGCCACTGGCCCCATCCAACTCCCCAGCTGCAGCCTCTGTGCTCTGGGGCTCAGGGGAAATTGTTCCCACTGAAGCCAGTGCTACTGATAAAAGAATGGAAAACACTGCAATGTCCCAAATCAAACTGGGATGCCTTTGAAGGTGCTACAGGTGCAAAAGGCAGTGGCCTCCAGGTCTAAGCTACAGCCCTCCCCTCTGACTGGAGGTGTACATGCAAGAGGGTGGATGAATGGACAAGAGTACTCAGCTGATGTACTCAGCTAACAGCACCCAAATTCACCTGGCTATGCATCTAATTTATTTTTCTTCCTTTGTGCTGCCTGATTTGTATTCCCCAGAAATAGTCACTCTTTAGGATTTAGAAAATAATCTACATGTTCTGGAGAAAATCAGATTTTCTTTTTCATCTCTCTGTCTCCCTTGCTGTCAAAATCTTATTTTATGCATTTATCTTTCAATCCATCTTAACAATGGCAGTGGCACAGGTAATATTTCTCTGTGTTGATGAACTGAGGGACACTTGCTTATATAACTGGGGGACAATGCTTATGTCTAAGTCTTTGTCAAAGATTTGAGAGCGTAAGGGGAAAATGTTGTATCCCAGCAGCATCTCACTTCTCCTCACACACAGAAAACAGCTCTGCAAACTGAAGTGTCTCATACATATTCACAGCTAAAATCAAATGAACCAGCACCTGAACAGAGTGAGTCCAGCCAGCCAAGGCTTATCACCCCTCCAAATGGTGTGGTACTCAATTTTCCTTATTCCACTTAGGAAAGAGATAAAAAGGACTTCTCACCAGTGTCATATTGGGTTAATGGTTGTCTCAAAGCCCCTGGCTGTGATTCCTCCTGATCTTTCATGACATTTTTGGTGTAACACTTATATCTCTGCCAGAAGCAATGGGTCTAGCTGATAAAATACAATCCAAAAAGGAAATGCAGCCTTTCACGATGTGACCTATACCAAAAAATCATTAAGACTAAGCACCAGAAGGACATGGCCTAAATTCATTTTCCATTATTTCCATATGTAATTGTGTTTATCCTCACAAACCATCTTGTACAATGTACCTAGCTGAAAGAAAAGCTGAGAAATGTCTATGATACCTCACAAACGGAGGGGGGTTAAATCTTTACAATTTTGACTTAGAATTCTCTAACTGCAGCACTTCAACTCACAAAGTTTTCAGCAGATTTCAACTCTGGAACTAGTCATGATGCTGAGGAAGTTTCAGGGAGAGGATATACATAAACAGCCCGATTTTTCACAATTCACTGCATTTTTGTCAGAGCCTGTGGAGGAGAGAGATTCCAGGAATATTCTCGTGCAGTGAAATTACAGGGTTTGTCCTTGTTAAGGGCAGCGATGGCACTGGTGAATCAGCACTGATTGTTGTTACCTCTTACATTTCAAAAGACAATTCTTGCAGATGAATAATGCATAAGCTTGGAATCTCTTCCCAAGGCACTGGGAGCCCTGAGCTGAGATGCACAGTACAGGCACATTGCTGTGATTGCCTTCAGTGTGCTGCCTTATTGTTCTGAAACACAGCATGATGACCTCCACCAAAACATCAGTTTGTAGAGCTCACACCCACCAGAAGTGGGCAGGATTTGTATGAATGCATCTCTTACAGCTCCTGTAGAGAGAACAACACCACACCCAGGCTGATCCCTGCCATCTGCTGGAACCACGAAACAGAATTTGGGGGGTTTTTTTAGACAGAAATCATGTTCCTGCATCACCTCCAAGGCTGCTTCGTGTCCTCTGCTCACTTCCCAAAGGTAATGGTTTATTGATCACTGCTGATTAGGCAAAGGTGCCTCCTGATGAATATGCAGACACAATATCAGGAGTGCTCTGAGCATCACAATGTTTTCTACATGGCTGGGCTCCTCACCCCAGTACTTTGGGCTTTTTTTTTAAATGGCTCTCTTTGAAATCTCAATTAAAACGGATTTATTTATACTCCATGCAACATTCAACAAATCGCTTTGGAGATTGTTCCTTAAAAATGCCACGTTTGCCTAGAAGTCTTGCTTTCCCCATGCTTTTCCCCACAGGAGACACAACAGTGAGCCTGGATGATGCCTCACTGCAAGGAATTGGGAAATTCAGCATCCCCCAGTCTTCCTGCATGAAAACCTTTGCAGAACAGAGAAAATCAGAGTGTCACCTTATTCCATTTTTAAACTTCTGGTCATATGAGTGCTTCTCTTGACAACCCTACCTTCTTTTCCCAGTATTTCTTATTAAGGAACAGCATTTTCATGGCTCACAGCCGTGGTGTTATGAGTGGTGCTTCAGGTTTGTACTTTAGTCTTGGCAAAGTGGCTCCTCTTCAAATAATGGAGAATATTCTCTGACCTAAAAGACCTTTTTCCTATAGACTGCCATCAGGGAGAACTAGGAAGAGCTATGGAACTTAAAGTAACAAGTGCTTTCACTGGCAGAGCCCTGTGACAGCACTCCTAAAATGTTCTCCTCTGTAGCTGGTTTAACACACAGGGAATTCTGGATAAGCAGGATTTCTATTAGTGTCTCAGTTATGACTAGATGTAAAAGTCAGGCAACATTAAAAGCAGTTTCACAGCTGTTTCAGCATAACAAATTCTTTGTAAATAAGGTGAATGTTGTGTCAAAACAGCTGTGAAAGTGATTTTATTGAGTCACTGGGCACAGATATCATGTAACTTATCCTTTAATTATTCTCCAGTTTTGTAGATTTTGCTAACAAATAACATGTGACAGCAGGATATTTATGGATTCCTACAGATTGCCGTGTAATTACCCTTAGAGAGCTCTGTGGTGTGTGTACTGTGGAATTGTTATGTCTTTATTTTGGTGCGTTGCAGTCTTAAATCTCTAAGGCATCCCCTCATTCACCACCACGCCTGGCAGGCTCTTTGCATTCATGTCAAGGGAGGCTGCCAGGGAGCAGACACAAATCCTAACACGTGTCTTCCCTAAAAGAATTGACTTTTGCTGTGTTTCTTATTACTCTTCTCCCTGAAGGGTAGTAGAAGTCTTTTAGATTGAAAACAACATCGTTGTGCCATGCGTGGAAAAAGCTTCAGAAGTGACTTCAGTGCAAACTGTGCTGCTGTTTGGGTGACAACAACAGCCTCTATCAGCTCTGCATAGGAGGGACTGGGGATGAGAGTCTGATTCCAGTTCATACATTTGCTCTGTGCCAACCACAGTCCAGAACAAGCAGCTCAAAGCAGCAAGGACAAACCTCCATGGGCTTTGGCAGGGATATTTGGTGGGGAACCAGGGGCAAGTTGAGAAAGTCATAGAATGGTCTCAGTTCAAAGTGACGTTAAAGCTCATCTGGTTGCCACCCCCTGCCATGGGCAGGGACACCTTCCACCAGAGCAGGTCGCTCCAAGCCCTGCCCAACCTCGATGTCCAGGAGGTTTTGCTGGGAAGCTCCCAAGGAGAATGGGTGAAGGAGGTGAAGCCATCACTGCCTTTTGTGGACAGGCCTGGCCCAAATGTAGATGCTGCCTTGGGAATGGGGCACGTGCATGGAGTACATGGGACACCCCCAGCACTTTCAGCCAGAGGAGGGGACCTTGGCTCCCCCATCCCATGCACATCCCCCTCTCCTCTCCCTGGGTGTGTTAGGACAGCTCCATCCCACCACAAGTAGGTGACACAAGGCTCTCAAGGACTGTGCAGGTCAGGCAGCTCTGCTGCTTTGGAAGAACAGCCACCCAGCATTTTTGTTCCCTGACGTGGAGGGTCGTGAGATTGATGTGTCTTAGATTTATCTGTATCATTCTGATGTTAAAAGTTTGGAAACGGCTGCTGTCACCTATCCTGAAAAAAAAAAAAAAAGGAAAATATGGGCCCCTGAAGAAACTGTAGATGGGAAATTATAAATAAACTTGTGAGAAGATTGCAGTGTGAAAGGCACCACATTGTTCTTCGATGATCTGGGAAGTGACTGAAATTTTTTAAAGGAACTCCTGTGACTAATTCTTCAGTAGCTTTTCAAAAACAAGCTGTCCTTTGTTGCTGTTTTTTACTTGATACTACTTTCTCATTCATTTCTTAGTGTCATGGCTTCCAATGGGAATATATCCCATTAGAAATTTGGTATTAATTTAGTGTGGATATTCTTCAACTGTTGCTAATAAGATACCCACTCACTAAAGCTTTCATAGAAGTGACCATCATGCATTCAACTAAGGGAAGAGTTCTGTGAAGCCACAGCTGTATTACTGATGACACTGCAGTGTCAGTAATTACCCAGCTTCGCTAAACAAACCACACTGTGTAAAGCACAATGTCCTGCAATAATGCAAACATTATTCCTGACAAAATGTTATTTGTCAGTCTTGTGATAAACACATATTATAATGTTGGCTTCCCACAAATATTAAAATGGATGATATATGTATGTTAAAGTAGCTTTGCTAGAAAGATGTAGTTTTTGCAACAATAACTGTTGTCTTTATTTCTGCTATTAACTACAGTTAGACATAGTAGTGAAATAGCTGATATAGTTATGTTTATGGTGATTGAACTGTCTTCTTGGTTGGATAACATCCAATGAACATGTGATGGAGGCCCCTGCTCCTGACACACCAGCTATCAGCAACTACCATCTGCAGAGACCATGGACCAAGAGCCAAACTGGAGGGGAGAAGAACAATGGACCAAAACCACAGCCAGAAAATACACGTTCTAAAAAGGGGGATCCAAGGAGGAGCCATGCTAAACAGTTCCTGGAACATGTAAACTAGTTTGGGGGAAAGCTTGAATATGTGTAATTGTTTATGAATATGCATTAGGATGCAATAGGATGTACAGGAAATGATGTAATAGGAAAGGTGTGTAAAGGGTGCCTCTGAGATGGCAGCTCTGCTCTTGGCTGAGTGCCAGGCACCCGATGCTGCACTTTTGCTTTATTGTCTATGTCCCCTACTGTCCTTTTGTTAAATTTTTAAATCCTACCAGGAGAGTGAACCTCGTTTTTCACAGTCTCCTGATTGTTATCCATGACATTTCTTTTCCAGTCCAACTAGAGAAATACAGCTCCAGTTATGGAACAGCTTTGCCAGTCTCACTTGCTTTTTAGCTGGCTGCATGTTTTCTAGAAATCTTAAGGAAATTAGTCTCATGCTGTGTTAGTTCTCCTGTTTATTCACAATGATTTGGTAAAAGAGTTGGAGCAGGACCAGAGGAGGCCACAGAGATGCTCTGAGGGCTGAAGCCCCTCTGGAGCACGGCTGGGAGAGCTGGGGGGGCTCACCTGGAGAAGATTCAGGGGAGACCTTAAAGCCCTTTCCAGTGCCTAAAGGGGCTCCAGGAGAGCTGGAGAGGGACTGGGGACAAGGGATGGAGGGACAGGACACAGGGAACGGCTTCCCACTGCCAGAGGGCAGGGGTAGGTGGGATATTGGGAACAAATTGTTCCCTGTGAGGGTGGTGAGACACTGGCACAGGGTGCTCAGAGAAGTTGTGGCTGCCCCATCCCTGGAAGCACTCACAGCCAGGTTAGGTGGGGATAGGAACAACCTGGAAAAAAACTGAAGCCATTTTTTTTATTGGTAATTCAAAATGATAAAGCCCGTGGAAGTAAGTGTGTGTTTTTCAGAAAATTCGTTATTGTCCAGTAGCCTGTGTTGCCTTGAGTTGTGAGACATCTTAGCACCCACCAGGGTGCTAACACCAGTCCCAAGGTCTGTGAGGCCACCAAGCACCCCAACTCTGCAGCACAGATGTGTCTGTCCTCAGGGGCTTGAAGGTCCCAGCTGTAAAACAAGGACATTTAGAACAGTTAACAAAATAAATTGAAATTTTCAGTGCTCCCCTCTATTTCACTCTAAAATGTGTCATAAAGCAATGCAACTCTAATTCTGATAGGGACAGACCTCAGTGAATTAATTTATCACTGATTTTCCTTTCAAGACTTTGAGAGGTATCAGGGTCACACAAGAGTTGTTATTGCCATTAATTTGGGGGTGAATATTAAAGAATTAGAAGAAGGAAAAGGAGCTGAGGAGCTACATGTCACTGAGCTGCTGAGCCAGTTGTGATTCACATCTCAGGCTGTCAATCCCAAACTCTTATTTTCCAACACTTGACCCCTCAACAGTTTTCTAATCCCACTATTTTCACAGCTATTTTCATGGGATTTCCACAATTATGTGTCACTGGTCTAAAACTGATCCCATCATCAGGTCACTGGCAGCAAAGACCAAATCGAGCATTTTTTAACATTTAAGTCTTTTCTTGACTGCCCATTTTTAACTGGCCTCATCACCCATGAGCAGCACTGCTGTTCACAACTGATTACAGGCCAGCCCTGAGCAGAATGAGAGCAGGTTTTGAAGAGATCAAGCAACAATTGATAGATCAAGACTGGGAATAAGCCCTCTTTTACCTAGAAAAACTGTAATGAAAATAATTGGAAAAATGTATTTTATTACTTTCCCAGAGGAGATGATTAGGGAACCTGAAGGCAAAGGCTGCTCTATGGAATGAAAGATTTGAATTTTAACTGAAAATGCTGATGCTCAAATGAAAATCTGGTTTAGACAGCAGGAGAGGGCTTGCCCATTTTTTTAAACAGTTTTTGTTATTTGTAGTAAATATATTTGCATAATTTGTACATTCAAAGTATCCCAACTGGGACTAATTATCCACTGTGTTAGACAACACACAAACACACAACAGAGCCAACCTCTGATCTGGGAGTCACAATCCAGTGCTCAGTTTCAGCAAACAACACTTGATAAGCCAAAGTGTTCATTCTTTTTTCTCCTTTTTCCCCCATTTATTCAAAAGGGCTCTTAGCCAAACCCTCAGTGGCCCTTTCAGAAGGAAGAAGAACAAGGAAATACTGTGCCCTGGTTAGTGCAGAGGGCTGGGGTGTGCAAATCAAAGCCAAGTCTCCACACTCTGGAGCAGACTTTATGTCTGATATGAAGCAGCTCAACTCTTCTGTGCCTCCATAACCTCTTTGTAACAGGTTAGTAGTGCTCCCCATCCTCTTTGGGGCAGCCTGAGAGGTAGGGCATTAAGATTTGTAATGTAATACGTAAAGAAATTCCTAGAATTTAAGAGACTAATAGTATTTAGGGATTTTGTCACCCCAAGGCTCTGGGACTGGATGGGCTGGTCAAGGGGGCAGTTGTGTTTCCTCAGAGAAGCAATAAAGTTTATGGTTTCTAGCACTAAAACTCAGCACTTGCAAGGTTGAATGTGCTTCTCTGGCCAGCTTGGCTGTTCCTGATAACATCCCTGCTTATAAATGCCTGTTCTGCCCTGCTGTCAGGTGCACAGTGCAACTCCACTGCATTTAACCCAGCACACACTCATAAAACCTGGGCTGCTGCTCAAATCCAACTCTCCATCATAAGCTGAACCATCAAGAGGAAAATGCCAGCCATAAAACTTGTGAAGTTCCAGGTTCTGGGAGGCTGCAACACACAATATTCCAACTGCTCCTTGAGGTCAGGAGTGAAAAATGAGCCCATGAGGTTTTTATCAGATGCACCACCAGTTCTCTGGGATGGATTTGTCCTCTTTATCCACAGAGGGCAAAGCGTCACTGTAGGAGTGGAGCCATCAGCAGTGGGAGCTGTCTCTGAGAGGGGAACACAAGGCAGAAAATCAGGAAGCAGAATTAGATCTCCTGAGCTGATGGTGATGATGAGCCACAGGTCAGTGCTCACACTGGCAGGATTATTATATCTTATACATTACACAATACATAAAATTTATTTTATATCTATAATTCCAATATACAGATTTTTTTTCCCAGCTGGTTTGCTGGTTTTTCATCATTTTCCACCTTGCATTCACATTTGGTTATGTTGATGGCATTAATATCCAGCCTCCAGTTCTAGTCTGAAGCTGAATCCTTTGGCATCCCCTGCATCAGCCTTGCCTCTCAAGGACCACCCCTGGTGCGGCCTCCTGTTTTCTGCTTCTTACCTGGGGATACCAATTTCATATCCTGGTTGTAAACCAACCTCCAGCATTTTTAAATGTGTCCTGAACTTCAGAACAGGCTTCCCCAGGAATGGGCATGGCCCCAAGGCTGCAAGAACTCAAGGAGGTGAGGGTGGGATTCTTGGAGCTGTTCTGTGCAGGGCCAAGAGTTGGATTGATAATCCTTGTGGGTCCTTTCCAACTCAGGATAATCTATGATCTTTTTATCTTGCTCAAATACCAAATATTTGCAGTGAGATGTTCTGTTAAACAGCTTTGAGCTGCTTACACTTAAACTTCTACAGCTTCTCCAGAAACTTACTCTGAAGCCAGGTTACTACGAATGGTAATGCCAAGGGGAAACACTGTGCAGGAGAAATGCTGCTGTGAATGAAATCTAGGCATGCAGTGAGAATGAGCAATCACTGTAAACAACAAAAACACTCAGAACCCACTTAGAACAGAACAGCATGAGGGCATCTAGAGAATAAACCTATTATTTCCAGACCTAGTCAGCCTCCTACACATAGTTCAGTTAGGACCTGTCTAATTATAGGAGTGTAGAAAAGTGCTGCCAACAATATTAGGTTGCCAAGTATTTTCCTTTGTGATGGTATTCATTTGTTGGTTGAGGAGCAGAGCTCTGGCACAGCACATTCCTACCTATCAAGATGCCAACTGTGTAAAAGAATGCAGAGATGATGGACATGACCCAAAGCCATGTGGGCAGCACCACTGTGAGTGAAGGATAAAAAAGGAGCTGCAGTTGCAGAGCATTTAGCAAAGAAGTTTACTGACAGCACTGGAGAGCCTCATGGTGGATCAGCACCATCCAAGAGTTAAAAGGTGTTCACCTCTGCTCCAGAGCATCCTGAAGCTCTGCAGGAACCTGCTGCCTGCAGGAGTTCAGCTGGGGATCCACTCTTTGGTGCCTGAGGCAGAACCATGCCCTGTGCAGCAGGGAGGCTGCCATGGGGAGGCACAGTCAGTACCAACAGCTCTGGAAGCAAATCATCTCCTTACTGACCCACTACCTCCCTCCAGCTTCTAGTTATTACCTAAAAGTACCTTAAAATCAATTTCATACAAAGACATTTCATTTGAGATGGAAGGGAAAAAAAAGAAGGAAACAGGAACATTGAAAAAAAAAATCTCCTTCTATTTAAGTTTCTGTAGAAAGCAAAACAGTCCTGTTCAAGAGGCCCTGAATGTTTGGTTGAAAATATCTAATGGGAATTGAAAGGTTCCTCTTTGAGAGGTGCCCACAAGTCATCTGTTTGAAGGGAGGGCAGAGCAGTGGGATATGCAGTATCACTGCAACATTCACCACTGCTGCAAGGTTATATGGGAGGGAGAACCTGCCCCCTGAATTAAGAGTGCTTTAATTACGTGTTATCTGAGCTTCTGCAGGCTCCCAGGCTCAGTGTGACTCACGGCTTTGAGCTGTGAGGGGAAGCTGACTCCTCACAGGGCCATGAGGAGCCTGCTGGGACAAGCCTCTCCTCTTCCTCAGCCAGGACACGATCACAGGAGAAATCACACAGCACACACAACACAGGCACTGACGCGTGGGCTGTGCTGTTTGGGCACTTTGGACAGATTTTAGAAGAAGACAAACAGCCTGGACTGCAAGACACTACAGCGTGGGAGCACTCAGATAATGCACAGACTGGGTGATAAATTGGGGATGAGAGTAAAAGTCCATTTATCCACTAAAAACTTTTCCACAAAGAAATAAAACTCTGTATGGTTTCCACAAAACCCCTGGGGAGAAGCTCATGTCCGAGAAGACAACACCACAGACATACAGGCAACGAAAAAATCATCAGTTTTTAATGATTCTCTCAGTAGCCATCACTCACCTCTGCTCCATTACAGAGGTTTTCCTTCACCCCGATTTGAATCCCTGCAAGCTTTGTTAATTCTGTTTCCTTGCCTGACAATATACCACCTGTGTTATGTATAGTGCCTCTTGCTTTCTTTGGGATTTGTAAAGGAAAACCAACAAACTTTAAATTGCAATTAATTTATCACTAGACATATCATCTTTAGATTGCTCCACTTCTGCCTCAACAGCGTTTTCAGCCCATCTTTGGTGAGGGCAGGGCTGACATGAGCCCATCAATCTCTTCTTTTTTGCCCTGTAGGTCTGTAAATACCAACTGCTCCCAGACACCTTGTGAGAAAGGAGCTCCACAGCTGGGAAGCTGTGTTGAGTCAGAACCTGCAAGCCCAGGCATTCATCAGGAATGTTATAAATTGTGCTTTTTTCTGAGTTATGTGTGCTCGTCTGAGGGTGGGGAGGGGCACAACTGGTTAGCTGGGACTGGGGCTGTTGGGATAGCCCACATTGTCTCTTTGGGAAAGAGGATGGAGAGAGATTTTGGCCAAGGCAACTGCAGCACCCATCTATTCTAGGACTCTGTAATATCTAGGAAGAGCAGTATTCAGCATCAAGTAGCATTTCACTGTTCACGTGCTCGTTTCTTGAAACACATTTATAACAACACTACTCCAAACAATTTGTTTTTATCATAAAGCCCATACCCCCAGGAAAAGAAACCACAACACATGAGATCTGGGAAATCCTAACAGAGGGTGCAGTCACAGTGCATCCCAGGCCTGAGAGGATGCTGGGCTGAGTAATCTGTATATAAAGAAAAGGTCATTTTGAGGGAAGATTTGCATGGAAGAAAATGGTTTACAAGTAGTAGAAATAAATAGTCCTTGCAAACCACTGGAGGTGATACAAACCAGCTGGGATGAGAACACTATGGGGAAAAAAGCAGACTTTTCCATACAGACCCAAGAAACCACAACCGCCTCCCTGCCACCCTGCCCCAACCCTGTGATTTACACACACCTTTAACTCAGAAAAAAAAGGATCTGCTTATTTTTTTCAGTCTACAGTAAAGGCCCCATTTATGCTCCACTTAAGAAAAAGGTTTGTTTCAAAGCCTTTAGTCTTATGCTGGGATGAACTTTCCATAGGACCAATAATTTTAATCATAGTTGGAATAAAAGAATAGAAATTTGGACCAGGGAGAGTATCATGCAATGCAATAAGAAGTCAGTCTAATGGACTGCTTCTGATTTCCTCTGTCTGGTTTAGGAAGACCAGGTCCAACAGTTTACTGCTTAATGAAATGTCATCAAGTGGCAACAAACAGATCAACATCCTAAACTATGAATAAGCCTGGAATATTCCTTCACCTCGTGTCTTTCACAAATTAGGAAGAGTGGAATGGAAAACATACAGAAATGTGTTCCCTTTGCCCTTGAGAAAACCCAGCATTCCTGGGTCCAAAGGTAGAAAATGCAATGCTAGGCATGCTCACTCAGTATCTTGGGATTTAACAGCAGCACTGCACCATCCCTGATGAGCCCAGACAAAAACCTGTCATCAATTCATTTGTAAAAACCATCCCCTGGATGCCACCCAGACATGGGAAACACACCCAGAAATTCCCAGGTAGCCTCAAGATGCCTCTCCCAAACTATTTAAGGGTGTAATTAGACAGACCTTTTAGAAAGTAAAGCTGATGAAGTTGTAATGAATGGAATTTCCTTTTAAGTGAGGCTTAGAGAATATAATGAATGAGGCACAGGAGGAGTTGGAGGAAGGAAAAACATCCTGGGAAAGTCCAGTTGTCCTGGAGAAAGAATAAATATAAATGAACAGCAGAACATCCACTCCAAATTTTCACACCTTCTCACAAAATTTACGGTTGCTGTTTGCTACACAGCAGAATGTTTTATTTATGCTCTGTGTTTCTGAAAGGAAAATACTGGGAATCACACATTGGGAGGAATGATGTAATTGGATATAACATGAAGGATCACTGTTCCCATTGCTTTTACCTATGACTAAACTATTTAATCATGCCCATTACATCGCCTGTGCTGATGATGGGCTCATTATGAAACACAGATTTTAAAACAATTCCTGCCAACTGCTTCTCAGCCTTCACTATTTCTTTTTTTCCAGCCATAAAACTGTGTCAGACAGACTCAAAATACATTTTTATTAATCTGTGCTAGAAAAAACCTGGTCACATCCAATTCTGGGTGTGTGTGCTGCCAGAGCTCTGAGAGCACGACTGCAAGGTGGCACATAAATCAGATCAGTGCACGGGCAGCCCCTGCTTTCACCAGACCAGTAAATAGGTCAACACAAGTAAACAGGTCAGGAATTCAGGATTTGAGGAAAAAAATGAGATTATATAGCAAAAGAAGAAAGCTTATCCCCGTGGAAAGGACACGATGAGAAACACAAGGTTTGGATTTTTCTAGTTACACATGAAAGAGCACTTTCAGAGTGGGGTGAGGAATGGGAAAAACAAGCTGTTTGAGGGTTTCTGTATTTGTCTCACATTAGAAGTGTGTATGATGGTATTACCCCTTCACGTGACTAAATCTCTTTTCTCACTTGAAACAGAAACTTTGGCCAGGATATGTGTGCTATCTGGGCACACACATGCAGCCCCCCCAGCACATCCCAGCTGTCTGAAGAGGGAATGAACCCACTGCCTTCAGGTCTTCCAGGGCTGCTGGGACCATAACACCATGCTCCATATGTACAGTCCCCCAAGAAAAAATGGCATTAAAGCCAAACAACACAAAAATTAAGGCTAGAGTTGACCTCCAAGGGTATGGGAGTTCTTCAGAGGTTTTTCATACCTGAAAAGTCTCCAAATTCAACATCTCTTTAAGAAGTTTTTGACTGATATAAATAATTAACAAGATCACTTATCAGCAAAGTAACCACACGTACTTCAGTAGTAGTAAACTCTGTGCACAGCTCTTACTTCTTATTTGCTTCTTATTTATTCAAAAGCATGTGCTACATTTGGACATGTCAAAACTTTGTTCCTACATTCGCTGTTTGTTGTATGAATACACAAATCTGTTCGCTGGGACAAGACACCAACCCACAAACGTCTCCAACCTCCTTCCACGCAGTTGTAGAGGAATATGATCCCATCTGAGCCTCCGTTTCTTGAGGCTAAACCCCACCAGCTCCTTCAGCTCCTCATCATCAGACTTGTGCTCCAAACACAAGCCCGGCTTTGTTCACTTCTCTGAACATGCTTCAGCACCTCAATGTCTGTCTTATTGTGAGGGGCCACAAACTGACTCCAGGATTCAAGATGTTTCAGCAGTGCGAGCAACGAGGGATGGAAACTCCCCTGGTTCTGCTGCCCACACCAGCGCTGGTACAGGCCAGACACCATCGGCCTCCTTGGCCACCTGATCACGCCCCAGCCCACCTTCAGGCACTGTCAACCAGCAGCCCCAAATCCTTTTCCACCCATCGGCCTTGCAGGGGCAATTCCCCACACACAGAGCTTGCTGTCAGCTGTGGCTGAGTGCCTGACAGGGCAAGGGCAGACACCAAGCTTGTGTAGCTCTTTATGTCACTGNAGATGTTTCAGCAGTGCGAGCAACGAGGGATGGAAACTCCCCTGGTTCTGCTGCCCACACCAGCGCTGGTACAGGCCAGACACCATCGGCCTCCTTGGCCACCTGATCACGCCCCAGCCCACCTTCAGGCACTGTCAACCAGCAGCCCCAAATCCTTTTCCACCCGTCGGCCTTGAAGGGGCAATTCCCCACACACAGAGCTTGCTGTCAGCTGTGGCTGAGTGCCTGACAGGGCAAGGGCAGACACCAAGCTTGTGTAGCTCTTTATGTCACTCTGTGGGGCTGGGAATGCTGAGGGAACATTGAACGCATCCTGGTCTTCAACACGTTCAGGATATCATGGTTGGCACAGTAGCTCACAGGACAAAGACTTGTGGGCTGATGTTGCCCTGAGTTTTGCAGTTCTGATGTTTTCATTCTTTTTTAACTGGTTCTCAGACATTCTCTGTAAACATAGCCATGTTATTGTAACGGTATCTTATTATTTACATTCTTTTCTCCTGGGCACAGAAGTTTGATGCACATTTCCTTTGACCAGTGTGATTGAGGGGAGGCCCTTTGTCTCCTCCAATCCACAGTGGTTTATAAGACATATAAAATAAAGATGGGCGGGGGTCCACCTGTGGTTTGTTCCTTGCTCTCAACAGGTGTCTGTCTCCTTCTTTCATGTCTTTACTGCAACAGGCTGCTATAAAAGGTGGCTGTACATCAACACAACCCTCAGAGTTGAGGAGAGGACTGCAGAGAAGGAGCTTGCCCAAGGCTGCAAGGCTGCTCAGAGAGGATGGTAAGTCCAAGGGTCCTGGTGCCTCTGAGGCACCTCTCACACATCTCTCTCTTTACTCAGGCTTGGTGCAGAAGGCTCAGGAGGAAGAATGCCAGCAGTGCTGAGCAAAAGACACTCCAGGCACTCGCCATCAACCACTTCTGGATCCAACATGCACAGCCAAGAACTGTCCCCAAGGAGCAAGGTGAGAGTGAAAGTCTCCCTCCTCACAGCTCCCCATGGCTGGCACAGGAGGTGCCGGGGCAGGCAGCCAGTGGCCAAGAGCGGTGCCAGGGCAAGGCAGGAGCTCCCCCATCGGCCTGGGCTATGGGCACTGGCTGAGTCACCCATGCCTGCCCTGCCCTTTAGCCAGCCCAGCAGGGACACAGCAGGTCCAAGGCATTGATCCTGCAGGGACCCTTCCCCAGCCCCACAAAGCTGCTCATGCCTGGGGCACTTGCTCTCTCTCTCCAGTGTGCATGCTGTGCCACCGGACCGAGGCAGACACCGACACCTGTGGGGATGAGAATGAAGTCCAAGCTGTGTGTCCACAACTACTGTCAGGTGAATTCTCGTGGGACTCCCTCCAGCTTTCTGTCCAGGAAAGGCCCTTTCCTGCTGACCTAATGAGCTCCTGGCCTTCTCTGCTCTGCAGTTCCTCACCACTGGGCTTTTCCCACATGAGGACACTGGAAAACTTCCCATTGAGGACACCAGGCGCATCATCCATGAAGCAGCCAAGAATGTGAGGGCCTAGCATCTTCCCCACAGGTCCTTCTGCTGGGAGCAAGCAGTGCAGGCATGTCCAAGCCACGAGAACACCTGCAATGTCTGCCTGGACACTGTGGAAGACAAAACCTCCTACAAAACCATGGTGTGCCCCGTGTGCCAAGATGCCCACTTTCACTGGCACTACGTCCAGAGACTGGCTCTCCACGCTGGCATCGCCTTCCAATGCCCGTGCTGCCAGAACTGAGAGCAGTTTATGACAGAAATGCTCACCATGGGGATCCGACTCTCCAACAAGCTGGGTTTGTTCCACCCAGCTCACAAGGCGTCAGACCGGTCAAGGGACTGCCCTGGCAGGCCTGGCCGCCTTCTGTGCCATGCCTCTTGTCCTCAGCTCCATGGAGAAGATGGAAACTGGGCAGACAGAGGAGCAGGGACTGCCACGACCTGCCTGGTGCTGGGACAGCTCGGGCTCAACACTCCCCTCTCCTTCTCTAGCAGGCAGGGAGCAAGTGGAGGAAGAGGGGTAAGTTGCCAAAGCAGCAGTCCAGGGCTCTGAATGGCACCTGTCTCCCCACAGGCTCAGAGATGAACTACGAACAAGGGTTCTGCTGGGCCATACCTTCCTGTGACCCTTCGTCACCACAACCCAGACCTCATTTGTTTCTCCAGACCCTGGCAACTGCAGCTGTACAGCTCCTGTGCTGCCGAGGGCACCCACCGACAGTGCTCCTCTTCAGGGAACAGCACCTACTCCTGGGAGTGCCACACCTGTGCTGGCACAGAGACTGGTTGGTGCCAAAGCACCCGCTGCCCTGCACTGGGGACAGGGGCCAGGCTGGGCAGCAGGGCCTTCGGCTGGGCTTGGCTCCAGCAGGGCTGTGGCTACCACAGCAGCCTCTCCTGCCTGCGGCCTGGGTGGCCGCCCTGACCACCCTCCTGCCTCTCTCTGCAGCCTCCACTGGCAAACCAGGACTTGGCAGCCTCACTACTTCCAGCCAGGCGGTGTCAACGCTGTGCCAGGGCACATTGCTCATGAAGACCAGCTGCTCCCATCGCCCACGGCAGGCCTTGAAGCAGCGCTACCCCCAGGAAGACGTACAGACACAGACATCGTACAGCCCTCCTGCAAAATGCCACAGGATCAACAATGGGCCAGATCAGACTGTTGAGACCAGCAGCCCCAGCACTGCCAGCCAGGAGGTGTTGGGGCTGTCCCAAGCCTCACTGCTGGTCAACAGCAGCTGCTCTTCTCACCCTTGGCAGGACAGGAAACGAGGCCACCCAGACAAAGACAATGATTCAGGGGCAGCCTACAGCCCGCCCGCCAAATGCCACAGGATTGACTGTGGGCCAGCCCAGAGTGCTGATGGAAGCAGCCCCAGCAGTTCCAGCCTGGTCGAGTCGGGGCTGTCTGAGGGCACTTTGGTGCTCAACAACCAAGCTGCACAGTCACAACGCCGATACAGGCCTCCATGGCTCTTCTATGGAATGGACAACTGCTCCCAACCTCTGCCAGTCAGCATGAGACACGTCTGGTGGCAACAACAGCGGCCCAAAAAAGCCCAACAGCCGGCCATGAAAACCACAGCAGGACCAAGTGTCAGCCAGCTCATCCCCCTCAGCTATCAAAGTAGAATAGAAATAAAATAAATTTAGGGGTTTTTTACAGCAGGACAACCCACACTCCTTTTACAGTAATTTTTTTTCTGCCTTTCTCCAGGCCACTGTTAGCAGAAGCAGCTGCGATCTCCTTTCCCAGGGTTGGCAGCATCTTCCCCCGCTGCAGCCTGGCTTTCCCAGCTGCCCAGCACCATGGCCGTGCCCTTCAGGCCTTGCTGGCCCAACAGGCTGCTGTCAGTGTCCCTGGGGAGCAGCACCCACTCCCATGGGATGTCCACACGCCTGAGCCCTGCTGCACCCGCAGCCTCTGCCTTGCCCAGCAGGCCCTGGCCGGGCCTGTCCATCTTCCTTGGGGTAGCATCATTTCAAGACCTGTCAAGGGCACAGGGAGCCGCTGCTCACAACGGGAACATATCCTGGGACAGCCCCTGGTTGGCAGTGCTGGGGCTGCTCCTTTTCCAGCCAGTGCTGGGCTGGCACATCGTTGATCCTGCAGCATTTTGACAGCAAGCTGTCCGTGTTCGTTGCTGCAAACCCTCGCAGCAAACCTGCAAACCCTTGTCCACGTTCCTTGCTGCAATGCAATCCAGCAGCTCCCACAGAGCACTTCATTCCACACTGAGGCACTGGGGGACAGGCACTGCCCTGCTCCTGCTGCCCACACTAGTGCTAGTACAGACCAGATGCCATCGGCCTTCTTGGCGACCTAGGCACACACTGGCTCATGGATCCTCACACTGGGAAAGCTCTGGCTCCTGCTCTCAGAACTCAGCCCTGAAAACAAGATCTGCATGAAGACACAACACTCGTGGAAACATTTTCACATCTGGCTTGTTTAGCTTTAATAAAGAGTGAAGGGGCATGTACTAAATCTTAAGAAGAACACAAAGAGTACTCTGAGGCCTGGGTGATTAGAACAAGGAATCAAGGCATTAAAGGAATGAAGTGAGAGATGACAGCCCAGATCCCCTTGGGCAAGTGAAGAGCATTTTTTGATAGCCCAGATTGCCTTGGGCAAGCAAAGAGCGTTTTCTGATACTTCCCAGGTTTTGCAGAGAGCATGAGCCTGGAAATATGAGCTGAAAGGAGCCTGCTGTCACTGCTAGCACTTTGTTTCTGTTCTTGTGAAGCTTCTTCATCACTCTGTGCAACCTCAGTGAGCTGTGCTTCCTGTCACTAAACTATTCCAGATTTTCACATTCTCATTATTTCTTTATTCTTTAGTTAAATATTGATCACATCCCAGTTTCTCTTAAACTGCAAAAACACATTTTCCAAAGATCCAAATTTTAGCTGTGCCAAGAGAAGGGAGACCCTTAAGACTTTCTCAGAAGGCAGGCAAGGCAAGCACCAGTACTTCTCTAACAGTGCTGGATTTCACCCCAAGCCTTGTTCTCCCTCTGTTCAGTAATTTTACCTTCACTTGTGGATTGAGATCTCCTCTGTTCCAGGCACACTGGCACACCAGTATGGTTGCAGGGGCAGAGCTGGCCCAGCCATAATGAGACAAGGGAAGTGCCACATGAGGAAGGAGGTCCCAGGCACCACCATGGTTGTCAGCCCTTCTTTTTGGTTTTAATTTACTTGTTATTGGTTTAGCATGTGACCACCCACCAGCCTGCTGAAGAATAGCGTGGGCAGAGGACTAGATTAAACCAAAACATTCCTTCTCAAACATGTTGTGTGAATTACAAAATGGTGACTTTCAGCTCAGATAAAGCCATCCCCCCCCATGTCTGAGCACCCTGCGCTCCCTGGCTCCCCACCACAACGCCTCCCCTGCCCCATGAGGGGTCAAGGCTGCAGCAAACATCCACTTGGAGGAACACTCTGAGACTCTTCCAGGAGAATCTGACATCTGAATTCTTCACCCACAAAATAAAAACACCCAAAGAGCTGAAAGCACCTGTGGGTGCACAAGGTGTCCTCCCTCCCAGGAACAAAATTCATCCAGGTTGCCTAATGACAAGCTGTGCCCCACACCTGTGGACATACATAGTGGCATCAGTCCTTAAAAAGCCCTGTTACATGACCCCTGCTCACCTCCACAAGGTCACAAAAAGCAGGGCCGTTCAAAATTTCATTCTCTCGTTAGCTCCTTCACTAGCAAGAAGCAGCTGTGCCACTGTGCTGTCACCTAAAGTCTTTAATGATGCAGGCATGGTCTGCTCTGAATGCAGGGGCTGCACAGGAACACCCGCCCCATTTGGCTTTAACCTTGTTTTCATTTTTGTGCTCTCCAAGGTTAACTTCAGAGCTCTTCAGCTCCAAGCCCGCACTGCATGCAAATACCAGTCCCTTTCCCACACTGCCTTTAGCCTTGATGTGAAGAACTGTTCCTGTAGATGGGCTGGAGAGATCAAGGACTGTATGAGCAAGGCCACAGCTCTGTTGGTACAGCAACTGCCTGGCATTTACTGCAGTCCAGACAACAAAAGATGTCCCAATTACACGGTTCTGGTCCATGCACACACAGACCCCCCCCCTAGGGACAGTCACTCTGGTGCAAGGGCACAAAGTCATGCAGTATTTTCATAGAACACCCTCATTTTCCCTGTCCTTTTTGATTTTTCCTTTATAATATTATGCTATGTACAAGCTTACAACCCTGCATGTGCATCAGGCATCATTTACTCAGGGATTAGTCCATGGTGGCAGTGCTTAGCTGCCAGAGGAGGAGCCAGGGTCCTGCCATGGCAGGCACAAGACACCCTCAGAGTAAAGGACACTCACGGAAATCTTGAGAGCTTCTAGTCCATCAAATGTGGTGGCAGAGGAGGAAAGCAGGTGGGTTATCCTTGTTTTGTAGAAGGGGAAGCTGCTGTGCTCAGCAGCAGGACAGTGGGATATGTCCTGCATGGAGCTGGGTGACTGTCCACAGGTCACTGCAATTCCTCAAGCACCAGCACCCCAGGAGTGACCTGGGACTGTTCACCATGTTTTTCCTCACCAGAGCAGCTGCTGAAGCATGAACTGCTCCGAGGAACTGAGCATTGACTGGCTAACACTGCCCCACTCCTTAGGAGAGAGCGAGCAGAAAAAGCTCAGTATCTGGGTTTTTTTCTGAAGACAAAATGGGAACAGAGCTGGGTACTTCTCCAGTGGCTTCCTGTCCCTGTGAACAACATTACCCCAAATAAAGGATGCCTCTCAAACCACCCGTTCCAACAGGGCTTCCCACACACAGGAGGAGAGCCTGTGCAGTTACACATCTATACTGCAATACAATTTTGAATTTTCTGCTAAACCTTTCATCCTGAGCAAAGTTTGTGTGTTAAACTACTGAAATATAACATGTATAAGTGTGGATTTTTTTCCCTGCCATGTCTCCATTTGCTGCTGTCTCCACTTGTGATGACAGAGCTGGCCAGTCCCTGTGGGACTCACCCTGGTTATTCAAAAAGATGAACTTTTATCATCAGTGAAGGCACTGGTTTTATTCCTTGCACAAAATTAGGCTCTGGCACAACTCATCTGAGGCAGGGCAGCCTCAGGGTCTGGTGGAAACACCTATGGCAGACACTTGAGTGTTTAGAGGATAATTAGTCCCCTTTCTCACTTCACAGCTCTTCCAAATGACTGTATTAGCTTCAGGATTAGGTCTCCCATGTGTCAGAGCAGGGAAGGTCTGGGAGTTCATCCAAGGTCCAGGCCCTTGTTTGGTTTATGCTTTGTGCAAAGGGTCAATACTCGAGGGGCTTTCTCTGCAGCCTAAACCATAGCAGATTAATAGGATTTTATACTGGAATGAGTAGGAGTTGCTTTCTACCCATATTTGTTTGGACTAGTGCCGATAACAGCCTGGGGATTTTCCAGACAGCACAGTCTCTGCTCGGATTTCTCCAAGCAAGCCTGAGCAGAGGGACAGAATGCGTCGAGGGAAACAACAACCGCAGAGGATTCCTGACAGTCACCTCTTATCTGCACCACAGCAACGTTCAGCAGGCTGGGATGCCTCAAGGATGATAATAAAAGCACAACTTTCAACTGGAAATTAAAAACAAAGGAGCTTCTAACCTGTGGCCTAAGCCAGCTGCTCTTCCTTGCCCCCTTAGCAGTCTGACTGCAGTGGCCCCCACAACTCCCTCCTGCTCCCGTTTGACAAATAAAGCAGAAAGCTCGGACTCAATGATCTCAGAGGTCTTTTCCAACCTTACAAGACAAGTGAGGCTCAACACAGAAGTTCTGTGAGCTTCCCACCAGGTTATTACAAGGGATTTTTAATTGCTTCTTGTGCCAGTACCATTTTTCCCCTTGCCTGCTTTTCCTGCTGAGGGAACATTCAGCAAAACGCCTCTTTTTCTGCACAAATACAGCAGCTCCAACTGGTTAAGCCTCTCACTCAGGATTGAAGCACCACAGGGAGGCCCAGGGAAAGCAATTCACGAGTTTAAGGGTATATTTAAAATTTTGACTCAAACCTCCACCTTCTCATTTGCTGTACTTCAGTGCTGTGAAAAGGAAAGCCTCATTTTTCCTCTTTGAGCTGTCCCTATGTTCGTATCAGTCAAAATTACTGGACATTTGCCACACCAAAGGTACAGGAATTGTTCTAACAATCCCCTTCACACAAAATTAGCCACAAGTCACGTCCTGAGACAGCACCCAGAGCTGAGACTGAAGCTTGTGTCACATCTT
>VZRZ01008036.1:297996-313967 GCA_013398175.1 Climacteris rufus
AAAAAAAACCGCAAAAAAAAAAAAAAAAAAAAAAAAATAAAAAAGAACAAAGAAACAACTAAAGCCTGCTTTTCCACTTAAGTCGTCCGCCAGCACTGTTGTTAAAACACAAACAAAACAAAGACTGCGTCATCATGGAAAATTCTAACAGGTTCAAGATGTGCAGCTCTTTACCCAGTCGTGACCACCAGACACTTGGGTCCTATTAAGTAATCTATTTTGATAATTTTTAACTTTAGAAAATACTTTGGGATTACACAAATTCGTGGGTTTTGCAGCTTGTAGGAGCCCAGGTCAAGCACAATGTCATAAGCGTGGTTCCTAAGACTGTCAGGAGAAAGGGAGAAAAAAGGAAACCCTGCATTGTATGTTCTCCCATCTCCCCATTCGCCCCGTGGCTCCTGCCCCTCAGTGTTTCACATGGTACCTTTAAACCTTGGTTTACATTCACCCACAAACAGTGCTATTTTTCCTTTCATGCCAGTATATATATTTCATTATTTCATGCCAAAACCCACACACTTTCCCCTTGCCAAAGTGCAGAGGTGCCAGCACAACTGGGCATTATTTCCACCCACAAAGCTCCCACTGAAGCCAAGGGGTGTCCCAGAAATGCTGGTTTGGCTCTGGGGTGCTTGGATTACCTCTGTGTGTTTGCACAGCACTGAAGGCAGGGTCACTATTCATTTAGAAAAGCATTTCATATAGCTGATGTAAAGAAACACCAGAAGCTATTTTACAGAAATATGTGCAGGCAATATGATGAGGACAGATTAAGCCTTCACAGCCAAATTCTTAAAACAACATTTTGCAGATACATATTCGTACCTTTAAAAAGTTTTATTGCTATACAGCTCTTACTAAAGTAATCTGAGCCCTCTGAATAGGCAATACAGGGCTCTTTCAAGTGCCATTTAGAAAATAAATTTCAATTACAGCAGCAAAAAGTATCACCAAAGCAATGCCATTTCCACGCTCATCTCTGGCTAATGTTAACTTAAAAAAAAATACTAGGAAGGTACAGAAGGAGCATTCTCTGAGCTTGTATTTCTCACTTCTTCACCTCCTATAAAGTTATGATGCAAAAACCAAACTCACTTTATGAAACACATGATATATTTTCTTCGCACATTTCAGTGTATATATTACACCTATTTGTAAATTATTCTCACTGTGGCCTCCTTCAAATTAAACTTTGCTCAGGACCAGCCTTTGGCTGAGCTACCTCCACTTGAGCAATGAGTAGAACAAGTACAAACCCCAGAGCACTGGATTTCTGGCACTTAGTGGCTAAGGGCACTTTAGTTGTCTACATTTTTTTGGTAATAAAAGCCCTGCCGAAATTTTCTAAGGGTAATTAAGATCCCAGACAACAAAAGCACAGACAGCTTTACAAGCACATTAGTTACACAGGCAGCTATATTTGAGTTTCAGAGGTTTAACTGGTGTCACTGCCAGCTGGCCAAAGCCCAGTTTAGGATTGCCAAAAGACACAAAAAAATCACTTTCCATGATAAAGCAAACCCCCAAAACAGACACAACATTCCAAAGGCAAACATCTTTCTGATAGCCTATCATTTTGTCACCTTGCACAGGAAGAGCTCTGACTTTCCCTTTGGCCACCCCAGCTCCTCCTCCTAACTCACAGACAGCTACCAACATGGATTTTATTGTGTTTCTGAAGTGGAGGTTAATTGCTGATAGTCTCAACATCTGGAAAGAGAAGTCATGGGTATCTCTCTTCACTTCTGAAGTAATGCATGTAATTCTGTACTTGTTCTGACATCAAACTGTAATTAAATCAAACACTCCAAACCCTCTGTCTACTCTAACTCCTGTTCCAGTCACACATGCTGGTCCTTGCTTAGAGTTAAGAGGGCCAAACAACTTTCAGGTTAAAACAGAAAACTCAATTACCAGATTGCTAAATACGGGCAATTTAGGATAACAGTCTTTGACTTGTCTTGAGAAAGGCTATGCATACTCTGATTGTCACAAACTTGCAAAAAAAATGGACTCATGAATCGACTGTAAGATTAATTACAAGTTCAAAGATTCAGTAATAGTGTGCTGGAGAAAGAAAAAAACCTTAAATTCTGAGAAGTCTTGGCCTACTAAATCTGAGCCAGAAAGTGGATTAGAGCTGAAATGGATCACCAGCAGAGAAATAACCTCAGACTATGCAAATCAGTAAAACAAACCACACAATTTTACACGTAATTCTTGTTTATTACACAAATAAAATACTGGAGTGGTGGGATAAACAGCTTCAAAGCTGTTCTTCAAAACAATCTGCACAAAAAATCCTCCACAACACTGGGCATAAACTACATGACAGCATCCAAACCACGTGAATTTGTCTGGCTCTACCCAGCAACAGTGAGGGCAGAGCAGTGAATTGCAGGAGCAGCAAGAGCTCTGCAAAATGCCACTTCTCAGGAACAAAACAGAACTTTAACCAGAGAAGGAGCAAGGACTGCAACAAGAATAATAAACTTTAGGTATGTAAAGGGCTGTTGCACAGAAGGAAAATAAAACCAGCCTGTTGTCTGTGGCCTGAGGACACCACAGTGGCAGCAGGACAGGCACACGTGGCAGATCTGCTGATGGTGACACAGGGAAGCCCTGAAGCACAGACAGGACTTTTCTGCCCTCCAGCCCTTTCCACATCCAGGCAGTGACAGAGCTGTAACTGGGACTGGAACAGACCTGAGCACATCCTTCCTCCTTGCCAGCTCTACTACGCTAAAAAAAAAGCAAACTTTCCGGCTGCCAAATGTTTTGGGGGTTTACCTTTTTGGTCTCTGAAAGGACTCCAGCAAGTGCTGTTTGCACTGTGGTTTCTCTCAGTTATTCCCCTCCTTCCCTATCAGCTTACATTCAGAAATGTCAAACTTCCCGGCAACACCTTCCTGCATTCTTTTTCTTATTTCTAATAAGAAAATCTCTCTGCCAAAGGCCACTGCCCAAAAAGGAGCCCTGCAGAAATCGCTTTATTCGAACGGAAGAACCCGCACAGCAGCATTGCTGTGGGGTTTCTGGAAGGTTCGGAGGGTGCAGCCTCCTCTTACCCCAAAGCCCCGAGCCCCTGTGCCCTCCTCCTTTCCCCATCGGCCGCGGCATTCCCGATCCGCCCAGCCCCGTTCCCACAGCCATTCCTGGGGGATCCGCTCTCCCGCTCCTCCAGAGCTGGTTCTTCCAGGTTCCCCACTCGTTTGTAAATTCACCCCTATTTCTCCTATCCCTGAAGACAACAACCCCCTGACACGTTATTCCCTGCAAGAAGGAGGCTTTTCCAAATGGGAATGAGTGACTCCTCTTTCTGTCTCACCCCAAGCAAGGAAGGGGAAAGGGTTCTGTGACCCCAACCAGCAGATTGGGTCACTTCCATGAACTAAAGTGCCTTCCAAATCCCAAAGGATCACACTATGAACACACCACCTCCTCCTCACCACACCACACACTATGAACATGTGACTGTCTTTAACCCCTGTGCTCAGCAAAGGGAACATTTTGCACCAAGTGATTAATCACAGCTTAGTCTCAGCTAAACCTACTAAGAAAATTTAAAAACTTCAAGTTTCTATGAGGTTTGCTCTTTTTGAATACACAGAGTATTTTCATTGCACATTAACTTTTTTTTTAATGCAAAGCATGTTTTAATATAAACATTCAGATTACAGAAAGTTTTGTAACAGTAAAAACAGATCTATATGCTCAGATCTATTTTACAAGATTGCAAAGCCAAACACTGAGGCCAGGCTTGAAAACAGCATCTCTTGTCATACAATCAAAATATTGTACACACAGAACACAGCTCGATGCTTCTCGAGTTCACCAGCATAACACTCAGTTTGTCAAACCTTCAGCATTAGAATCTTTTTTAAGCTGCACGTGAAAAACACAAATTCACCCACAATGATAAGTGCTTCCATCCTACAGACATCTTGCTGAGGAGCAAATGTGATGCTTTGGAGAGTGATAGGAGAGTGCAAGGCAATCCTTACTAAAATATATATATATATATATAAATCACACTTTAAACTTTGGCCCAGACTTAACAATTAAACAGATTTCTACGAGTATCTCCCCTCAAACATTGCAACTCAGCTGTTCAGTAAGTACACAACTACATGAACAGTGCCTCACTACTTTATTTCCAAGTATTCCAAGATGGAAAAGTCTTTCAAATCATTCTGCATTTTCTTCAGAGCCATTATAATTTAAAGATACAGCTAAGTTTTAACAGTCAAGTCCTCTTAGATAAAAGGAATGAGAGATGCTTGCTTCAAGAGCAGGCCTATCACCACACACATTTCAACACACCCCCTTGGACCAGCCAGCAGCCAGACTGCACCAGGCAGCTTTTCAGAAAGACAGGATGGTCTTGTGGATGATGTCGATGGACTCTCTGATTTCATCCTCCTTGATCACCAGGGGCGGTGCCAGGCGGATGATGTCGCCGTGCGTGGGCTTGGCCAGCAGCCCGTGGTCGCGCAGCCGCAGGCACACCTTCCAGGCGTCACAGTCTGCAACACAGGGCAACACAAAGCACTGAGGGCGCTTCCAGCACAGCAGGACAAGTGTCACAACTGCAGCACGAGGTGTTGGCCGGCTGGCAGGGAGAGGAGGCACCACAGAGCAGCTCCCCGGAATGTGCACGGAGCCAAACGGCTCCAGAGGTGCCCTCTGCCTGCAGCACAGCTCTGCTCCTCACAGCACAGTGCTGGCCCAGGTGTAGCAGTAAATTTAACAAGGGGAACCATGCAAAGAGGAGGAAAGGGAACATCTGGACAGGCCTTCAGACAAGGTTATGTTTGTGTAACCTGGATTTCAGCACATCAGCTTGGAAAATGACACCATCTCCCTGCAGCACTTCACCCCTTGATACTCAATTTCCTGATACAATTCAAGGTGTCAATCCCTAGAAATTTATTCTCAGTTATTAACTTTTGTGGTTTTGGTATGCTCCTGTGTTCACTGTACTCTTCTAACTATTCTGCAACCAACCAATCTCAGCCAATCCTCCCATAATCTGGCAGGAAGTAATGTTCCAGATGTGGGCAGTTTTCTTCCCATGAGGAGACAAAAAGGGATTTGTTGGGAGGCAGATTCACCATCAGGTTTGAATATTCAAATAATTTAAAAACAATTGTTCAGCCTTACTTAGTTAAAAAAACCCAAAACTTTTTAGAAGTACACAGTCAAATCAAATTTCAGTAGGCACTACAGTGCTATAACCATGATCTGAACAGACATCATGTCTATGTGCCATCCCTTAGCTACAATTGAAGTTGAAAAAGACTTTTCCCTGCTGTGATTGAGCAGTTGGTTTTATTTCCTCACCTTTGGTTTCCCGAATGACGATGGCATTTAAGAGCCCTTTGCCTCTTACAGCAGTTACAATATTAGATGGAGTCTTCATGAGCTCATTTCTTAGCAGGTTACCCATTATTTCTGCATTTCTTGCCAAATTTTCCTCTTCAATTACCTAAAGAGAAACCAGATCTACAGTCAGCTGCATTTGTTTTATGTACCACAGGGAAGGGATGGATAATGACACTGAACCTGCTGAGACACAAAAGCTGTTGCAGCCAGAGTGTCCCTGCAAAGGCTGCATGTCCCAGCAGGTTGGTATTAAGCCTTTACTCACTGATGTTTGCAAGAAACAATAATCTCTTTGAAATTTTATGCAAAATGAACTGCCTTGCATTTACTGTTACTAACAAGTAAACCTCTGAAGGCTCTTAACTTGTCCAAGTCTGTGTATTGGGTAGTGATGAGGCTTTCTGTGTGACCTGCATCACATGTACTCAATTAATCACAAAATAATTAAATTGCACTTTCTGGACAGGATATTTTAGCTTCTGTTTGAGCTCCAGTTGCACACACCTGTTCTCAAGCTCACAGAGGAGCAGCCTCTGCTGATACAGTAAAATAAGCCAATTACAAAGGGTCTTTGTGAAACTAATGAAGGTATTTGACCAAATTTACATAATTGCCTTGAAAGTTCCCCTAGATAAATTTTATTTTGACATTTAAGACATTAAGACCATAAGAACACAGGAACTGGAACACATTTCCAATAAAAACTTTAGAACTCGTTTTCTGATAGGAATAACCACTACTGATTTTCCAGTGTTATTTAAAGCTACATTTCTACTTGCAGCATAAGACATAATGTCATTTATTTCAGCAAAGATTATTACACCCTTTTAATTTGGCTTCCAGCTCTCAGTGCCCACACACAAACCTCCAGGGCTGCCATGGCCACACGGCAGGCCAAGGGATTCCCTCCATATGTAGAGCCATGTTCACCAGGTTTAATGGTCAGCATAATTTCATCATCACACAGCACTGCTGACACCTGCAAGGGGAAAATCAGCAAATTCACTTATTTAGAACAGTAAACTTTAATATCTCTGAAGCAAACTTGTCCTCAGAGCTCAGAAAAAGGTAATTTTTAACCTATGGTGATAAATTACATTGACAGTCCCAGCACTATAGAGGAGAGCAAATCTGATAATCTCATAATTAATCCCTTAAATACACTTAGTTATAGTGGTAACACCCAACTTTCAACTACAGCTGAGGGGCTGTATGTATCATTCCAAACTGAATATTATTTTAAGAGTTTAAGCTTCAATACTTGGTTTAACAACTGAGAAAAACCTGCAAGCAGCCAAAATATTTCAAGGCATTGTAATTTCCAGCCTAATCAGCAGGAATTTAAGTCACTCCAAGAGGATAAAATCAGTCATGCAGGCATGCCAAACAAATGAAATAATGCCAGTTGTTCAGCTATAAAGGTAGTATTGGGTATTCCATTATTTTATTATGTGTTTCTCACAGGTGGGACTGTCTGGTCATAAATCATAGCAAACAGCAATTTCCAAGTACAACAACCATCAGATTTATTGTTCTTCCAACTGGTAGGTTTTTCAGTGTTAATGACTAAAAAAATAAAATCATTATTCAACAAAGTGTTTGAATAATTTGATGTTATTTTAAGTTATTGATATTTTTTGGTACTCACAGGATATAAGCCACCAGAAAGGGCCTTTCCTAGGAGAATTATGTCAGGTCTCACATTTTCATGGTCAACAGCCAGCATTTTCCCTGTTCTGGCTAAACCAGTCTGTATTTCATCAGCAATAAACAGAACCTTTGGAGAGACAAAAAAGAAGAAAAATGCAAACAGAATAAAGAATTATTTTCACTCCCATTTCTAACCCAATTCCAACAATACATTTTTTTTTTTAGGTATCACAGCAATAATGAAGACAATTAATAATATGTCAATGCCTTCCTCTGAAGGTATGAAAAGAATTATGACTAGCACTTGCAAATGAAGAATCTGAATTCTGTTGGAACAGAGATCACTGATTTTTAAATCAGAGACCACTGATGAGCCTTTTCTTCAGTGTTTCATTCTGTGACCCACTGTTGTTACTAATTCTTGGTAGCATTTATGCACTCCAGCAACAAGGAGCCTGATGGCCACAGTAATTGGCTTTGGACCCAAGAAACTTACTATGTGGAAAAGAAATTAAAAGTTAAATTAATTTAAAATAAATGTGGTTGAAGAACAATAATTAGAAGCAGAAATCAATGACAATAGTAAGAAATAGTGAAAAATGGGCACTATTAAGTGAGTTAATACCTCACTACTTCCTAATGAGCTATTACCAGGCAACACAAAAAGTATCCCTGCATTATTCTACTGGAAAAATGAGATTATTAAATAGTGTATGAAGTCCTACAGCTTGCTTACAAGGGTGACTTTACAAGATACACCAGTAAACAGTGTGTGTAACATTCAAAGCAGCTTACAGTGAATTCCTTACATTGTGTTTGGTGCAGAGGTCCCTCACTCCTGTGAGATAACCTTTGTCAGGAACAATCACCCCTGCTTCCCCTTGAATTGGCTCCACCATGAAAGCTGCCACGTTGGGATCTTGCAGGGCCCGCTGCAACATTGGGCATGTGGAGAGGAAAGAGAAAAAGAAGCAGCTTTTACTCAGCTCAAACATAAAAAATACAAGTAGCAGAACCCAATCCTAGCCCTGGTGTTCTTCCCTAAAGGAGAAGAGCACTCGTGTCAGGCAGCTCTCCCTGAGTGCCACTTCACTTCCAACACTGTCACTAGACAGGTTTGCCTTGGAAAATCTGCTGCTGTGCTTGCTTGGGAAGGTACAGACCTTCCAAACTGCAAACCCAGACAAGCAGTTTATCAGATCAGTGCATAAATCACCTCAGAAACACCCTCAGTTTTGTATTACCCCATGCAAGACAAACAATTGCTCAACTTTTCCCTCAAACAACAAAAGAATGGAGCCTCTCCAGAGCAGTTTTGTTACCTTAAAGCAAAGTCCACAGGTACATTCTTGCACTATCAAGTTCAAAAAGCTTTAGAAGTCCAAGAGACACAAGAGCTTTCATGATTCCCAGCATGAATTTGCTACAGCTTTTCTCAGCATTGCCCCAGGAGCAGAATGAATTCAGCTCTAATGAAGGCATTAAATACTTGCAGGCCTTTCACCATGGGCAGCCTGATGTGGGTTCAAACTTGAAGAAGCTTTTCCACACTGCAGTTATAATACACTGGGAAACCTTGGTGTCCCCAAACTCCAGGGAGACAAGAAGCTCTGCCCCATAATCCCCCAATCTCCAAAGGCCACTCAGTTGTATGAAGCAGAACCAGCAGGTACAGAGCTTTTTACTCACAGAGATGATGCACCCAGTCAAGGTCAACCCTCCCCAACAGCTTCACAGGATTAGTCTCAGAAAATCCAGGGAAATACAGAATCCCTGGCACTTCAGGGGCTTGTGAAAATGAAACAGCAGCCTGGCATGGTTTCAAGGATGCTGTGAAACTGGAAATACTTATTTGCAACTGCAGTGAGTTCTAGACATAGAATCACAGAGTGCTTTGGGTGGGAAAAGACCTTAAAGATCATCTAATTCCAGCCCCTGCCATGGGCAGGGACATTTCCACTAGACCAGGCTTCTGGGAAATTAAACAGATTGTGTGGTTTTCCTTTTATATCCTAAAGCAAAGCTGAAAATCAAAACCAAAGCAGAATTACACACATTTTCTATACATAATCATAATACACACATTTCTTGGATATGTCTACATATATATACCTTAATATCCAAACACATTTCAAAGAGTAAACTTCTCATTTTCCTTGCTGCTTACCAAAAAGACATTGTAAGATGATTTTTTACAAGAGAACAAAAAATTGTCAAATACCTCAAGAGCTGGTAGATCATTGTATGGGATCAGTTCAAAACCTGGCATGAAGGGCCCAAATCCATCATAGCTGGATGGGTCAGTGGAACTGGAGATGGCAGACATGGTCCTGCCCCAGAAGTTGCCAGCTGGAAAAAAAAAAGAGGGGAATTGTTACAAAACTGACCAAGAGCCAGAATAGTTTAAAGGACATCACACTTTCCATTTGGTAATGCATTTTAAGTTAGCTAACATTAGCACAGTAGCATCCTTCTTATAACTGTGAGCATTTGGTATTGATGCCATGCATATACACTGTGTTGCTATAACATATCAAAAACCAAAAGAAAATTATACTCTAAGATCTGACAACTATGCAAAATAATTTCCTCAAGTTTTCCTAGTAGTCTGGAAAATTGAAAATAACTCAGATAACATCTTTTAAAGGAAGATGTTCAGCTTGTATGTAAATATTAAATGTTGGGGGGAAATAAACACCATTAATATTTTAAATCCTAAAAATAAAGCTGCCAGAAGGCCTAAATCAGAAAAGATACTTCTGTGCATTTCACAGTTCCAGAAGAACTCATTTATAGATGTAAAAATATTGTGATGTTGCACTATTTTATTTAGAAATATCAGTTAAAATGTCCAGGAACCAGCCATTACCGAGACAGTATCTTCATTTTAATATTTCAGTTAAACCAAGAGACTCTGAGCTAATCAATAATAAGGTGCTACCAAGCCCAAGGAAGATTAAAGGGTTCAGTGCCTTCACAGCATTATGAGCCTTTTCTTCCCCACCAGTTTCTCTGTGAAACTGTGATCCTGGGGGCAAAGGATGCTCTCAGTGTGCAGGAAATCCTGGAGATCTGCAATCCAATCTTCCCTATCCAGCACAGAGCCTGTGGCAAGTTCTCTAAACTGAGGTTCAAAGTCATTTCTTAGCTACCCAAGAGAGCTTTTTTCCTACCAAAATGAAGAACATACCACTTTACCAAAATGAGAAAAAACTTACTAGAAATTAATTGTCTGAAGAGCAAAATTAAATATCTAGAGAAGGGGAAAAGGAGAATTATATTTGTTTAAAGAATTTGCAAAAGAATGAAAAAAAAATCTCTATTCAGTCCCAGAAACCATACAGCAATATTCAAGTATGCACTGCAATTTATTAATGCTGCCTACTATATGTACCAAAAGTTAAAAATAGTATCTGCAGCTGTAGAAACTACCAAAAAAAAAAAAAGCCAGTATTTAAATAGTAAGCTTTATTCTGGAAGGTTTTATAAAATACAGAACAATTAAACAAAAAGCATTGACCAAAATGCTTTATCAATAACCAAAGAATACTAAATTAATTGAATATGGGGTTTTAATTTTTTTTAAATTTAACAAATCACAATAGTCTCTTCAGGGGCAGGGAACTTCTTCCTGCTAGAGCCAAGCAGGTAAAGGGAAGAAATATCCCAACAGAGAATCAGGGTCCAATATTTACTTTAGTGATATTGCTTTTATTTTCATTATATGCCCAAGACTCCAGAATGGCTCTACTGGGTTAATGCCAATTTCTGGAAGACCTCAGGAGTGCAGAACAAAAGCCCTGGCAGGTGAAGCCTAAGAGGGCAGCTTAACCCCACTGTGCAATCTATGAGAGGTGTGGCACCAATCTGAGGAATGAATTAACAAGAAATAATGTAAGAAACAGCCAGGAATTAAAAAAATACTTCACTTTAAGTGATTAAAAGAGCATGAAGGACTGGATGTACCTTCCATGTGACTTCAGGCTGCCTCTCAACAACCCAGTGTCCAAATCCTCAGTACCTCAGCTCATAACACATACTTTACATACCTGCAAAAATAATTTTGGCTTTGTATTTTGGAACTCCTTTCACAGTGTAGGCCCATTTCCGAGCCAGTTTACAGGCAGTTTCTCCAGCTTCCACTCCTAAAACAAAGCAGCACCATCAATACTCTGGCACAGGAGACAGCCCATCAATGCAGCAGAAAATGACACAACCATTGCATCTCAGAGACATGAAATAAAATGGGAAGAAAATAGGTCTTTACCTGTGTTCATTGGAAGAACTTTGTTGTAATTGAACATTTTGGTGACAAGCTCCTCATATTCCCCAAGGACATCGTTGTAGAATGCCCTGGAGGTCAGGGTCAGTTTTTCAGACTGAGCTTTCAGAGCATCCACAATCTTTGGGTGACAGTGACCTTGATTGACTGCACTGTAAGCACTCAGGAAGTCAAAATACTTTCTGCCTTCAACATCCCACACATAAACACCTGGGAAAACAAATATATGGTCAATAGACAAAATAAAAGAAGACATGGGACAAACAAAGCTCCTTAAATATAATGAAAGACCAGAGTAAATTTAAATGAAGTGATAATACATGAACATAGTAAATTTAAATGAAGTGATAATACATGATAATACACAAGGACTTAGACAGGGTTCTAATGCACCTTTTTCTGTTCACATTAACATAATAAAGTTGCTTGAAAATGTTCTTGCTGAGTTATTGCAAAGATTATCAACAGTTACACCTCTATTAGGATAAATCATTCTAAAGACACCACAATTTGATCAGGTGGCCTTATGCACAAATTTATTTAATCAATTATCTCAATGCCATCCCTAAAAACAACCAAAAAAAAATAACCAACAAAGGTTCAGCCATCAATCAGGTCAAAATGATCCTGCCATGATCCCATCCCAGCTACACAGCCACAGCCAGGGAAGCCTCAATAAATACCTTTTCCTCTTTCCAGAGCCACAGGCAGGGGGTGGTAGTTGTGGGCACCATACTTAGCCTCACGTTCAAAGATGAGGTCAGAGGAGAGAGGCCCCTGGATGGTTTTTTTTGGAGCCACTGAGGTAGCAGAGCTCAGTGAGGAGTGGAGACCTCGGCAGAGAGCAGCCAGGTTCTGGGAGCGGGTCAGCTTGGAAAGCATGATGGACTGCAGGGATTCCTCTACAGATCTGGAGGCAGAAAATAAAGAAAGTTAATAATTAGCATTAAGAACACTTCAGAAGAACTCTATGATGTGATTGAAGTGGTTTTACTGCCAGGCTTACAGGTTTCTCAACTATTTTGCAATCCAATCAAGGAAGCTTATATGAAGTATAAATTAACGTGGGATTAACTTCAAACAAATTGTTTTTTCTATTCTAAAGTACACTTGCAGAAACAGAAACAAAACTAAACCGTGACTCACCAAGTCTATGAACCAGTTACATCACTTTTCCTGTAAGTGTTCCTTTTTCACTGTGCCTTAAAATCTGATTTACTAATACAAACTGCAGTAAGAAAGTTCAGCTCATCAAACTTCTTGTTCTATTGAAATGTCTATTTTCTACCAGATTGCCATCAGACAAACCATGCCACACAATCAGCAAGCAAATAATATAATACCCAACACAAATCAGGTTTAGCTGATACAAATAATTTTAATAAATTTGAATTTAAAATATTCATTACTTTTAACTGAGTTCTGCTTTAAGAAGCAAAATTTGTGACTGTTTATAAAAATTGCATTCTGGATTTTAAAATGTTGCCACCTACCCATAAAGCACTCACTGATGACACCATTTTAAGACCATCATTCTGTTCAGTCTGGAGAAGAGAAGGCTCTGGGGAGACCTCAGAGCCCCTTCCAGTGCCTGAAGGGGCTCCAGGAGAGCTGGAGAGGGACTGGGGACAAGGGATGGAGGGAAAGGACCCAGGGAATGGATTCCCCCTGCCAGAGGGCAGGGTTGGGTGGGATGTTGGGAAGGAATTGTTCCCTGGGAGGGTGGGGAGGCCCTGGATCCCTGGAAGTGTCCAAGGCCAGGCTGGATGGGGCTTGGAGCAACCTGGGATAGTGGAAATGTCCCTGCCCATGGCAGGGGTGGCACTGGATGAACTTTAATGTCCCTGCAACCCAAACCATTCTAGGATCCAATGATCAAAAAGTAGATGGGAAGTAAGAGCATCTCAGATACTCACAATCATCAGAGCACTCTGTATTTTCTTGGTAAAACTCAGCAATTTCCCCTGAGTACATAACCTGCTTTTGTCACCATGCAATGATAATGTGAGGGTAGAATTTCATGAGGCAAATGCCTGCACCTCAGTCAACACAAGGACACATCCCAGAGAAGGGGAACTGGGTTGGCACTTTAAAAGCTGCTTGAGGAAGCTCCTTTCACAGCAGGGAACAGCAGAGAGCCAAGAGCTCCCAAAGCTCAGGTTTCTGCTCTCACAGAACATCACCCTGACCAACTGGCCAAAGGTTTAATCCCCAGAGGGGGATCCCAGGTGACAGCAAGGACTCTGACTATCAAATGCAGCCTCCACTGTAACACACTCCACAGCAAACTCAAGAGCTGAGCAGCCTGGACACTGCTGCAGCACCTCACAGAAGCACACTGTAAAACCTAACCAAAATATAGGTATGAAATACCAACAGGACAGTGCAAGGATGGCTCACACAAGGCTGCTGTTATTTCAGGCTGCTTGCAGAGACACAAGTATTAAGTCATGGATTTAATCCTAATTTATTCTGGAAAAGATCTGCACCCTGAATGTGTTGCCTTGAACAGAGAGGCATTTCTTTCAGCAGACTCCTCAGGTATTACTTTGCTGCTCCTCACTTCTGACCAAAGCCAAGAGACTGTTTTCTCAATCTGCCAAAATCAGCTCCCAAAATCCAAGTGTTTAGGAAGAGTCAATAGTCTCCATTCCAGCAAGAGATGAATTCTCTGGGCATGTTTCCAGCTGTTAAAGATTAGCCATTTGTGTTAATACTTTTCAAGACTGTTATGCAAAGATTTTGCAAATAAAAAAAGACAAATAATTCCCTGTGCAAAAAAAAAAAAAATGTTGACCACTCAAAATTTCAACCTGCTTAACTCCTAAAATGTAATTGGTCTGTGACATCCTGGCCCCTGGTACACCTCCACGGCAGAGAATTTTTTTTCTAAAGGGCTTTTTCCCCCATGAAGAGAAATTTCCTACAGACTGTGCTAGTGAGGCCACATCACTTCAGCCAAGATGTGGAAGATCCCATGGAGAAAGGCTGAGTAAAGTCGAGAATACAAATGAATCTGGAGTTTAAAGAAGGGGAAAAAATTGGGTTTGATGATCAGCAAGACAAGGTGAACAGAGATTTCAGGAAAGAGGAGGGGCACAGTAAGGAAAAAAAACCCCAACAACTTAAAAAATGAAATAAAATCAAACTCATTACCAGCTATGAGGAAGTGAGAAATATGATCATGCACTGCAGCAGGCAGTACAGGAATCAAAGGCAGGGAATTACACCAAGTGGAAGAGGTCTTGCATCAGAATAGAAGAAGCACTCAAAACACAGCTGTAAAACACTTGAACAACTTTGCTCAGCTGTTGAGCAAGATTATCCAGACAGGAGCCTGCAGATTGCACAGGTAAACTGAATGGTTGTATGTACCAGACAGTGAAACACACCCCAAGGTAAATGGGGGATGTTATCAAACACATGAAAACACTCAGGTTCGTGTTGCTACAGCAGAGAGGAATCGGTGCCACACTGCAGCCTTTACCAGCTGGATCAAAGGGGTGAACACTCGAGGGACAAGCAGGAGGGACATCAGTGTGGGCGTGCCAGCCTTTGCAGAGCAGCAGCACAGCAGGAACAGCTCGGGACCTAGGCTGGCTGACAGGAATCTCAGAATCGTCTGGGTTGGAAAAGACCCGAGACCATCGAGTGCAAGCTGTGCCCACTCTGTCCCCCAGCCCAGAGCCACATCCAGCGTTCCTGGGACACCTCCAGGGATGGGGACTCCACCACCTCCATGTGCAGCCCCTTCCAATGTCAGATCAACCTTTCAGTGAAGAAATTCCTCCTGATGTCCAAGCTAAACCTCCTCTGATGCAGCTTGGAGGCCGTTTCCTCTCGTCCTGTCCCGTGTTACCTGGGAGAAGAGCCCGATCCCTACCTGGCTACAACCTCCTTTCAGGGAATTGCAGAAAGCAATAAACTCCCCTCTGAGCCTTCTTTTCTCCAGCAGAACAAGAAGAAAAAAGGAAAAGCAATAAACCCAGCGGTGAAGGACCAGTTCCCGCTCGCCATCCCTCCGCCAAGGCCACGGCGAGACACCGCAGAGGCGAAGCTGTGGCATCGCGCAGCGGGGCTGACACAGGCCCACAGGAGGGACGGGCTGTCACCTCCCCCGCTCCCCGCACAGCGACAGCGCTGCCGGGGCCTTGGCGACGGGGCCGCGGCCGCGGGACGGAACCGCGGCACGGTGGCCCAGCGAGAGGCAGGAATGGCCCCCGCGGGCCGGGCGGGCCGTACCTGGTGCTGCTGGCGCTGCTGGCGGTGCCGGAGGTGCTGCCGCTGCCGGGGCCCGCGGATAAGAGGCGGATGCAGCCGCGGGCCACTGTCACAGCTCCTCGCCCCGCCCCGCCCGCTGACGTCAGCGCCACAACGCCCTCCTATTGGCTGCCGCGACTGATTGGCAGCCACCNACCGCGCCCTCATCGGGGGGTGTCCGCGGCCCCGCCCCGCCTCGGCCCGGGAGCGGCACCCCCGGCGCTTGGAGCGGGAGCTCCAACCCTCAGGGGGCTTTTCGCCTCCCTCCTTCCCTCACAGATCCCTCAAAGGTTCCCTCAGACCGGGGACTCCGCTGCCCTCTGCCGAATTAGCCCTGGGAACAATCTCTGCGGTGGCAGAACGCCCCCACCCTGGCGGGATGAACCCCTCT